>PVLA01000953.1:0-426309 GCA_004027455.1 Hydrochoerus hydrochaeris | reverse complement strand
TCTTTCCTCGTGTTTTCCTCTCTTTACATTTCTTCCCCCCACTTTTATTTGACAGACTAACTTATCCATACTTGGCTTGAACTTGAGTTCCTCCTGAGTCTTCCAGGATGCTATCATTACAGTTGTGTGACATCATTCCAGACTTTTGAGTGCATTTTTATTTACTTTTTAAAAATGATGCCTACTGAAAATACAGGTAATATAAATAGCACATTTTAAAAAATTTTATGCACAATAGTAAAATAAAAAGAATAATAATTATCAAAAATTCCTAAAGCTTGAGAGAGTAAGAATAACTAGAGATGTTTCATCCAAACCATACATAAGCAATCATTCTAAGATAAAATGTTTTTTGTTTTTGGTAATCTAAAACAAAAACAAAACAACTAAAACTTTTTATTACTATTTACATTTGGCTTTATGACTATATTTTTTGATTTATAAGATATGTGGTTAAAAACAGAAAGGCCTTGATAACAATTTTACTTTCTTGTAAATAAATGACTAATGTAAAATAAAAACTAACAAGAGATTTTAATCTTAATCAAATCAATGACATAAGGTCAGTGTGCTATTTTTATGTACCCTTATCATGAACTGAACTACTAATAAGAAAATTCTTTTGAAAAACATGTTTGAGAAAATTTTGAAATAATGCTCTATCCTTACTCATCTGAATCAGATTAAACTGTTAGTAATAACTACTAGTTAAAGCCAGTGTTCTTAACTGTCACCATCAAATGAAAAATCCAGATATCAGTAGCAGGAAGGATAAATATGTTTAGGATACTATAATTCTTCCATTAGAGTATTTGGAGACCTTGACAGGAACATAATATGTGAAGAATTAAACTTCATTAGGATGTAAATAATTGCAGAATTAGATTATTAAAATGATTTCACAAAAAGTCTATTAAGTATCATGATATAAAATACAAACATAAAGTTTCCAAAGTTGTGAAAGGTGTTAATTACACTGTGCATCTTCTTTGATTCCCTGTTAGCCTTGAAAAAGGAGGGATGGTAGTTGTTTCACCTGAGTCACATGCAAGAACTGAGTAGAAAGGTGTGATTCATGTCCATTGGCCCAAAGTCTAACATGCACAGTAATTGGTGCTGATATGTTCATAATGAGTTATATCCAAAAAGGACTCCTCATAAAGATGAAAGAAGACTGATATCAAATAGATACATTTTAAAAAGTAAAAGTGTCTTCAAACCCTTGCAAGTATATGAATATGCACTCAAATAAAAAGATTTGACTCTAATAGGTAGGAGGTATAACATTCAAAACACATTTATCTATTACTAATAACAATAAATTCTAATTTTGTAGGAAAAAAGTTTGGTGATATTTCTTTTCCTTAGAAGTGATGTAAGAACAATTTTTAAAATTACATATTTTTCAGGTGAGACTGCACAAGTATAAATGAGAAATGGCCTGAGGATTAGTACTTTCTGTGGTGAGATTGATGAATTTTTGTCATAACTGAAAACTGCAAGTTAGTAAAAAGTAGAAGTTGGTATTAAAATCCAAAGAAAAACTAGGTGCCAAACATACCAATATCCTAAACCTGAAAAAAAATCATTATAAAATGAGAATTTTCATTTTTATAGTTGTCAAAGCGCTCAAGCAAATTTGGTATCATTAAGCTTTGCTTCCAATGTTGGTAGAATACATAAGTAGTGTACATCTTCACCTTTCCTGGTCTTGATTTGATGATTTGTTAGAGGTATCAGAACAATGTTCAGTTCATAGTTCATTCTCCAGGGCTGATGGAAGATCTTTATGTCACTGGTAAGGCTTCTGTTTATTTATTTATTCAATTTTGGTACCAGGGATCAAACTCATGACCTCACGCTTGCCAGGCAGGCGCTGTGCTGCTGAGCTATATCCCCAGCCCAAGGCTTCCGTTTAATAGCAGGCATGAGTACTTAAGGTTTTGGAAAGTTAGAATATCTATACAGATTTGGCATTTGATGTTAAATGAAAATGTTTTAGAAAACTAAATTAAAAAGCAAGTTGTCAATAAAAAAAACCCCTAAAATAAACAAATAAAATCAATTCCTGTTTAACGTGGCCTTATAGAGTATGTTCACACACACACACACACACACACACACACACTTTCACTCTACTCTTAAGTATGATTTTCTCTTTAGTAAAACATTAATAGATTCAGTAATTCCACCTGTCACCAAGTCAAGTGACAGTGTTCTTGGAAATCTGCTTTCAATTTGTTTACTTTAGGGCAAGATATCACCTAAGTAATTTATTGGTACTAAAGATGAAAAAGTCTCATGCAATATTAGTATTCAAAAGATATTTGACAAGGACTAGACTCCCAGGTCCTTAACTCAAAGCTACCACCACATTTTAATTTTTTAAAAAATCAGTATACATGCTGCCGAAGTGAGCCCCTGAAAATCAGATCAGTTCGGAAAACACCATTTTCTTGTTAAATTTAATGCTAAAGAAAGCTCCCTGGGAAATTTTCACAGAAAGACTAAACAGCATAGTTCAATGAGACAAGTAAAAAAGTAAATGGCAATAATTCAATAAAGTACAGCACAGGGAGACGAAGTCTTTACGAGAAAGGTGGAAATCCCTCTGAAGGACTTGCTGATGCAGGCGCTATCCCTGGTGGGGGGGATCCCAGCAGGCAGGAGCAAGGTGCAGGGCCAACCTCCCAGCTCCCCTTCAGAGCCAGCAGAGATGCCCACCCAGGGTCAGCCTGGGCAGGAGGAGGCAGGGAACCCACAGAGCGCCCAGGGAGGGTATCGATCGCTGGTAATCACCGCACAGACATGAGCTGACAGTAATTAAAATGACTTACACACTGGGATGGTTTCAAACTCAAATCTTCGACTGAACACACCGTACCCGGCTGCTGTTCGTGCTCGAATTTGGAAGACATACACGGAAGCTGGCTTCAAGCCCTCTGCAGTGATAGTGGTCCCTTTGGATTTGATAATGGTGTAGCTGGTCTCCTGGTCCTGGGTCACACAGGTACAGACAATAAAAAAGTTCTCATATGAATTACTAATTATAGTAGCATTTAGAAGCAGAGGTTAGAAAGGGAAGCATAAAGCAATGGATTTGCTTTAGTACAAATATATTTTGGGAAACAATGCTTCAAGTGTGCTATGCATGGCATCTTAAACTGTTGACAGAATTCAACGTTTTGGGTGACAAGCTGTTAACCCATCCATCACCATCTTGAACAAAATAAACTGATAAAACCTTTACAATATAATTTTTCAGGAAATAAATTATTTTACACTCATTTTATCATGATTTGTATGCACGTTTTGCTCAGAAATATTTTATTACAGCATACATACTACATTACCTATTCATAGAAAATGATAATACCCCACATTCTTCTGTGTTCCTCTTAAGCTTTAAATTATCAATGAATCAGGCTTTCATTAAATTTAGAATTTAGAAGAAGTTGATACTTTATTGGGAAGCTTTAATTTTTCTTTACTCAATCAAAGGAAATATTAAAGAAAAATGCAAATAAATAATAGTATTTTCTTTTAAAATTTCCTACTGTGGAAGTGAGGTTAGGAAGGTATGGGATAGAGACACAGTAGTATTCTAAGTTTGGAAACTGAAACAAGTAGGATTGAAACAAATAGTGTTTCTCTGCAGTGTCCACATTGACCTTAGTGTCAAATATAGCAAGGCCATTTATACCTTGATGTTTGGTTTTCCTATCTTGTAAGAAGGAGTAGAAATTTATCTGAATGAAACAAGTAATGTGTGTGGAAATATTTAATGAATTAAAATGCATTTTTAAATTTTCATCATTATTGTTTTAATTTTACTTAACTTGTCTTAATTTATATTCCAAAGTTCTAACCACTTTCTATTCCACCAGCAGTACTACCTGAAACATAAAGCCTAAAGCATTGTTCTTTAATTTCCCACTCCTCCTTTATTATGTTTTGAGTTAAATACATCCAAATTGCACTCTAAAATGCTCTCATTTGTAATAGAAATGTGTATTCTGATTCATTTTAGACAAATGGCTGAGCTTTTGTTTTTAATGCACAGATTAATATGTCTAATCCTTAAGGAATTTAGGACATTTTACAGGTGTTTTGCAAAGAATTTAAAACAGGTAGCTAAATTCTACAAAATTCTACTACATAATATCAATTTCTTCACCCACAAAAAAAATACATTGATCCTCTATCTAGTACTCCATTTCCTCTTCTCTAGTCTACAACAGCAGTAAAAAGCAGTTAATACATTTTTTTTGTTCTTTTTGAATGATGTACACCTACACTCTTCAAACAGTGCTTAGGTTTTGACTGAATAACCCCTAAAACGTTATTTATTATTTCTCAATATTTCTGAGAATTTGTAATATCATTTTTGGTAGTATACATTCCAGTTTGGCTATGATTACAGCAGTAAGAAATGAATATCTGTCTAATAATATTTCTATCTGCTTAAACAAAATTCAATATGATGAAAAATGCTAGTCAGAAATAAAGTGATATTCTGGTGTATTTGATATAACCATTAGTTTTACATATTTAAAAATATTTTATTTATAAGATAAAATACTTTTAATAAAATACATATTTATAAAATATTTTATTTATAAAATAAAATACTTTTTTTTAAAAAAAAAAGAACCACAATAGTAACAGAAACAGTATTACAACTCTGATCATATAATTAGGTGTGTGTGGAAATGCTGGTACAAAACTGGAGACCTTAGAATTTTTTTCTTTAAATTAGTTATGAAACTATTTCTTTAAAATAGTTATGAAGCTATCAAAATAGCTGTGGCAAAAAGCTAGACCTCACACCAAGTGGTCCCCATAATGTAATAGATCCCTGGTAAATTTGATTTATTGCTATTTCCTAGGATCACGGTAAAATTTTCTGATGGAAAGGAAAAAAAAATCTATAAGGAGTTTGAAAAGCTTAAATAGTTGTAAATCCTAACTATTAAAGATATGGTGCATGGCTTATGTAAAAGTACTGCTAGTTGTTGCTTCTGACACAAAGGAGAAATTATCAAGGAATTCAGAGGGCTGACCTATGAAATGATATGTGACCTCATATCAGTTCCACAAAAAGTCACTATTTGGTCTGACTTTAAGTATTCACTTATCTCACTGATTATCCAAAGTCTAACTGTACATTGCCTTACTGAATTAGCTAAATACTGTATTATTAAAGAGAATTTAGCAAACTATTTATCTAACAACACAACCAATGAATATATATTGTGAACCGTGAAAGAGTCTCCTACAGTCTTCAGCCACTCTCTCCTTGTCACTCTCTCAGGAGTCCCATGTGTACCTCCTCTTCAATGCCCACAGCCACCTGGCTGCCAAATCGCCGCCAGGGCAGTGGCTTTTGCTCTGTCTTGCCTATGCCTAGCAAATGAGCTGCATTCCCCAGCTGCTCAGCAAACCCTGCTCCCTCCCGTGGAGGAGGGGAGGGCCCAGCCCAAGAGCCAGCTGGCAACCACTGCCAAGGGGCTGCGTCCCTCCTCCTTGGGCTTTAATTAAGAGATGGCGAGAGGCCCATCCCCACGCTGGAGCAGGACGCTCAGTGACCTCTATTAGAGCGGGGCACTCGCGGGCAGAGACGCCAGCTGGCAAACGCTGGAGCCCTGTGAGCTCCGCCACCTGTGTGTGGCCAGCAGCCAGCCAGTAAATGCGGTGTCACTCTGCGTGCCCTAAACAGCTCTGCAAACCCACCAAGGCTCCCACCTCAACATGTGCCATCAAAGCTCATTATCCTTTTCCCCCGTAAAAGTGTTATAAAAATCTCTCCTGATAACACGTGAGAATGTCCAATGCTTTGCCTTGACAAAAACCCCTGGGAATTAACATCTTCACAGTGAAACAGAGAACACTAAGAAATAATTTAATGTCTATCAAAAACATATATGACAAATATTTCGCTGCTTTTAAAGCCTGAATGTACCGACTTGCTGTTAATTTATTTGGACATTGATACTTTTGTCCCCAAATCATTTTTCTTATTCTCAGTTACACAAATTGCAGAATTTATTAATGCTACATTAAATATAAGCAATTAACTATAAGAGTAAGTCATGTTGATGAATGTAATTCGAAAATAAATCGATACATACAGAAAATCATTCCACAATAGCACGGATTAAAATTTAGGGGAGGAAATGACAAGAAAAGAAATCTAATGCACTACATGTTTAAAAACTGCTCTACTAGAGGCAGCAGTTAAAAAATTTCCTTGTTCCCACTGAATAGTAGGCAAATGCTGGGAAGAAGTAGAAAATAATCTGAGTTACTAATAAGGAAGAAAAGGAAAAATGATGTTTTCCTAAATGATGAAAAGAAAGTCATTCATTGTTCCAGTTACTGATTCAACAGAACAAAAACAGTACAGGTAAATAATTACTTTTCAAACTTTTAGTTTCCTGTTTTAAACTTTACTTCATCTATGATATATACATATACACAGAGTTTGATATGTTTAGCTATTTAAAATTCCATGCATTTCAGCTTCTTTTAGCATCAACTTTAATCACAATGAAAATTTGGATAATTAAATGTTTATAATAGAATTTAACATGTGAATATACATATGTATATTTGCACAATTTCTATACATTTTTACATTAGTGTAGAACAATATGGGTTACGAATATTTAAAGAATGCAAAACTTAGGTTTACAAATTATTCTTAGATTAGTATGTATTAACATTATCCACCACTGGAATTTGCATGCTGCTTTGATTACTAATCCCAGGAATCAGCAATATCAATGGTACTACTGTCCATGCTATTGAATTAGCTCCACCTTTGTTGGTAATAAACTCTGCAAGCAATATCCCTATGGGAGCTAATCTATGATGAGATCGCTTAGATCATTTCTGGTGAGTAATATAGAAGACAAGAAGTTTTGTGACATATTTTTTAGGTTTTATCATTTATACTTCTTAATGATCCAACAGTTATAGCTAATGCAACCATTAATTCATTCCTAGAGAGATAATTATCTAAATAGAAATAACACTGTTTATCATCTATCAATAAAATCCATTTATCAACATAATTGAGATATTCAAAACTAGAACTAATATGTGCATAGCTCTTTTGCTACCACACACTGCAATTTTATACTTTGTTGTAGCTTTACAGTTGTTGAATTAGTGAATATGAAAAGTCATTGTTTTAAAAACTCCCTATAGCATTATGAGAAAGTAACATTTGATATATTTACCTAACCTGTTCTATCTATGTATCTATCTATGTATCTATCTATGTATCTATCTATATATCTATGTATCTATCTATCTATCTATCTATCTATCTATCTATCTTATCAGCTAGCTAGCTATGGTATCAATAATCTTAAAATTTTAAGTCATTTCCATTAATGGAACATAAGCTTCTTGTATAGTGGTAAAAGGGAAAAATATTTATCCCTCCTTATCCTATATCCTGGCTTGGGCAATTTCTGAGGCATTGTGATCTTCCTGGTGGACTGATAAAACACATTTCTGGGGGTCCCTGGGTGGGTCTTGAAGGTGGATGCTGGGTCTCATGTCACTTCATCTCTTTCTGGGGCTGCTTTGTTTCCTCGATATCATAAGCTAAGCAGCTTTGTCCTCCCAAATGCTTATGCCCTGGAGTCAGCTAAACATGGACAGTATCCTCTGAAACTGTGAAACAAATTAATCTCTTCTGTAACATTTCCTTTGCCCAGCAATACCTGTACTGACGGATACAGGTATTACAGAGCAAGCATTTGCATTATCTGTTATCCTCATTACACTTCCCTAGAAGAGAAGGAGTGATGTTTTTGTGAATTTGAGAAACAACTGAGTAAGCATGGCGCAGTCCTTCTCTTTGAGAACCTGTTTGTCTGCATCATGTCTATGTGTTCCTGCGTCCTTAAGAGCAACCTGCCTGGGTCAAGGTCTCCAGCTGCATCACTTGTAGGGTAGCTTGGGTACCCATCTAGTGTCTTTGTTATTAGGACTCAGGCTGTCCTAAGGAGCATGTCATTCACATGCAGGCTGTACAAAACTTCCAGCCAAGCCCACCTGGAGTGGAGTACAGTGGGACACAGGAGCTATGTATTTCAACCACATTTTCCAGTACATTTTAGAAGTGAAAAAAGCTCATGTTCATCTTCCATTTTTCTGACTCCACTGAAGATAGTTCATTTGATTGGAGAGACAGGAAAGGGTAATTGCTATTTTTAGATCTCAACAACTATTATGGCAAAATATGCAGCAGTGAACCTAAGAGACAATTCACCTAGCTAGAAAGAGGAAATCAAAATAGAAGGAATAAAAAGCATATATTTCTAATTTTCACCTTAAATTTTAAAACAGTATTTGTGTTGGATACTTGCTATAGAAATTTGAAACTATGTGCTATAGATGTGTCTCATCTGACCATGCTTCCTTAACAGCACAGGTGCTGAGGTAAGTTACAGGCCAAGAATGCATGAGGTTTTCCCTGCAGCACAAAGTAGACACAGCTGAAGAACAACAGTTTAAGTACGGGAGTCTTGGAAAATGTTCTACGACTGCATCCTGTAATGCTGCAAAAACTAGTTAAGCTGACGCCAACTACATGGCAGGAGCTGGGAGGGGGAACAGGCGGGACACAGTGCTCCTGCGCTCATGGACCCTCCACACACAGGACTTCAGAGTCAGCCACCGTTGATTTGTTCATGAAAGTGCATCGTACACTTGTTTCACACTGGATGACTGCAGTGCTAAGATGAAAAAAAGAAAGAAAGAAAAAGGCAAAAAACAGGTTTTACTCTGTTCAAAATACCTTTTCAAAATACTTGATTTCATATTCCAGGATAATCCCATTGGGGCGGTCCGGTTCTTGCCAAGATAACGAGATGCTGTTTTTTGCAATCTTCCCTTTTTTCACATTGGTGACTGGAGAGGGGGCTATAAAATAGTACAAATAGAGAGAAGTATGATTAATGAAGCCCTGAAATTACAACCTATTTTGTGTATTATCTGTATTGGCATTTTTAGGAGGTGGAAAAATAATAATTTCAAATAATTAAATTTTCTTTTAATCCAATAACAATTTAATGTTAAATAAATTGTTACATATTAAGAACTGTTTTCAAATATAAGTTAGCTAACCATCTTGAGTTTTTTATAAATTGGTATTACAAAATATTAGGTATTTATTCACTTTATAATGTTCAGAAATACAGATAATGTGTTTTACTCTTTATAGAAAAAAGACATTTTTGATGACACCTTCTGTTTCTACAATTCATGAACTCTGTGATGTGTCCCATTGTGGTCACAGATGCATGATTATTCCTATTGTGACATTTATCTAACAGTGGGGCTCTTTATTACATTTATTACTTTTAACACTGAGTTCTAAAATCATTAATACATACATAATACATAATCAAGTTTTCTTTAAAATGTTATCATGTAAGTGAAAACCTTGAAATCAAATAAGTTTTGATTTTAATTTCCAAAATTATTTTATTAGATGTCAGTTACTTACAGTGATGCCATCTGCTAAAGTGTGTACTGGATGATTAATTTGCAAAGAAAATGGAAAAATTATATATGCCACTTCAGATAAATTTGGGTATATAAATTCACAAAACATCTAGATGTTGAATCAACATCTATTGTTATCAGTTGGCTGAGATTTGCATAGCTCAGTGGATTTAATGATGTAATATGACTAATAGTTTTCCTATTAGAATGACCTATCTTTTAGGAGTCTTTAGCTTTCATAAAAGGTGTAGGAAAGAATGTCATAAGCTAATGATTGGTATGTATGTGCACCTACATGTGGTATCTCTCAGCATCATGGTTATGGTTCAGATCGAGTGTCCTGAAAGGTCCGTGCTTGCAGATTTGGAACTTTAAGAGGATGAAAGGATTGTGGAGGTGCTGTGTTCATCAGACAGTAATGACAGGCAAAATGTCTGCATGTGTTCTGTATATGCACAATATACTTTTGAATTACTTTGAACATGTTTGACAACACAGATGCAGAACCTGCTGATACAGACCAAAGATGGTCTGTGCTCATGGGTGTGTGTGAACCGATAGGGAGATAGACCCAGACAGACAGACATTTTTTCATGGAAATGACATCAGCCACAATGAGTAGTGTATAATTAGAGGTATGGCCTTATCTGAGTAGCAACAGACACCTGGCAAGTTTAAATTATAACTCTTGATTTCTGGCATTGTCCAGACAAAGTAATATATTCCAGTTTGTCGTGTTTAATTTCTTGGTCACTTTCAGAAAATGCAATCAAACTGCTGACAGCACTTTGGACAGCAGACTGCAAGGATGGTGCTTAGCAGAACAAGATCTTTATGTGATACCAAAGAGCCTACCATCTTCTCCTTTCAGCCCTCTAGTGCCTCTGTCTCAGCTCAAGTGGGAACCCAGATGTGCCCTGCAAGTAAGGACCTCTGCTGTCTGGACCCTGCATCTCCCCAATCCCACCTCCTGTCACTGTCTGTCCCCAGCTCTGCTCCAGGTTTCTGTAAGACTGCACACCAGTCACACCCCTACCCCGTGGTCACGCCACATGGATCCCTGAACTCAAGAGTGCTGCCCCAGTCCCCAGGACGCTCCCCTCCCTCTCCCAGGTCTGAGGAGTGACTTCAGTGTCCACCCTACCTGCTTTAGGAACCTACTGTCCCTCCACCCTCTCACATCCAGGGTCCTTTTGTCCCATTGATTCCCTCCTTTTCTCTATACTCTCACCCCTCGCTGCCTGATATACTACAAATCTTCCATATGGTTTTGGTTTTCACAATCCTTTCAAATGTAATGCAAGTGTGATAAGTGCAGGAAATTGTTTCTAAGTCCCACTGCTGAATGTTCAGCATCTAGAACAGTGTCAGTGACAGAACAAGGGCCATGGAGTATGAGCAGAGGAAGCAAGTGGTGGCAGTAATTCTAGATAATAAGTCCAACCTTACTTTTTAAAGTTTTTGATCAATGACAACAAATTCAACAGTGAAACTCACAGTGATGAATGCCTTTCAATAAAAATTTCCCTCAGTGAACATACACATTATATACCTCAAACATGCACTAATAAAAACAAAGTTTAAATACACACAGATAGATATAACCTGCAAGATATCAATGGATATTAAGAAACTTATATCTCATAGGGCCATGAAAGAATGATCATATCATGGCACCTTAACATATATTTTTTATTCTTTTAATGCAGAATGTGGTGATATTTGGGTCCAGAGGGTGCATAGTCTGTCTGTCTAGTGTTCTTAATTAAATATATAAGTTCAGTGAAGTTTTCTGGAATGTTCCAGAATATGTTGTGGGCAAACAAAACCAGAATTGTCTAAAAATGATACTAAAATTGCTTAATTCCATGGAAACCGGGGCCAACTGACAGTTCTTACAGTAACATTTTGGTATAGGCTCAGAGTTCCTGCTGATTTCCAGGGAGAGAAGCATTTGGGCCTCCTTCATCCTTGTGAACAAAGCATTCAGAAGAGGCGGCAATAGTAAGAGCACCGCCTGGGCCTCCCAGTTCACTGAGGCATTTGCACCAAAATAGCAAATTTACAGAAGCAGTAACAGGATTGAGATTTTTGAATGTTTGTTCATGCAATAATATTTATGAAGCATCCTACCTTTTTTTTTTTTGGTACTGAGGATCAAACTCATGACCTTGCACTTGCCAGGCAGGTGCTTACATCACTGAGCTAAATCCTCAGCCCCGCATCCTACCTTCTTATACCACTAAATATTCACTGAATCATACATTAGTTAAAATCCAGACAAAAACTAGTCTTCAAAGTTCTCTGTTACTGAAATCCTTTTAAACTGGTATGTTTCAGAATACACACGTGCATTCTTAAGTTATATTTGGCATGCAAGCTTCTTGAAGGCAGGAGTTGATTTGGATTAATTCACTGTCTTATTTGCAGGACAAGATATGACTTAACATTCATAAATTTAATAAATAATCATTGAACAGATGGCTGCAGGGAGGAAGGAAAGTGTGACACACAAATATCATGTCAAGTACTTTTCAACCCTGAGTTCATCTCATCTTTGCTGCAAATGTTAAAATAATATCAATTTAGAGCGTGTGGTTTTATTTTAACAAAATAATCAACCATTTCAAGGTGAAGCTATCAAAGAAGTATCAACACAGACGCGACCCGCCCAAGGAGGAGTAGTTTGTGATTCGCTTTCGTCCAGCTTCCACAGATTGAATTAGCAAACTCCGCAGCTTGTTTTCTCAGCGCTAAAACTGCTGTGTGATGGTTCAGAGAGGGAAGATCACTCCTGAGCTCAGAATGGTTCTGGGCCAATTTCCTCAGCGATGGAAATTCCCCACATCCCTGCGCACAGCTGAGCAAGGTGGGAAAGAAAGGCGCCACAGTGACTGTGAAGGCCACCACTGTCAGCCGCAGAATGGGTTTCGTAGGCCACACACATCAAATAACCACGGAAGCCAGGTGGGTCAGCACCAAGGGGCGCTTAGTGGACCTCATCTGCCCCTCACCCATCCCTTCGCGCTGTTCCCTGCCTGTTCCACCTTTCATTAATGAAGGCTGCTGTCAAATGAGAAGGACAACTTGGAAAATTTCTGTCTGTGAAATTTGTTGAATGATGTATAATCATAAAACTATGACTGTCTTCATGTCAGAAGGGGAAAACTACCAAAGAAAAAGTCTCCAGAAGAACAAAATGATTTACACAACTTTTGGAAATGTGGAAAGCCACCCAAAATACTTGACCTGCTGCTTCTGCATGGGTGATGACTTGTTGAGTACGAGATAATTCTAAGACATTGAACTTCAGGCTGATAACAGTTCCCAGTATGAAAAATATTTGTCTGAACTTTTACGTTTCTAAAATCCTTTTATGTCAGAAAACTCTCAGCATAAACAAAACTGAAGCATATAATACATTCTCAGTGTTCATCAGCCACCTTCAACGGTCACTACTAAGGGCTAGTCTTGACCGCTGATGTTTCCAGCCTTCCCCACTCACCACACACACGAGGCAGGTCCCAGGAGTCATAACACTGTAGATTTAATATTTTAGTACATATTTAGAAAAGACAAGAAACTGGTTTGGATTTTAAATGAACTTTTCATTTTAGAATACGTTTATATTTATAGAAAAATGAAAGGTAATAAAGACTTCATCTGTGACTCTCTGTGACCCCTACTGGAATCATACAACTGTAGTGTACTGAAGAACCAACATCTACAGGTAGTTATTAAATAATTCCATACATTATTTGACTTCTTTACACTTAGCCCTGGAATCCTATCAAACATCCCACAACCCAGTGAGTTCACATGGGATCTTAGGTTCATCTTGGTTTGATGATTTTTCAAACTTTCCTTAATTTGAAGACTACATAATGAGGCATACTGAACTGCTAAGGAATTGTGTAGATTCTCTCTCAACTGGAATTAATTTAATATTTTCCTCATGATCAGCCTGGGGCTGTGAGTGTTTTGGCAGGACAGTGGAGAAGGAAAGTGTCATTCCGTCATTTCAAGGGTACATCCTGCCAGCGAAACATTATCACACTGATTTTATTCATCTGATTGTGATGGGTTTATTTGGCATTTTTGCATTATGTTTTTTTAGCTTTCTACATTGCAGTGTTTAGAAGGAAGTCAATGGGAACAACCCAGGTTTAAGAAGCATAAGCTGACGAGCCGGCTTCTTCAGGTTGCAATATTTTAAGTTACTGAGAGTTCTGCATGAAAATGCCTATTCTTCCTCAATTTTACAATTATTGAAACGTCTATCCATAGCAGTGTGGTGAATGTGTTCAAACTTCATCAAAAAGAACTTTTTAAGCTTTCTTACAATAGTCCCTGTTTATGACTAATGCACTAGTTCATTTACACCTTTTACAGCTATGTGTAGTTTATATTCAGTCACTTCTGTAGGTTAAAACTAGACCAAGTGGGGTGGCGGTGTCCCCCAGATGCGAGCCACCTCCTCGTTCTGCGATACACAGCTTATCAGACGTGACTGCTCTTGTTCTTCAGGCTAGTGCTTCAAAGACTACGAACTGTCCCACTCCTTTCCAAAATATTTACACACAGTAGGTCAAGAGGTCAGAGTGTCACTAAGGATGTTTTGGTTTTTTAATACTCCGGAAGAATCATTTCATCAGTACACTTCAGGAAATAGGAAGCCACGATGGGGTTAATTCTTTTTTAAACAAAATTGTGTAAATCTAGAAACCTAAAACTGGACACTGGGTCAGGATGGAGGTTTTGTTAACAGCAGGTGTCCTGAACCGATGGCTCACTGCTGCCACATGTTGTCATAATTCTCCTGTTTTCCTTGCTGCATTTGTGTAATACTTCTTCTAAGATTGGTATTTTCCTGACCCTTTTGTACTTCTGTAAATGATTTGTTCATTCCTTACACAATCTTGCTTATTTTTATTCAGAGTATACTCTCCATAAAATTAGGAAATTCTTATTGCTTTCCCACTGTTGTCTGTTTAATCTTGTAAGAGTTTATGAATTTCTTAAAACATATAACTGCTTCCATGCTCACTGAAGGCACTGCGATCCTTCTCCAGCTGGGACTGACTCTCTCAGTCCTTGCATACCTTCAGCAGTCTCTTTCTAAGAACAGTCAGTGTGCTATTACTCACATTATTATTTGGTCATTATCATTACTTGCCTTAAATGTCCTATGACTTACTAGGCTAAATATACTATCTCCTCTCCCTAAAATTCCACACTCATCTCTTCTAGAGTTATTTATTCCCCTGCAGTCATGTGACCCGTGTGTGTGTGTGTGTGTGTGTGTGTGTGTGTGTGTGTGTGTGTGTGTATTTTCCTGGAACACTCTAAATTGGTCCTGCCTCAGGCCTATGTTTAGAGTGTTCTTCCTGATCCTCAATTGAATTGCTTTTTACTTTAGTCAGGTCTTTGAAAACTAAGTTGCATTTTCAGAATAATCTTTCCGACTGATCAGCAATTCAATAATTACTAATTCTGTTTATTTCTTTACTTATCTGTTGTCTATAGTTCCTGCAGGATCAGAGCCAGCTGGACAGGAAGTTATTCCTCTATCTATAAACTGCCGTCTCATATACCTTGAAAATTTCTAGCACAGAATTTAATTTATCTTTTTATACATGAACACTATTTTTCTTTGTTTTAGAGTTTATAAAATCTATATATGACATGATATTCCTGCATCACTGCCAAGTTTAGTCAATACAGCATGTATCATTTTACCTTACTCAATGTACTTGCCTGTACCCTCCAACTTGGATGGTGGCTCCTACAATCTGCTGGCCAGTTACTTAAAGTTTCAATTCTAGTACACCTGCCATTGAACTAACACACACCCTATTTGTTTGAGGCCTAGCACAATAAAGGCATAACTTTGTGTAGTTATGAGGCATGATTAAAACATACAGTGAACATTTAAATACAAAAGTATTTACTGGATTAAAAGACACATTGCCATTCATTCCCTTCAGAAAACTCCCTTTGCTTCAAACATGCGCCTCCCATTGTTCTTGTCACTTTCTGAAGCCGTCCGCAAAGCCTTCCAGAGGGTCTTTGGTTGTGCTGACCTGTCTGCTCAGTGTCCTGAGTCAGTTCGAGACATTTAACATTCATGCTCATTTTGAATTTGGGAAAGAGCAAGAAGTCACATGGTGCGGATCAGGTGGACACGGTGGAGGAGGACACATTCTATTAGCCTTTCTTTCCACTGGACAGCACAGTGCAGCAGGACCGATCATACTTTTTATAACACCTTTGTCCAGAAATGTCCCAGGAAGTGACAGGACAATGGGATCCTCTGTGTGTCTCAAGCAAGAAAAAGTATTTTGAGTAGGATAAATGGCTATGCTTTTTACTGTAATAAATTTTTAATTAAAGCATTGACTGTGTAGTGTAATCATTCCATGTATACTGAATATAGGTATGTCTGAGACAAAACACAAACAGTATACTGGAATTCAAGTGCCTTTTAGTTCATATTTCATTGTCCTAAACTCTTTCTATAAAGTGAAAACTACTAAAATATGTTATAAAATAGAAACATATAAACTATAAAGACAATTTTAGTTTGCAATATAAAATAAGGCCATATAAATAAATTTTAGAGCAAAAATTGTATTTTATATATATTCTTTGGGTAAAGAATAAAAAAGAGACTTTTGAAATGCAAACAGAGAAACTATAGTTTTTGATTTACTGTCTGATGACTCTTCACAAAAGTTTGAATCCTTTATTCCTTTTTTTAAAAAAGTAGAAAACAAAAGATTAGCAAACTCTACATAACTGGTTAAAATGCTATACAGCTTTAAAAATTGCAGAGACACTGTCCTATGAAAAACACAGTACCCAAATCAAACCCACTTAAATTCATTCTATGTTGTCTCGGTTAAATAGTTCTGACATTAGCAAAGTGAACGCACCCTTCATTTTCATAAGTGTGTCTACAAATATGCTTCTGTAATCATTCAAATTAAATGTCCATTTAAAACACACACACACACACACACAGATCCTCCTCAGTTTACAGTGGGGATGCATCCTGATTATCAAGTAATAAACTGAAATACTGTAAGAAGAAAATATATCTAACATACAGAACCTGCTGAATATCATAGCGATACACCACATGGTAGTGTATCAGATCTTCCTCCCACATTGGCGTATTCATGTAGAGCTGCCATGTGCTGCCAGTGGCCTGCACGGAGTGCACGTACCTGCCACAGACACCAGCCCAAGCGGAACTCAAAGTCAGAATTAGAATTGTGTTTTCTGAATGCATACCTCCTCTGCACTGTCATAAAGTTGAAAAATCTTAAGTCAAATTGTCACAAATGGGGGAAGGACATTCCATGTACACACACACACACACACACACGCACACACACACACACACACACACAAACTCTGAAACTTCTGAGTCTTAGTGCTGGTTTAATGAAACTACATATAGACATATCTACCACTTTAAGGGAAAAAAGTGGTAAATAGATTTCCTTAAGTGAATGAGAAAACACAGTCACTGAATTAGTCTATGAATATGTCTAAAATTGTAAACATGAAAAAGTTAAGAGGATGTATATATCTGTTATCTAAGTTTTTCACACACACATATATTTACACTCACAAATATGTTATACATCCTTTATATATATTTCCAGTAACATATATCAATTATAAATATTTATTATATATCCTTCTTACATTATAATTTCATGTTATAGGACCAAAGAAAATAACTATAATACATTCTCAATACATCTGATACCCTTCATAGCTACTAAAGAAAGAAGGTATTTAAAGGCTTATTTCTCAAATAAAGTTAATTAGCTCCTTCAGACAAAAATATATAATCATATGCCAGCACTTGGGAGGCTGAGGCTGGAGGAACGCTGGGCTACAAAGAGAGCCGAAGGCCCCCCTGAACTGTGTAGCATGATCCTGTCTCACACTATATATAAAATCATTCCATCTTAAAAGCATGCAACTAGATCTTTTAATACATAATCTTGGTTAAATCTCAAAATGACCATTTCACAAATATCTGGCTTTAAATATCAGTAGTTCTAGAGAAATAATGTCCTTTTTTAAAAATAAAATGAACCTAATACTTGAACTATTCCATTAGGTATACTTTTAATTTTGAAAAGACTTGAAAATCATGAAATAGTAAAACTTAAGTGTTTTCAGAAAAAAAAAACTGCAAAGAAGTAATTTTGATGTAATTATTCTTAAACTATATGCTTCAAATATTGTTTTGAAGTTACATTTCCAATGATGTTAATTAGTAAAGAAAATGGCCATAATAAAAATGGAGAAGTATACAACTGGCATTTATAGTCACCATTCTCCAAACAATCATGCAAATTACAAAAACAAGTATTAAATGTAACAGGGTGTAAAATGACAACCTGCCTCTTTTGGGATAGCAAAATTATTTCTGCACCAAATAAATTACCATATAATTTGCTTTCCATTTACTACTTGTTATGAACTTATAATAGAATTTTTAATAGACAAAGTGGCCTTAGCATCAATGATTATTTAATCTTAATAACCACAATAACATTTTATGAGAAATAGAATTTAAGCAATGTTTACAATAATCTTTTAAAATAAAAAGAGGTTATATGTAGCAAATAATGTAGCACAGTTGGACAACTTTAATTAACAGATTATTATGCAGATACAAGGAAATATGGTCTCCTACATAATTTTCAATATCGCTTCCTTACTAGTAGAACCCAATTATGGGATATGGCAATTCATTTTATAGGTGGATAATTATTGAGTCAGAAAGCAAACTCCCATAGCTTACTCTCTATTCTAATAAGAAAAAATTAGTCTCTATTATAAGCCACATTCTATAATATACTCTTAACTATAGAATATACCATTAACAGTAACAAGGCCATAAAATGAAAACTTTAATTCAGTTTCTAACTACATAAAGATTTGTATACTCTAAACCAATCTAATCAAGTATTTTAAAACACAAGACTCCTAGTACAGGCCACTACTTTATTTCCATTCTCATTTTCCATTGGTTTTAATTCTTTATAACAATGATGCTAAATCTTAGAAGTGAGTGCCCAAACTGCAACTCTAAACCCACTTCTTTATTGCAAAGTGCCAACACTGCATTAAACCCGAATACTGAGATTTTAGTTTAGAAAAAACAATTCATGCGTGAACATTTTTGTCTTAAACACAGTAAGATATACCACTGCAGTACATATGCCATAGGTTCGCCACCACTGCTATATAACTACAAAAGCAACAAGAATCATTTAAATCACCATGATTTATAAAAATTATCATTTATCAGTTTATCTGATTAAAGCCAAAGTTTAGATTTCAGACATGCCACTAAAATTCAGGGCTATCACATCATCTTTGCCTAAATATATGCTCTTTGAGGCTACATGCCAAGGTCTTTTAACACCTGAAATTGTGCCAGGAAACACATACAAAATTAAGCTTCATGGGTACAGAATAGCCAGGCAGATCTGAACATGTTTGTCAGCTGCTCTCACAAGCATCCCATTTACAATATCTTTAAATAGCATAATTTCTACTGGCAGGAGGACAACCTGAAACTAGAGAAAAACAAGAGTAATGATTACAGTTGGCAAGTGTCTTAAAGTCCAGCAAAGAGCCAAATCATGATAGTCTGCATCTCTGACACTACCAAAGGACTGACTTCAGTGAATCATGCAACATTCTTGTTTTGTCTGCACTAATGCTGAAGTCATCTGTTAGGTCATTTCTTACTTAGGGGATCACAATGAAGTGTTTAAGGCCAACAAAGTTTAGCCCAATCCATAGGCCATCAAAAGTTCCAAAGGCATGCAGTCTGTAATTTTGTCCAGTTGGGATCACATTTACCAAAAGTAAACAAAATATCTGTAGTCCTGGCTACAAAATGTTCAAGATGATGCATTTTGTAAAAGTCTCAGTGCTTAGTCAGAAAGAACGAAGTTAAAATGCTACTCTGAGAATTATTTAGACCTATACATCTGTTTTTGTGCTGGTATAATCCTGTTTCTTCACTGTAGTTTTGTAATATGACTTGAAATCAGGATTGCGATGTTTACTGATTTGCTCTTGTTATCTAGGATTGCTTTTATTATTCTAGGTCTCTTCCATTTCCATATTTTAGGATTGTTTTATTTCTGTAAGGAATGTTGCTGGCCTTTTGACTGAGATTGCATTAAATCTATATTTCAGTTTTGAGAGTATGGTGATTTTGACAATGTTAGTTCTATGCACAGTGAATGTACTGAAGTATTTATTATGTACTGCAAATATGTACTAATAAAAAATAATTATTCAAAAATGTTGCCTCAATCAATAGATGGCTAAAAGAACTATTATAATTATCTTTCCATGGGACTACATCACATTCATATTAAACTTTATGTCAAACATTTATGATCTAAACACTATATATATATATATATATATATATATATATACTCACTCAATGATCTCTACATTGCTAGGAATGATGAGCTTTTGAAGCACTGGAAGGTTAGATTGCCAGTGTTCAGCCTACTGGGAACTGATGCAGTAAGCAATCTTGCTTCCAAGTTTTTATTTTTAAGTCTTATTCCATAGCAAAACAAAAATATAGCTACCAAAAGAGATGTTATGCATGAAGTTTAATTGCAGTTCAGATTACATTAAAAATATTCAGTTCACCTATTTTTTTATTTAAATATTTTCATTTTTGTGAATACTCTCATTCCTTGGGATTTTGCACAGTTGATTACCAAGAACAAACTGTAAACAACTGCTTGTGATTACAATTAGGCAATCACTGTTGTCATATAAATATATGCATTATTTGACATGGGATTGTGTGGCCTTTGATTTTATTACCTAAATCCATAGTTCACAACCATTTTATCTATTGCAATATGCCTGCATTATAGCACTGAAAATTATGACAGAACCCTACATATTAGGTGTGGGTAAAACCTGAAAATTGTTTTCTGGCAATGCCCCAAGATAAATCATCCTAACAACCATTAATGCTACACATGCATTGCACATGTAAATTCTGAATAATTCCCTTGCATGTTGAATGCAAAGTCAGTCTTCTCTCATATGCCAAAGTGCAGGAACACTGTAAAGCAAATATCATCAAATCAATCACTATAAATATTGTCTAGTTGTGTGTATATATATATATATATATCCCACAAACCTTGATACTGTCATTGGAAAAATAAAAAGTGATAAAAAAGTAAGAAAGAACAAATTTGGGAAGCACAATTGGAGATTTAGAGAATTCATATGTAAATCTCTTCCTTGTTTGCCTTAGCACATTTCCTTCCAAAACCCCAAACTATCTTTCTCCCAGACTACTAAGAGGCCCCAGAAAGAAAAAGTTATCTGTGGTTCCCCTCTGCCACTGCTTCCCAATCTTTTTTCTGGTATTTCTGGGAAAAGAGCAGGTGCCAAGGATTTTTGTATTGAACTGCTACCATCAACAGCCCCTCATGTCCTACCTACCAAGCATATGGCTGCAGATATCAAAATAAATTGGCAAAATATTAGGAACCACAAGTGTAGAAAGTTGGACCATTGCTCTGAGAATCTATTTACTGGTTTTCCAGACTATGCCACTCTTGAGTACAAGCAATGACCTCACTTATCTTTGTATCTTCTGGAAGTACAAAAAGAATGAATACTCAATGTATTCAATAAAAACTGATCTGGTCCATCAGAAGCCAATGAAACTGTAAACCAGTAAAAGTATTTTTGACAAAGAGGGGAAATGCAATATCATCATTAAAACAATGAGGTCCTGGCTTCTCCACATCAATGGAAAAATCAGACTAGTGTAATTTTACTTACATCTCCACTTCTTTTTACAATTAGGGAAAAAGGGAATAAACTTGAAAAAAAGCCTCCAGGACATTATAATATGAATTTGATTCTGTTTTACACTGAATATTTAACTGAAGGCTATGCTTTCAGGCACCATTTCTATAGTATGAATATTTAACTATATATCTGTTGAGTAAAAATAACAGAAGAATAACCAGTAAAATAAGAGGAAGAGGAAGAATTGGGGCAGATAAAAAATTACTATTGATACACTGCAACTAAAACAAGGTATTATAAGCAACATATCATATATATATATATATATATATATATATATATATATGATGAGTTCAAAAACAAAAACACAGTTTTATGTATTCAAGGAAAGCTCTTGATCAACAAGATATGAACTACACCGCAATCTCAGTCATACATATTTTAATGTCCTTTTCAAATGCATGATTATATACAATTGATTGCACACATTTATAAGTATCATCTTGATAAGTGTAGAAGATTATTACAGACAGAAGTATAAAAAGAGAAATTATGATTCAAGAAAATCAGTTAAAACATTGAGAACACAGTTTATGAACACCTCTTAACTAATCGAAGCAAAAGTCAGAATGTTTCTGAAAACTTAGTTGAGAATCATCAGACTAATCTAATAATGTTGTGTTGTTTTTATTTCAATTAACCTCTATAATATTTTTCTTTTATTTGCCATTGATCCCTTAGTTATTAGTACTGAAGTACATCAAAGTGAAGCAGATTACATCTTGCTTTGATCTTTCAGGAACAGAAAATCACTATATGAATTCATGAATTATCTGTATATGAAATATATATATATGTTAAGACTTTGTATAAAATACTAACAGGGCACAAGTAGTACAATTTCCCAAGGATGCTTGATTCTAAAAGTACTTCATCTGCTGCTTATAATAATGTAATGAATTAGTTAAATTTATAAAGAGGGATATCATTTATACAAATATATATACACGGAAACACAAAATTTTATTAAGTAATTAAAATTACTTTATATTGATTCTTAAGCATCTGCATTGTAACAAAACAGAGAATGGTTATGTACTGCTGAGGATTTTGAAGAACTTTCCTTAGTTTATTAAAAACACTATATATTGTTTATTTTCAACATTGTATTCTTTATTTCGTTAATTTCTGAATGACTTCAATAATATTATACAACCCTTATTCATTCTAATACAATTTACTGTTATGAATAAGGAATGTATTGCATAACCTAGTGTAAGTTTAGAAAGATATCACATTAAAATATAGGTGAAGGTACAACAAAACCTCCCCAGCCGAGCCTAAGGCCAGCCTTCCTCTTGGCCAGGTCCGAGCTCAGCCTGGCATGACACGCCTCGCCACTCACCCAGACAACCCCTCTCCCAGGAGGCAGGCGTGGGCTCTGGACGGCATTCATCAGACACCGGGACAGGCCCAGCTGGGCCTTGCCCCAACACTCCACCACACCAGAGCCCCACCGCCACGGACACAAATTACCACAGGCCACGACTCTACATTTCAATGTTCTTGAGGTTTAGAAGCCTAAAATCCAAGGCTTCTCAGGGCTGCGGGAGAAAACCCACAGCGCATCTTTTGCAGCCCCTAGAGGGCGCCTGGGCTCCCGCCGCCCAGGCAGCCTCCTCACCTCCTGCTCCCCCCCCACCCCACCCCAGCCCCTGGCTCTCAGCATCAGGACCCGTGATTCCTGACACTACGCAGTCATCCCTCACCTCAAAAGCCTTAATTCAGCTCCAGCAACAAAATCCTCTTTGTCAAGTAGCGTTACATATTCACAGATTCTGGGGCTTAGACTTTTGACTGTTTTTGGAGGGGGTGGGCATTATTCAGCATACCTCTGCATACATATTCCAGTTTTCACTTTATTTCTTGATTTATTTGTATCATTTTGTAGAACTTGCCTTTCTACATAATACTATGCTAAAGCGTTACATTTATGAGAGGATCTACTTTAAGAATTGTTATGTGTCTACCAAACTGCGTTTTAGGTGACATATTTAAATATTTTCCATGGAACTGCTCAGCCATAATTAAAAGCATGACATCTTATTTGTATTCTTTCAGGTTTTTATTTATTTGTTTATTTTTTATCCTTGGAAATTCATCTAATTTCCTTTGAAAATGCTTTTAAGTGCATACATTTCCTTTTTGCTACTTCCAAATTACTTCTCCATTCCTTGCTTTCCTTCTGCAGAAAGTAATGCAAGAGTCCACAAACTGTTTTGTGGTTCCAACTTAATTAACAGAGAGGTCCTCCTTGAGTCAAGATTATTGCCTCATAATGTAGCAACCATTTCACTAATAAATTGTTACACTAAAACCCAGATGCTGACTATTTTTATAAGACCACATGTACCACATGCAGAACTTGCTCCATTTAGAAAGATTACATGAATTCCCAGTCTGTTTTAATAAAAAGGAAACATACAGCATTATATCTATTTTAATATATAATTATTAGAATATTTAAGCAGGACAAAATAAAAATCAATTTCTTATACTTTGCCTGTTTTCTTCCCTATGTGCAAACTGTGGAATACATAGGTGTAAGAATTTGCAAACAACTATCAATACTACATGTAATAACTGCTTAAAGGAGCAAGAAAATCACTTAATTATCCAAATCTGAACACATGCTCAAAAACAAATGTATTTATATGTGTGTGTGTGTGTCACACACACACATATTCAGAACAAGTTCATGAATGTTTTATTACCACACATTAAATCTCAAGGTACTGTCACTGGGAGTTTTAAATGTGTGTAATAGGTGTCTGGGATTGGTACATGATTTGTATCCTCTTTTACAGCTTCCTCAGCATAGAGTGCAAACAGTTTCATTGATTAGACCACACATCTCGGCTAAGAAAAAATATTTGCAGCATTTAAGTGGAGAATTGTGCTTGAAAGCATAACAAATACTCGTATTCACATTTACATGGTCTTTTTCATTTTCAAAGGATTTTTTAAAGTATAGATGATAATAACAAATCAAAACATAACCGAAGTTGATGTTGATTTACATGGCCCTAAGGAGAGAGCTGGAGCAACTAATTAAACTGACAGATTCTATAAACACCCCTAAAGAAATTAAGCTCATAAGGCAAGTACTATAATGTGGTAATGTTTTACTACTTTTCAGTCATAGATTTTAAACAAGTTTTTTGGTGCCTTCTAGAGGTTCCAGATCCTGATTTAAGTGAATAATATAGTTCTACTACCACCAAATTTAGGGGCTAGAGCAGAAAGTCTCCACTGTTCTTGAAACTAAAAAGAAACTCATAAGCATAGAAATCAGGCACCAGAAAGAAAATTTTTCCATCCTGAACTGATACAATGCAATTCATTAACTATACTAACTATAGTGTTTTGATCATAGGACTGATTAAATACAAGTATTAATGAAAATTACCTCTTCTATAACATTTTAAAGACTTCTTGATTCAGTTATTAAAACTTTATTATGATGCTAGTATTGAGCTGAAAATGGTTACAAAGTATACACTGTAATATTGTCAGCAAACAAAGATAGTAATGCTAATAAACAACTATATAAGAAGATCAAATATTTTTAGGTAAGATACACCAAGCTGTTAGTGATGAAAGCTGTATAATTTGACTGACATTTATGATAAGTAAATCAGGTTGGGTAGGTTCATCTGTGAGATGTTTTCTTTTTTATTATTTTAAAAAGAACAGAACAAAACAATGCAAAGAAACAAAACAGAACAAAACAGATCAGAGTAACACAACGCAAATAACACAGGGCTTCAAGACAACAGGAAATCAACAGTGGCTATCATAATCAAAATGTCTGTTGTTTTCTTTAAAATAGTTGTCTATACCTTCGCACACAATACATTAATATGAAACAAAATAGTATAAAAGCAATGAAAACAAAAGAATGAGAGCCTTATGGGTCTTCAAAACCAGACAATAGGAAATCAATAATGGCTACCATATTGTCTGTTTTCTTAAAAACAGCTGCCCATACCTTCACACAAATTAAAAGCAAATAACTGAAAACAGACTAAAACCAATCAAGACCAAGAATAAAACATTATTAGACTTCAAAACAAAATGATAGGAAACCAGCAATGGCTACCATGTTTTGTTTTCCTCAATGTAACTGCTTATATCATCACACATACTAAAAGTGATTCTTATAAACTCCTTTGGAGAAATTCTAGGCATATATAAGCCTACACAGGTATATCTATCCTTTCATTATTAGAGGAAAAACAAAACATAACAGAACAAAGTATAAGGAAAATAAGAAGCAAGAGTCAAATAAATAACTATAACAAAAATCTCAAAACAATAACAACGTAGGTTTTGAAAACAAGGAGGAATATAACTAAACTTGTTGTTTTCCATAGTTATCTTTGAAAGTCTTACTCAAATTACCAGATAGTCATGCAATATTGATCTAATCCTATGCATGTTAACTGTTTTGTTCCAAAAACTAATAGAATTAGTAATATAATCATCTTAGTAATCTTAAGTGTATATATACAAATTTATATCTTTTCTTCTCTCTTCCTTCTTTTCTTCTTTTCTCTGAGTTATTTTTTACTCTTTGAGTAGTTTCTTATCCTTTCACAATATTTATTGAAGGCTTTGTATCTTATTAACTCTTTCAATTTCTTCCACTAGGGATACATTATTTATACATGTTAGTTTGATGTACTTCACTTATGAGCATGGTCTCAAGTCACACCCATTTACCTAATAAAAGCCTCAATGTGATCCTTCTTTATAGCTAGGTAGTATTCCATTGTATAAAAATACCATATCCTTTTTATCCATTCCTCAGTTGATGGGCATTTGGGTTGTTTCCAAGATTGAGTCATTACAAATTGTGCTGCTATAAACATAGGTGCACATATATCTCCATAGTATGATGTTTTTAGTTCTTCTGGGAATATGCCAAGAAGTGGAATAGCTGGGCCAAATGGAACCTCTAGAAGCTCAAATGGGGCCTCATAAGTCTGATTTTGAGGAATCTTCAGACTGATTTCCACACTGGCTGCACCTCTACACTCCCACCAACAGTGCAGAAGTGTTCCTTTTTCCCCACAGCTTCTCTGGCATTTGTTGGTTGTGGCTTTCTTGATCTATTTCTGGGGTGAGATGGAATCTCAATGTGGTTTTAACTTGCATTTCTCTAATGACTGGTGATACTGAACATTTATTCATGTATTTATTTGCAATTTGTATTTCTTCAGCTGGGAAGTGTGTATTTATCTCTGATGCCCATTTTTGGATTCATCTCAGTGCCCAGTGTCCATTTTGAATTTTGGAGGCCTGATTTTTAAAAATTCTTTATATATTCCAGATAGAAGTCCTTTGCCTTAGGGACAGGTGACTAAGATTTTTTCTTTCACTCTGTTGGATATTTCTTTTGATATGCAAATCTTTTTAATAAGATGAGATCCCAGTTGTTGATTCTGGGAGGTATTTCCTGTGCAGTTTGGTTCTTGTTCATGAATTCTCTACCTACCCCTATGGCTTCAAGATTTTTATCTACTTAATCTTCCAGCAGATTTAATGTTTCTGTTTTAATATTTAGACCTTTGATCCATTTTGACTTTAGTGCATGGTGATAGGCATGGATCTAGTTTTAGTTTTTGGCATATGGAGAACCAGTTTTTCCAGCACCACTTATTAAAGCGACTATCTTTCTTCCAGTGAATGTATTTGGCCCCTTTGTCAAAGACAAAGTGGCTGAATGTGTTGGTAGTTGTGGTCCTATCTTCTAATCTATTCCACTGATCTTCAGGTCGGTTTTTATTCCAGTACCATGCTAATTTTATCACACTGGCTTTGTAGTATAACTTCAAGTCAGGGATTGTGATGTCTCCTGCATTGCCTTTGTTGCCCAGAATTGCCTTTGCTATTCTAGGTCTCTTCTAGTTCCAGATAAATTTTAGGAGTGATTTCTCTAGATCTGTGAAGTATGCTAATGGCATTTTGATTGGAATTGCATTAAATTTGTATGACAATTTTGGGAGAATGGCCATTTTTCACAATGTTTGTTCTTCCTATTCATGAACAAGGAATGTCTTTCCATATTCTGAGGTCCTCTTCAATTTCTTTTTTCAGAGTTCTGTAATTTTCACTGAATAGATCTTTTACTTCCTTTGTTAGATTAATTCCTAAGTATTTCATTTTTTTGGATGTGTGTGGTTTTGTGTTGTGAAGTGTGTGGTTTCATGTATTGTGAAGTGTGTGGTTTCTCTTATTTCTCTCTCAGTGAGTTTGTTGTTTGTGTACAGGAATGCTATTCATTTTGAGTGTTGACTTTGTAACCAGCTACAATGCTAAATTTGGTTATTACATCTAGAAGTCTTTCAATGGAATTTTGGGAGTCTTCTATGTAGAGTATCATGTCATCTGAAAAAAATGATACCTTAAATTCTTCCTTTCTTATTTTTATTCTTTCTCTCTTGCCTAATTGTTCTGGCTAATATTTCCAGCACTATACTGAATAAGAGTGGTGATAGTGGACATCCTTATGTTGTTCCTGATTTTAGAGTGAAAGCTTTCAATTGTGACCATTTAATATGATGCTGGCTGTTGGTTTGTCATAGATGGCTTTTTCAGATTGAGGAACAGATCATCCTGTTTTGATTTTCCATAGGTTCTTGGCATGAATGAGTGTTAGACTTTATCAAAAGCTTTTTTCTGCATCTATTGAAATGATCATGTGATTCTTAACTTTGGCTCTACTGGTATGATGTATTACGCTTACTGATTTATGTATGTTGAGCCATCCCTGCATTCCTGGGATGAATCCCACTTGGTCATGGTGTATAATCTTCTCGATGACTTGATGAATTCTGTTTGCTAGTGTTTTATTGAGGATTTTTGTTATCTATGTTCATTAGGGAGATTGGTCCATATTTCTCTTTTTTTGGTTGGGTCTTTCTCTGGTTTTAGTATTATGGCAATACTTGCTTCCAGCAATGAGTTAGGGAGAATTGTTTCCCTTTCAATTTCATTGAAGAGTTTGAGGAGTGTTGCCATTATATCTCCCTTGAATTTCTTTTAGAATTCAGCAGTAAATCCATTAGGACCTGGACTTTTCTTTGTTGGTGAGGTTCTAATTACATTTTTAATTTCAATAATTTAAATTGATTATTCAGCAGTTTTACATTTTCTTGATCCAGATTGGTAATTCATATTTCTGGGAATCTGTCCATTTCTTCTATGTTATCAAACCTATGAGAGTAGTGATTTTTGAAGTAGGTATTGATGATCTTCTGTCTCTAGTGATTTTGCCCATTTCATTCTTTATTGCATGAATTTGAGTTTTTCCTTTTTTTAAAAATAAGATTGGCTAGTGGCTTATCAATTTTATTTATTATTTCAAAGAACCAGTTCTTTGATTCGTTAATTCTTTGTATTGTTTTCTTAGTCTCTTTTTATTGATTTCCACTCTGATCTTTATAATTTCTTCCCTTCTTTTGGCTTTGGGCTTGACTTCCTCTTCTTTTTCTAGATTTTTGAGATGTAGGATTTAACTGCAGTAAATTTCCCTCTTGAGGACTGCTTTCACTGCATCCCACAAGTTCTGCAAGTTGTATTTGTATTTTTGTTTTGCAGTTATTCAGGAGTGTATTACTTAATTTCCATGTGTTTATGGAGTTTTTGGTTTATTTTGTCAATTTCCTTTTATAGCACTATCATCAGATAATATTCATAGGATAATTTCAATTCTTTTGAATTTACTTAAGCATATTCTATGGGCTAATATATGCTCTATTTTAGAGAATGTCCCATGTGCAGCTGAGAATATATATTCTGTTGCTGTTGGGTGGAACACTCTGTACACATCTACTAAGTCCATTTGTTCACAAGTTTGATTCAGTTCTTTTATTTCTTTGCTGATTTTCTGCCTTGTTGATCTATCTCTTTGTGTCAATGGGGTGTTCAGGACTCCCATTATTGTTCATTTTATTTTTAATGTCTATTAATATTTGTTTTATAGAGCTGGGTGCTCCCATATTTGGTGCATATATATTTAAGATTATTATCTCTTCCTCTTGAAGTTTTCCCCTAACCAGTATGTAGTGATGTTCTTTATCTCTTTTGATTGTTCTTGAAGTTCAAATTGTCTGCAAACATAATAGCTACCCCTGCTTTTTTTGGGGTTCCTATTGCTTGAAGTATTGTTTTTCATTCCTTGACTTTCAGTCTATGAATTTCCTTTTGGATTAGATGGGTTACTTGTATACAGCCTATTGTGGGGTGTTGTTTCTTGATCTACTCTGCCAGTCTATTTCTTTTAATTGGTAAATTGAGGCCATTTACATTAATGGTTATAACTGACATATAATGGCTTATTTTTGTCATGTTATCTTTCTGCTATTGATTTTTTTACTTTTCCCCTCTGTTTAATTATTTGTGCTGCTTTGTGGTTTCTTTCTGTCGGTGGTCCTGAAGTTGTAGTCATTTTTATGTCTTAGAATATCTTTCAGTATTATTTGCAGGGTTGGGTTAGTCGTCATGAAGTTCTTCACCTGTTCTTTATCTTGAAAGTATCTTATTTCTTCATTGATTTTGAAGGAAAGTTTTGTGGGTACGTCAGTCTTTGTTGGAAGTCATTTTGCTTTAGTATTTGAGATACGGTACTCCATGCTCTTCATGCTTTCATAAGTCTGCAGTGATTCTGATGGGATCTCTTTTATAGGCAATTTGTTTCCTTTCTCTGAAAGCTTTTTATATTTTGGGGTTTTTTTGTTTGTTTGGAATTTCTGGGAAGTTTATTCCATGTCTGTGTGTAGATTTATTTTGGTTATGGCTAAATGAATTTCGATCTGCTGCACTTATCTGTATTTCAGTTTTCTTTCCCACATTTGGAAAATTTTCATCTATTACATCTGTAAACAGTCTTTTGATATCATTTGCATTGTCAACCTTTTCATTGACATCTATTAATCTTATATTATTTTTCTTTGCATTATCTTGAAACTGTTGAATTGCTATTTCCTAATTCCTTATTAGTTTTAAAACATCTTTCCTTTCCTCTTCACTAGCTGCAATCTTGTCTTTGAGGTCTGAAGTCTATCTTACATTCATGGATGCAGTTTTGCCAGCATTCGATGGAATTTTTGATTTTCTAGATACCTCCTTGAATCCATTTCATGCATTCTAGTTTGTTCTTATACTGTTCATTCAAGGTTTCAATTGTTTTGACATATTGCTATATTTTTAAACTATGTGTTCTGTATATGCGTTTAGCATTTCTTTCATTACATTTTTCATTTCTTCTTTTATCTGGAAGATTATTTCTGATCTGAGCTCCTTTATAGCTTCATAGAGTTATTTCTTCAGTTGCTATCATTTCAGAAGTTTCTGGTGTATGGCTTACATTTTCTTCTATGTCTATGTATCCTAGGCTTGTTGGGATGGGCTGAAGGTTTGTGATTGCATTTTGCTCTTTTGTTTTGTCATTTTCCTATATTTCTCTGGGGCAGTTGAATGCAAAGTCTCAGTTGTATCTTGGATTTAAGATGGCTGTCTTAACTGCAAGAAGTTTCTCCAGTTGAGTGGGGGATGTTAGGCCGTTCTTACTGAGTCCCTAGTGGCACTCAAAGGACCCCGAACTAGGGGTGGGTGCATTGGATAGAACTTCAACATATCCCACATGGCTCATCAAAGCTCCCTGACTGCTTGAGGTCACTGGGCTGTGCCCTACCAGGTTTTGAGTGCCACCCTGAGGTTGGTATGTGGAGTACACTGAGCAGGTCTTCAGCTCATGCTATGTGGTACACCAAATCTCCCCTGCTTCTTGGAGTCACTAAACAAGGCCCAACCAAGTTCTGAGCAAGGTCCTGGCACTGCACAGCTAGCAAGAGTTCACTGTGGAAGGCTCTCAGGTCACACCACTCAATACGTGGCAGCTCCTGGCTACCTGGGGGTCACTGGGTAGGGACCAACCAGGACCCAAGTGAGGACCCAAAGGTCCTAGACTATTTGGGGATGCTGAATGGGGCCCTACAAGGTTCACAGCAAAGCCCTGCAGCTGCACAGCTAGATAAGGATCATTGCAGAGGCATTCAGTTCACACTGTTCAACACATGGTAGCTCAAGATAGTTGTTTTGATGAAACAGAATTTGAAAGTAGAAGCCACTTCATAAATAATTGTAACTGAATTATTTTCTTCAGACAGTGATTAACCCTGTAAAGAAATGTTTCTATGCTTCTTGACCTACTTGCATCAAGATCAATTAGATTCCACAAAAAAAGCACATAAAAATATATCTATCATTAGTGATACAGAATGCTTTGGGATATTTCTGTGTTAAATCTAGATCTCTTACCTCTACTTTAAAATTTCCATTGGCTTAGAAAATACAATGACTATATCTTTTCATAATTAAAAAATTGATAAATAAGTTGATGCAGGTATTGATGATAGGTAAATCTTAAGACACTGATAATTTGTAATGTACATATATTTAAACTTTGATCTATTTGAATCCTTTCTTCATTTAGGAAGATGTGGAAAATTCAGGAAAATATTTTTGGACTCACCAGTACCATGTATATTTTGCATGCAGATATTTTAAATAGTCAAATGAGCTCACAAATATACAAATATAAAAAGTGAACTGACACAAACATTGCTAACTTTTATTATTTGGATGTTAGATTATATATCCATAATTATACTTACAGGGAGATGGAAAGTTTAATCACTTTCAGATCATGCAAAATGCCAAACATTTGTTTTCCTATAATCTCATGCTCATTTTTTTGTCTTGTTATCTTCTCATGAGCATATGGCATGGGCTTTTGATCTATATATTTGCATCGCAATAAAAATGGTAAGAAAGGAAAGTAATCTCCTTTTATATTGTTCAATATCAGGATTTTATGCATAATGTGCTAATTTTTACACATTAAAAATGTGTGGCTGAGGCTAGTAAAAGGAATATTTCATGAATATGTAAACAAGAAAAAATACATTAAATTATAATTGGAAAAAATGATACCAGTGTTATCATTTCAATTTTCCTTTAGAGTCATGTGTTACAAAACATACTTCTCAAGCTTATTTTATAACCTCAGCCCATAGAATTCTTGCAAAGAAGGCAAACAGAGTTATGATATTGAATTCTAGATTATACAAGGAAGACAATAAATACATAAAATTTAAGAATTTGACGAAAGGATTGAGATAAAGAAACACATGGAGTGAAGTTCAAAATAGAAAGTTTTCTATTGGATAGAAAAATCATGAACCTTTGGACCTAAAAAAAGAGTGTGAATGTTAAAAAGAAATTTATGTTGCCCTCAGAAATATTTGGATTATAATGCATGTAGTGAGGAAAGCAGGAAAGGAGGCTTGAAAAAGAGCTGAGGAAAAGTTGAAAATCAGATTAAAGCTGCATCACCGGTTTTACAATTAGGATGGTTTGTATTAATGTTATTAATACTGTTTCTCTTTTACTTTTCTTGTAAACCTATCATTTTCAAACAAATAATAAGGTCCTGGAAATTGACAAAATCTTCCACAACTTTGTGCCCCAAATCCTAATGTAACACTTGCATACGGCAGTCACCTGATAAAGACTGGTCATTCCCGTAGTTGACATTGATACTGCTGCTGCTAATGTTATTGAGGGCAAAGCTAAAATGGTTTAACAACAATAGAGAAATTTATCGACATAAAAATAAGATCATAATGACCTACTGTGTTAGGATATCAATTAGTACTTATTGATAGTGTATGAATAGATAAAAGTGAAGGAGAACTTATTTCACCTAACAAGATAGATAATTTTACCAAGGAAAATATCCAAATGTTCCAGTGTGCATAAAACTGAAAAGCAGGAAGCCCTAAAGATGTTTAAATGACTGTCCTCTAAAAATTGAAATGCTTATAGTAACAAGCGGTTGGATAATAAATTTAAATAGTTATGATAGCACCAAAATATCAAAGGCTTTGCAAATGAGACTAAGATTAGATTGTACTGCAAGCAAGAAGAAATTAAACACACACATAAATAAACACACATACACAGCAACTAACATGGAAAAGACAGAAATCAGATATAAGGATGTATAGCATGTCTGGAATTAGAAGGAGGTTGGCAGAATAAATAAAATTCACCAGGAAATCAAAGATTTTGAAAGAAGGAAGGAAAGCAAAGCAGGTGTTAACATATTATTCTATAATTTTTAAAATAAACTGTGCTTCTTTTTTTAAAAAATAACAATGCAGTCACCATTGTATTTAAACCCTTATAATCATCCCATATTCTGCATTTTCATTATGAGAAATGAGCCTTTAATCAGAATATCATGAATATCATCCTTTGCAAACTGAAACATTAGTCATAAATTAAATTGGTAACAAATGTCCACTGATTTATTTCTAGTGATATTTTTCAATCCTTCCATGCCTTTCTTTTGATGCTGTTGCAGACCAGAACCTTACAATTTTACCCAACAGTTTCCAACAGCTCCTAAATGGTGAGTTATTGTTAACACTTATGAAGTTCACGCTCCCTATGATACATGGCTCTCAAAGACCTCGACCTCTCCTTTGGTGTCTGGGGCTCAACTCCATCCACAACACCATCAAATGCATTTTATATCAGTCACACAGGTTTTCCCGCACAAAACTGACCAGGGCAACAGCTAAAACATCTGCAGACCAACAGTGGAGACAAATTCCAGAGATGCCAAGAGAGTAGGAACATTTTTGAGCCAAGTTAGTAAGTTTTTATTTTTCACAATCTTCATTCATCTGAGAAAAGAATTTTCCCTCTTCTGGGACACCAAATCTTACCAGAATTATTGCTGTTTAAATCTGATAATAGTCCACGTGATTAAATCTTGCATGTGTTGATTGGTAACTCATTTCTAAATCTGATGGAAATTACAAGAAGCTGTCATTAGATATACAAGTTAACAAGTTAGATGTTTATAAAACACAGCACTAATTCATGAGATGGGGTCATTGTGAATGTCCATGTTACTGTGAATATTTATTTACATAGATATTTTAAACAAAACAGAAATATTTGCCTCAATAATTATTTAAGTAATTATTTGAAGCCAGGCATAGTGGCAAATGTCTCTAATCCCAGCACTTGGGAGCTGAGACAGGATTGTTGTGAGTTTGAGGCCAGCCTGGACTACACAGTGAGTTCGAAGTCCTTCAGACCTACAGAGTGAGACCCTGTCTAAAGCTCAAAGCCAGTGTGAACTACAGAGTGAGATCCTAACTAAACACACAAACTCCCCAAAATCATCTGAAAATAAATTATTTGTAGCTTTAGAAATATTTCAATATCAATTTTACTGGAAGGCATTTATACAGACATTGTTAAATATATTCTCTGGATCTTAATAGTTCATTACCAGTCTGTTCAAGAAAGATGAAAGTAATACACTAAGAATAAAACACTGTAAAAGAAGAGAGGGCTCCACAGCCATCAGAGGTCTGAAGAATACTGAGCTTCGAAATTCTGTCTGCAGAGGTTTGTTTGTTTTTAATTATACAAGAAGAATCAGTCAATGTAAAATAAATGCACCTTTTACTTTGATATAATTTATTATATATTCACAATTCTTCACAAGAAAGAGCAAATATGAGGAGCAATTATCTGTTTTTGTCAGAGGAGATATAAAGTAATTTTATATTGGTTTATAGTACAAAAAGTAAATTTAGCAATTTTATATTGGCTTACAAACTTTCTGTCATTTTAATATATTAAATGTGATTTTTGAGACACATTCATCTTGTGTCCTGGCAATGCAAGGTCTACGGCCCCTTCTCCTTCACTGGTGATGGATGTCAGAACATGGACCAACCAGACTCTTTCAGCCCCTTATGTACAAGACTTTATTAGGAGTGAATTTAAAATATATAGATGCCTTTCATGCCACTGAATCATCAAATTTGTACTGCTTATTAGCTGTACTTCTTTGGGAAAGCAAACACTTAGCCTCTTTTCTTCTATAAATGGCACCTAATTCACAGGGCCATTGACTGATATTCAAGCAAATACTATAATGTAGGTAAATACAATAATGCATGTAAGCTTCTCAACACTCTAATCCATGATTATGTCATGCAAAACAAACAAAAAAACATACACAAAAACACATCCAATGTCACAGGCTTATGCAAAGCCAAGTAGAGGCAGGATAGGTGTGTGTGCGTGCGTGTGTGTGTGTGTACGTGCGTGAGTGTGTGTGTGTCTGTAAAGCGTGTCACTCCTTGAAGGACTGGGAGGAGGGAAGAGAGGCAGAGAGAGAGAAAGATGAAATCTGGCTCTCAGGCATCAATGCTGGGCGTGCACCCCGCTCGGGTACATTTAGGCGGGCTTCTTGGTACACAGGTGACTGACTTGTCAGCGGGATGCAGGGCTGTTCTTCAGTCTGGAGATCTCTGCTCGGCCTTGGGTTAAATGTTCAACCAAATATCATTTTGCTGTGAGTAACTCATTGTTTCCCAATTTATTTCTCTGCAAATAAATTCTCTGTGATGTTCACATTACAATATGTAAAAAGTCAACCATTTGAAAATAAATCATTCATGCAAGTTTCCTTCCTTATTGATTTTGTAGTACAGTTGCCAAGCTATTTCTATGGTCAACACATTTTAATACCATAATGTAAGAATTAATGGTACAGTGTAATTAATAGAAAAAAATACAAATGACCAGTGAATATAATAAATTATTACCACATATTAGCACATGATAGTTTCATGTGCTAATGTTTTATTAAAGCATCAGTTACCCTATTGACAAAATTAAAAGTAAACTAAAGATATATTTTATCGAGGGTATGAGGAAATAGGTACATTCACACTCTATTTGTAAAACTACAAACATTTTGAAAAGTTTATTGGATGCGATGGTATTTGGAAATACAGCCTTAAGGAGAAAATAAAAGCTTCATGAAGCTGTGAGGGTGGAGTCCTAGTGATGGAATTAGTGCCCTGATAAGAACAAGAAAGAGGCTTATCTTTTTCTCTCTCCCCAGGTACCTAGAAAAGGGTGTGTGAAGACAGAGGGAGAAGTTAGTATCTGTAAGCTTAGCAGAAAGTGCTTTAGCTGGAAACTAAATAAACTAGCACATCAACCTTGAACCTCTCAGACCCCAGAGCAGTGAAAAAATAAATTTCTGTTGTTTATGTCATGGAATCTGTGGTATTTTGTTATGGCATCCTGACCTGACTAAGCCATTGTCACATTACCAAGATTTACTCATAACTTGTACTCTATACTCAATCTACAAATCTTTACACCAGCAGTGCTCCGTGTGTGTCTGTGTGTGTGTGTGTGTGCATGTGTGTGTGTGTGTGTGTGTGTGTGTTTAGGAAACGGGCATATAAATATGTAAGTACTCCTAAATACACAGGTTGCTACTATAGTTTTAATATACCCAAAAATGTTGCATTTTTAGAATCTTGAATTTTTTATAGGCAACAAAGCAGAATAAATTTAAAATTAACACATAGCAACAAGGAATGGGATGGCCAGTTTGTTTTGCTGAAAATGGTACAGAAAAGTCACCGATTAGCAGTGCCTGCAAGGGGAAGGGACCGCAAGGGAGGGCGAGTGCCTTGCTGGGCCTCACAGTCACTGCCTCACACGCAGGAAGACAACTGTCGAGTCTTAGATCTCTACTAAGTTCACCGGATCACGATCATTTACGGTGAACTTCACAAGACAAAATGCTTTAAAGTCCCTGTTTGAACAAACTATATTCTCCAACAGTTCTTTTCAAAGGACAATGCTAGACACCTCAAACTCCTCCGAGACTTGATTTTTAGAAGAGCAAATCTGAAATGTCAGTTACAGTGGATGAGAAGGTCTGGCTGTAATATCCTGGGGTTTGCCCTAGTTATTTACAACTCCACTAGACTGAAATATTGTACTCACAGATGTGTCTGCTTTTTATTACTTTAAAAAAAAGTTTATTCATATATAAATCTTCCCTATCTGAAAAACATAAAGATGGCAATACTTTTCTAATATGTACTTGGATTTTTATCTGTACATCTACAATAGCACAGGGTCTACAGAAGTAGTAACAGTAGGTATTTCAATGAGAGTATTTAATATAAGGAGTTGCTGGCAATTGTGCTGTAATAGTGAATTACATTAAAAAGATACATTGGGATAACCCAGGGGTAATAACTACAAGTCAAAGCCATCATTTCAAGGTCCTTAAAAAAAAAAAAAACAGGTAATATTAGAATCAAGAAAATGTCCTGAAGCTGCTACCTCAGAAGCCTATTGCTACCCTCGTAAGAGTGTAGTGAAACTGATTCTGTGAACGCCAGAGAATAGGGAGCCCAGAGCTACCTGCTACTGTATAGGAGAGAGTGATTACTCATCAAGAATGCCTGTGATCACAAGCACAGAAGAGTGATTTTCCCTCCTTACACATCTGCTCTCTCTCATACTTCCTATTGGTGGAAGCTAAAAGACAAAAGAGATGTTTGCTGGATTCTGACCTTGCCAGGCAGACACCTATGGTAGGATAGATTCACAGCTGAAAAATAAAGCTTAGTATCTATTTCCTCTAAAAAGTACCTATTTCCAGGCTTTGCACCAGTGTTTTTGGGGTGGGATACCTATGTAGATGGCTGCAGGTTTTCTGTAGCTACTGTATAAGCCACTGTCCAATATAATATTAATATAGATACTACACTTTAGTTTGCAAAATCTCACTAAATTACCATAAAATCTCAGTAGAAAGACAACAATGCTCTATTAATTGAAACTTTACTAGACATAGCACATTGCTTAAAGGATTCGTAGGGATGATCTCTTTTAAGTACACATTGTCTGTTTTTCAACAAGGGAGAAATTAAGTTTGGGTAAATAAAGTCATTAGTTCAATTCTGCACAGTATAGCACAATGTATAATTCTGTACACTTTATCTTCCGTTTTGGTGGTACTATATTGCCACCTCGCCAGTATTTGTTGCACTTTTGTGCTGTTTTTAAAATCATCTGTATTTGGGGCTGGGGATTTAGCTCAGTGGCACAAGTTCCTGCCTGACAAGCATGAGGTTGTGAGTTTGATCCCCAGTACAAAAAAAGAAAAAAAATTGCATTTTTTAAAGAGGAAAGCTTTCTTTGGTATTCATAAATACAAAAATTTCCTCAGTTTTTGTTTGAAGTATTTATTTGTCTCATTTCATTTACTGAATCACTGCATAAATATAATCAAACACATTCTAATTAATAAAATAATTCTTTTGAATTTCTATTTTGTGAATATTTTCCTTGTCCATATTTTGGATGCATATTTTCATAGGTTATCAATATGTTAATGAATGTGCTAACCTTATATCAGTATCTTTTTGAAAACACTTTATAGTATAGTGGTTTATAATTAAAATCATGCTATATCTGCATTTTAAACTTAAATGAAAGTTTCAAGACAGTTTGGATTTTCCTTTTGAATGCAACACATATTCATAATTGAGTAGCTAAAATACTAACATTTAAAAATTTTAAGTATTTCATTTACTTAACTATTGTTGTGAAAGATAATTGCTAATCTCATTGAAGAAGTTAGTATGAAGCAAATAATGCATATCAAGAAGCCTTCAAATATTTCTATTTTATAAAATTTAATTGAACATATAGTTATTTGAGTAGTGAATATACCAACAGAACTATGGTGACTCTAAAGGAAATTTATTATCAATAGAACTAACTACATATGAAAGTGCTGCCTCTCAGACCAAAAATTTAATTATTCTGTACATAAATAGCCATATGGAGAAGGCATTATTATATGAGAAATGAGGTTCATCATTTTTATTAAAAGCAGTCTTCACTTCAGCACATCAAAGTATGTGTATGTTCCAGCTCTAACCTGCAAGCTTGCGAGAAGCTTGTCTTCTAAAATTTGATCATTTTGTTTCTACAGATTATTTTATAAACTGCTTACTGCATCCATCATTCAAATGAACAAAAGGATGAATGTTTTTGTACAAAAATATTAATCTTGGTTGAAATAGCTTTGCTTCAAATCAGTTACTTCAAGTTCACATGGACACAATCTCAGAAGGGAGGTTGGACATTTCTTCCTTTGTCAGCCTGATTGGCTTGAGACTCTCCTGATGGCTCGTAAACCACACTTTTGAGGACATTTGGGCATCAAAACTGGGGTCCCTATCTTGTCTTTGGGTCCCTCCTTTCTTGTGCTGTCCCCTTGCTCTGATTCCAAGATGCCATGAAGTGAGCATTTTTGCCCCATCACGTCCTTCAGCCAGGAAGCGCTTGCCTTGCAGTCAGCCAACCATAGATCTAGCCGTCTGAAACCATGAGCCAAAATCAACTACTCCTTCAAGTTGTGGGCATCAGAAAGGTTGTGCCAGTAATGGAAAAGCTGACCAATACAGTTTTCTTCTGTAGCTTAGGAATGGAAATGCTACCAATAGGGATGATGGAGTCTTTGTAGTTTACAATTCCTATAAATACTGAGTTCATTCAGAAATTTAACATTCAAAATGCACCTCCTCCTTTGCTACCACTTTACTCTGGGTCACCACAAACTCTTTTGCATCCTGTAATCATTTCCTAACTGGTATTGCTTTTGGTAATAAATATGAGCTACATAATAGTAAAAGTCACTTTTGAAAAACAAAATTTCAAATCAAATCTTTGCCTACAAATTTACTATTTTATTCAATAAAATAACCAATGTTTCAACAGTGCTTACAAAGTATTCACAGATTTTTCTTAAATTTTATCGATTGCTGATTACTTTTTAAACATATTACTATTATTAGTTTTATTTTCATAGTATGAAAATCTATACACTTACGTCTACTATTGCAAGTATAAGAATGTCTATTGGGGATAAAAAGTTATTAGAAGTAAAATGTACTTCTGTATTTATTGATTCACTCCTTTATTTAGTCATTAAATACATTGTACCTCCTGTATTTTACTAGGAACACTGATGAGTACTAGTGCACTACCAGCTAAACATGAAAGATCATAATTGATCTCACAAAACTTAGATTCCAGAGCTGCGCATAGGTAGGTAAAAGAGGCTGATATGATACAGCATGATACATGGAGCTCCAGCGGCAGGACAGTGTGCCTGGGGAACATGTGAGGAGGTCATTTCTTCTGGATTTGCAGAATCAAGCAAGGATTTAAAAAGGAAATTATTTATATGTGAAGACTGAGATAAAGTCCAGACATTAGTAATTTAAGAGACTGTATAGACACACACAAAACAACAACAACAACAACAACAAAACATGTGTATGTTTCCCAGATGGGGCCTGTGTACAATTTTGAGATACCACAGACCTTTCATGATGGCTGCAAAGCAAATCATGAAGTTGTAGAATGATTCTTTAAGCTAACTCAGTTAACAAGGGCCAATAACACATAGCTACTATTTCATAATAAAGAGTCTCAAATTACTCTAAGGCCAGCTGTGAAAACTAATGAGTTAGAATTAAGAAGTGATATGATTAAATCTGCATTCTCAAAAGCTTAACAACAGAAATAATATTTTCCAGAAGAGATGAAATAAAAATTGCTTTTGGGAGGCAATACTGAATAACACAAAATGTGATGTTCAGTAAGATAATTCAATTAGTTTTTGCAAGTTAGTATTACTACATCCCGTGCACTGCAGTGACCATAACAGATGTTGTCAAACACAATTGTGGACCCTTTATTTCTAGCCATTGCTCTGAAAAAATCTGAAACCTACATGCGAGGGCAATAGAACTTCATTGGTTTTTTCCTCAAATCAGAATTAACAACAATTTGAATCTTACTAAATGTTTTTGTGTAAATCAATGAAATAAAAAGTTGATTCTTTGAAAAGATAAACAAAAACTGACATATCCTAAGGTATGCTAGAAAAAGGAATGACACGCAAATTAAATTAGAGATAAAAAGGGAGACATTAAACCAACACCACAGTAATACAAAGGTCATGGTAAATTACTATGAACAACGTTTCCTCAACAAATTTGATAGCCTAAAAGACAGGGACAAATCCCTGGAGATACAATGCAGGCATACAGAAGTTGAACCGAACAATATTGCAGAGTTCTAGCTAACATTTAAAAGGATAAAATTTTATTCTTTTAAAATTATTTCAAAAACTGAATAAAAATCAATTCTTCTAAACATATTCCATGAAGCCAGTATTACCCTGATAGCAAAACTGGAGAATATAATTTTAAAAAAAAAGTGATTGGCCAATATTCTCAACAAAATACTAGTAAACTGAATCTCTCAGCACCCTGAAAAAATTATTCACCGTGAGTCATCCCAAGATTTCAAAGATCTTTCAATATGTACAAGTCAGTAAGTGTCAAATGCAACATAAAAGAATGAAAGGCAATAAAATAGGTAATCACCTCAATAGATGCAGAAAAGACCTTTGATGAAATACAACATCTTTTGAAGATAACAAAAGCTGAATAAATTAGATATCGAAGGAATGTACTTCAAAATAATAAAAGCCATATACAGATCAACAACCAATGTTGTATGGAATGAGGATGAGATGGAGCCTTTTCTTTCTCTGATCTGGAAGAAGGCAAGAATGCTTGCTTCCACTGCTTTTGTTCAACATAATACTGGAACACTGAGCCTACTATAGAATAGGAGGCAGTCAAATGTTAGCACTTTGCTATAAAATGCCAGCACATATAGAACACCACAGACTGCCACGAGACACTGTACTAATAAACAAGTAAACAAATTTAGCAAAGTTGTGGGATACAAAATCAACATAAAAATCAGTGGCAATGGTATATATCAACAGCCAGATGACAGAAAGATAAAACGAGATGGCATTCCCCTTTATGACAACTACGTAAAATAATAAAACACCTAGGAAAAAACTAAAGTGGTAAAAGATTTCTACAATAAAAACTATGAATCACTGGTAAAAGACATTGAAGGGACACACACACATACACGTGCACGCACGCATGCATGTATGCACACACACATACACAATGAAAGACATTTCTTTGTTCACTGATTGGAAGAATCAACATTGCTAAAATGTCAATAACACCTAAATCAATACCGAGATTCAATGAAATGCTTATTTCAATACTTCAAATCAACACTATGCATTTAAAGCCTATTTCTTGACAACACAGATAACTTAAAATGCTATTTGTTGGCCAGAGATGATCTTAATTGGACAAGAGTGGTCTCTAATTCCATATGATGCCTGTCCTTAGAGAAAAGAGACATTAGGTCACAAAGAGCCTCACACAAGAGGAAATGACTGTGAAAACTGCCATAAGCCAAGGACCCACTTGAAGTTAGGGGACAAACCTGCAGAGAATGTGATACTGTGAATGTCTGAATTTTGAACTTTTTGCTTTCTGAATGGTGAGAGAATAAATTTCCTCTGTTTTGAGATTAACTTGCTATGGCAGATCTAGTAAACCAACACAGGCCTGACAGTTCATCTATCAACTGTCATCTATTATGCGTCTGTTTTAAAAGCACTAATAAACAAGATAAATACATCTCATATGACATAAAATTTATAACATTTGTATTAAGTATGATACTTGATATTTGTTCTATTAATTCCTACTTAGTAAAACTAAAAAAACAATATGCATGCAATTATTATATAACCATTTGATGATGTCGACATCTTTAGGGCAAAAATAAATCTGTCTTTCAGAAAGGTAGCTTTCAGCTGAGAGGAAAGGCGTGGGATGTGCCAGCCTACTAGAAAGTTCACTATCATTTAAGTGAATGCTTTAGTTTTAGGAATTGTTTCACATTAAAAACATTGTGATTGAATGTGCAACACAGAAAACTCGGATTAGTCCACATTTGAATGGACAATGGGCCTAGATGATGAAACATTCCACATTCCCAGGCACTTGTGACTCCTGTGGAGAGACAGGGATCCAGAGTGATTCTCAGCATGACAGAGTCACTTGTTCACTTGCACCTTTTCAGCCAAATGGTAACCAGTAAGAGATCACATGAGGTCTCATAAATATCTCCTTCCAATTGTTAATTCCATGAAAGCATGGTATTTAGAGATCACTGGTACACTGGACAGAAAAATGAAAGTGACACAGTAGCAAGCGAGTTCATTTTCCCGAAAATGGGTGGGAAGTCACCTATAGATTGGTTTATTTCCCTATTTAATCTGTCAAATGATTAATTACTAAAGGAACCCAAAAATAACTGTGGCAAATAATTCATCAATCACTACCTCTCTGTCCTCTGCCATAACGTTGAAACCTGAGAAGCATTTTACCTTCTTGAGTAGAATTTTACACAACCTCAAAAGGATATTCATGCCGAGAGGAAGCCTCTTCCCGTTCTCACTAATGCCTGGAGCAGGAACAGTGCAGTCTCACTCTTCACTGCAGACCTAATGACACTTCAGAGGCGTCCAAAGCACCCTTGAGCCTCTCCTGAGAGTACACTGTTACACGCCAAAGCCCAGCTAACAGGAGAGGTAGCTTCAGTTCCTCTGTAGAAGTGGGTGCTTTCTGCGATACGGCTGCATCACTTACACTGACTGGCCAAAAAGTAATACTAGGTTTTTTTTCTTTACTAAAGAAAAAAGAATAACTGAGGAAGAAACAGGAAAAACTATATTGATTCACACAGTATTTTCAAAGTATCTTTATATCATCAACTTTTCTATAAAAGAAATCTTAATGTTGTATTAAATTCTTAAAAATGCCACTTTATTATATTACAACCACATTTATATTCCCAAACATATGCCAAAATAAACATATTCCTTTCTCTTGATAGTAAGTTCTAGATGACAGAAAGTTACAGGTGAATGGATACAAAATTACTTGCTAACTGCAGAAACACTGCTACAGTGTTTAAATAGAATGTCCCATAGACTGGACAATATTTGTATAACGTGTAAATGCCACCCATAAGGAACAAAAGCCAATACAATTGAATATGCCCTTGAGTATTCTAAGAATTATAATGTTATAATGATTTTTTAATTAAAACCAGTAGTTCTTAATATTAGATCTTTAAAAGTTTTCCTATATAAGATCAGAAATATTTCTAGAATAACTCAAGTAGGTCTGGCATTGTGTAACTATATTTACATAAAAAAGATGTAAAAAAGCTAGGTCGGATGTTTACTCACGATTGTGTGTTGCCAAATGATAGAAGCAACATGACTCAGAGAATCTGTGAAAGTGAGTGGGAGGAACCAAACACCTGTCAGGGCCAGGAGAGTTGAGTTTAATTACTACCATTTTCCCCTTAAAGTCGAATAAAATCCATTTTGTTATTTAAAATTTATTTTTCATCTCTTCAAAATTATTTTATGTATAAAAGTGTGATTTCAGTAAATGGGAAAATGTATTCACAGATACATTTTAGAATCATTAAGAGAATGAATGAGCCATGGAGTTAAAAATCAATTCCACCAAAAAATTTTGTATATGTTCAGCCTCAGAATGCTAGGAGTGTGTTTATATATTTCCTGCTGCTATTTTTACCCACTTCAGTGATAACTACTTAACACAGCAGGAGTTAAAATTTATAACCACTCTCTGTATAATTATTTCAACAAATAGAAGTTAATACATAAAGTATTTTTCACATGGAATACTTAACTTTTATAATAAATATCTAATAGATTGGTAAATCTACGTCAAATAAATGAGAATATAGTCATAAAACTTTTATTAAATGTTTAAGTATATAAAAGTAGCTATTCTAAAGAGTTCTGCACCAAAATTAAATACAAATATATTCTCGCAAAAAGCAGGGAGAGATAACTGTTCTAAAAATTGTGATGGATATTCTAAAAAACAAAATATTCTTTACAGTGCAACAAAATTTAAAATAAAACAAATATTCCATGGATAATGAAATTTGTCAAGTGAAATTTAGAAAGTAAATGTTTGCATGTTGAGTGAAATCATAGCCCATTTTTTCTTGAAGACAAGCAAAGAATTTAAAAGGAGCAATGCTCCTTTTTAATTGAAATCACAAGAAAATTAGTATGCTCAAAAGATTCAAGCTTCAAACAGTCTGTGCACTGTATTAACTCTGTATTCCATTTCGCACCTCTATATTTCTGGTGCCATTAGTTAAATATTGTTAAAGAAGAAGAAAAAAATGCCTCGCCGTAAAGTTTTCCTGACCTGGTCAGCATTATTTTTATTTTTTATATTTTCCAAGTTCACTGAATTAAAATTCTGAGGACCTTCTATTTCCAGGCTTTGCTTCTATAAACAATTATTCTAGTACTGAGAAATATTTAAAAGGAAAAGTTTGTAATAGCAAATGAGTATGATGTTTTAAGATTATAATGAATATAAGAAATGTTTCCCTTTATAATTCTTCTGCTTCCAAGCAATTGTATAAGTTAAATGGACAGTTTTGCAATATTGTGCCCTATGAATGATCACTTTTGGTACTCATAATGTAAACTTTCTCATTTTACTACAAAAGCACACATGAAATACTATACCTTCCAAAAATTTGTATTAATATTCAATAAAGATAATTTTCTTTTAATTTATTTATAGCTATTAAGTCCAAAATCAACAGTAAAAGCCCATATAAATTACTAAATATTCCTCTGAGCAATGATGTTTGTGAAGGAATTTTTTTAATCTGCCACATGCATTTTTTCCAAAATATGTGAAGATTAATTCATATTAAGATTTCACATTCTCTACCAATTTTTCAAATCATTAAAACTGCCTGGCACAACACTGATTTCTTTCAAAATGAACAAGAATAGGAGGAAAACTATCCCATTTATTGAATTAACAATATCTAAATTCAAATTACTGTGAACCATGTATATACATAACAAGAATAGAATCACTTTTCCTGTTTCACCACATTTCTGAAAGATGAGATTCTCAATTATGCAAATGTACTACCTATAATAGGTTGTATTTTCAAAGAAAACTTGGCAAACACAACTTAAACACCTCTGGTAACAGAGAACTGACATGAACAGAGTGGGAAGTTCTAATCATTTGGTTATCATGCAGTCAAATCACTGCTTTCTCTATCACGGTAATTTTCTTCATAATCGTAACAACCTGATGGTAAAAAAAGCTAAGTTTAGTGACAGCAATTATAGGCCACCATTTCAGTAGAATTCATCTGGTGGCAATTGTTGCACATGTTTGCTAGACATTTCTTAGTTATGAGAAATTACCAGAGCATTTCAACTTTCATATATTTAACTGCAGAAAAAAACAGCAACAAGGAAAGTTCTGGAAAGGGAACTGTGTTATTATATTGTTTAAAAAGAGACTAAAAATTAATTATATCCAAAAGGAAAAATATTGTACATTTACATGTGTTGAAATAATTGGAAACTAGGAAATAAGACAGTTCTGGTGGGGAAGAGAAAATCCCAGATCCTAAGAAGCATCTTATGCCAGAGTCAATGGGCCTTCCACAAACACAGAAGAGAAATAAGTGAATGAAAACATTTTCAGTACGTGTCTAGAAGTTCAGCTTAAAGTTCAGCACATACTAAACAAACACTCATGCAGGAAACAGGTAGAATGTCTTTCATTCAGAGGCACTGAACTGTCAAAATGCAGTAAAATAATTTGATCAGTAACAATGGGGATTTCTATGGCTTCAGTAGAAACTTTAATATTTATTTCATTTTTAATAAATGGCCAAAAATTAACTTATTTCTAAATAGAGGGATATCTATATTAGCCTCTGTTATGGCTTGTATCGAGATGCTCCCTAACCCGGATTAAACTAATGGAGCAATCTTTCTTTGCAGAAGAGCAACAGTACATCCACCTGCTCTACTCTTTGCTGAAAAAGGTAAAAAGCCTCTGTTGCAAGCAGGCATGCAACTAAACTGTCATAGGCAGTTATCTGTGCTCAGGGACGGCAGGTCTGGTGGGATGGGATGGAGGAGAAGCTTAAAGGAGGCTCCATGCTGCCGCGGAAATGTTCACCACACGGGGTCTCATTCCCTCAGTAATTTTGCCCTTATAATTTAATTCTTCACAAAAATCAGAGGGGCAAAAGATACCTGAGACAGAAGCAGCAAGTCATAACAATACAATCCCCCCGGTAGACAGCTGAAGGGGACGAGGTTGGCTTGAAGGCTGCAGCTGCCCCATGGGCTTCTGAGCTCCCGTAGCAGCAGCCTCCCTAGCTTCACCCTGCGCTCCCCATTCCGAAGGCACCGCGTTTGCCTTCCCAGCAGACCTGAGCCCCACATCCCCACATCCCCTCTTCCTCCAAAGCAAGGGAGGCCACATTTCTGTGGGGTTCTTACTCATGCACATGAGACAGAGCTCCCCCAGGTGATTCTCTGTGTTTTCCTGTGGGCCCCAAGCCAGCCCTTCACACCCTGGACACACATACTGCTTTTGACATTAAGGTATCAAAGGAATCACAGCAGCATGTTTTAAACAATGGAATTCAGAGTCCTTCAACTGCAGGTTGCGTAAAGAATATATTTCAGGCATATTTGTTGGTTCCAGCTGATGAGGTACGTCTGGCATGTACTTGTCTGTCGCCTGCCCAGTTTCTGCATTTTGATGTTCAGTTGAGGATGTTATTAGTGGAACAAGCTCAGAGGAATAGGGATGATTCTGATGTTGCATCCAGAGCAATTACTTATGAAATGTTACCGGGCACATGTGCATCTGTCGATTTAAGACTTCAGGCACCAGTGCCTGCTCTGCTTTTCCAATACTCCAGTGACCTTTCTCACCGTGAGCCCAGCTTTTTGGTCCCGCTAGATGGTGTACCTCATCAATCCTTTAGTCAAGTCTTACAGGAGCCTTTAGAGCCTTCCGCCCAGTTTGTTGCTTGCCAACAAGGGGTGGTGCATAGATAAACCTCTGACAATTAGCAGCTGATATTCTTAAATAAGCTTATAATGCTAATGATGATTGAAAACATGCTTTAAGTGCCATTCTCTCTACTCTTGATCTGACTACTTGCCAAAATTCTGGATCTACCATTCATACTTTGGTGATCATGGCCCAGGCTTTTTCTCAGCACCTTAAAAGGAAATCAAATTCCACTGCATGTTTTAACTGTGGTAAATGAGGTCACATACATCAAGAAAGATCAGTGTGTCCAAGGGTGCCACAAGCATTCATCCCTTGGGCTATGTAGTCCGTAACTCAACCAAAGTCTGCTTTACCAACTGGCCCATGACATCATTGTATGAAAGGCTTTCACTGGGCAAGAGAGTGTAGATCTTAATATCGTAAGGATGGCTCCCACCTGCTGTAGGAAGACAGACAATGGGCCTTTCCCTGGACCCAGACAAAAACAACAGGGAAAAGATCAAACGGTGCCCTGCTAACTCAGGCACAGTTAAACCAGTCATACCCAAGCCAGACCAGACCAAAGTCTGTGCCTCTACTGTAATGAGTGTCTGGCAAGATCAGTCGGTAAAGGCTGGAACTCTTAATCCCAGGGTCACAGGTTTGTGCCCCACGTTGGGTGCCGATTACCAAAATACCAGTGGAGGATCTCAGCCTAACCCATCTGGTGGTATGCCACATGGATGCAATAAAAAAAGACAAAAAGAAAAGGTTCTACAGGTGAGGAGCTCTAGAATGACTCAAAGAACTCTGAGATGACCCAGTGTTCTCTGTGGGATAAAAGGTCAGGTCTCCAAAACCTCATGGCTTTCATTGGCATTGATCAGGAAGTGGGGTGAGGGTCTCAGCAGAGTGCATAGGAAAAAGAAACTTTGTAGCCATCCTAGGCGAAGAGCCTCTAATTAGCAGTGAACAAATAGTTTTGATTAATGCAAAGGTAGTACCTTTACTGCCAGGAACATTTGCTTCAATATAGGCAGCACTACAAATTTCAGTAAATAGGCTCAAGGAGAGGTCAGGGACAGATTGTGGCAAAAGCTTTGTTTTTCAAGAGAGAGGAGAGAGGTGGTCTCCCACAATTATACTCAGAAATAAAGATAAAGTTTAAAATGAGAAACATGGGTGTTTATAGGAACTTTTTCATATAATTCATAAATATTTAACATTTTGCATTTAATGACATTACAAGTATGTGATTTCACTCCCAGTGATGGAAATGGTGGAGAAGTGTGTGTGTGTGCACACGTGTGTGTGTTTGGCACAAGTGTGTGTGTTTGAGTGAGCATGTAAGACTATGCATATATCTGGTGTGTCCACCTTTGTCTGAGGTTAGAGAAGAGATTGAGAAGTACATTGCATTATTGAGAAGGAAATTGCACGAGGGTGATTTTTATCATAGATCATAATTTTCATGATTTATCTCACAAATTTATATTTAACCACTTCATTTCACCTAGATATTAGGGTCATAAACTATATACATGATTAAATATACATAAACATTGGAAATAACAATGAAAATTTATGCTGAGTATCCACATGATCACTATTCTCACTTAAACTACAAAAATTTCCACAATTCCATATTACATCACTTAATTTTAGATTTTGTGATTGTTCCTGATTTAGCAACTTATTAAAAATTAGCAATAATAGACACAATCCAAATCATTATATATCTCATCACCAAAGCTGAACAAACTTAAACCTCAAAAAAAAAAAAAAGGATTGCCTGTGAATCAGACTTCAAGTGCAAATCAAATTCTGCCCCTATTTGTGATTTAATAGTGTATTTCTAATATAACTCTTTTATGTAGCTTACTCATAATATAACTCTTTTTATATAGCTTACTCATAGTCTCTGTACCCCACAAAAGTCACAAAATCACACTATTATAAATATAAATATGTAATATGATCATTTTAAAGAAACTTTTAATTTGCTCTCATAATATTCATACAAAAGATTACTAATGTACAAGGAGTAAAACTATATTCTCAGCATTATTTTGCAGTATTTTAAAAAGCATACTTTTACTGTATATTTCATCCATAAATTTTATTAAAGTATATCATGAAAGCACAGATCAAGAGAGGTCATACAAAAGAAAGGTTATGAACCAAACTAGCCTCTGAAGGTGTAAGTCATAACTTTCAAAGTTATATAAATCTTGTACCATATACACAAAATAATGTATGTTGTAAGCATACCAAAACCTCACAGATCACTACAAAAGTGGGGATGCATTTAAAACATTATGTCCAGGGGTATACTTTATCAATCAGTAAGCCATGAGCCTGGAAATACTGTAAAATATAAAAAGACACAAAATGAGAACAAAAGCTAATGAGGAACTATAATTGTAAAAGACACTGAGGTTAGGTCTACAGAGATTCAGTAACAGAATGTAATTGATATTGACAATTATGCAGCTGTCGATTTGAGGAGTCGAGAATACGCACACATAAGATGATTTAGACAGGGGCTAGGGATTTAGCTCAGTGGCATAAGCGCCTGCCTTACAAGCATGCAGTCGTGAGTTCGATCCCTGGTACTGATTAAAAAAAAAAAAAAAAAAGATGATTCAGAGAAAGGCAGAAAGGTTGATAAACAGATGACCACATTCATAAATAAGCACATGTGAATAGGGTTACTAAGGAAGTTTGGTCTTTTTTTATGTTATGAATAAATCATCTGTGTTGATTCCTGAGTACTCTTTGGAGAACTAACAGTCATAGTATTTGAGCAACTGATCTCAAACAAAACCCTGTAAGTTCAAATTCTTATTTATTGATTTAATACTTCTATGTAACCAATTTAAGTCCTTTTTATAAGGATCTTTTATAAATAAAAAAAATTATAAAATGGATGATGGAATAATTTCCACTAGTGCAATGCCAGCTATTTGCAAAGTACTCTGCAATGTGGGCTGTGTGATCAATTGCTATAAAGAAAAGGCCTTCAGTTCTGGTACCTTAGAGCAAAGATTCACTATTCCCTACAGCTTTAATCTTTGAAAGTGTGCTGTTATTTGGTCTTGACTGGGTCCATGACCAGCTATGCATGTAATAGATGGGCATTTGGCTGGCCAGTTTACCTTTACTCACTAAAGCCACTCTGTGGCTAACTGCATAATTGTCAATATCAATATCACTAAATATTTATAATGAACAACTTTCTTTCCTATACCTAGAGTATTTCCCACAAAACTATTCCTATTCAGAACTAATTTAAAAAGACTAGTGCGCCTGGAAATTAAAAAAGGAAAAAGAAGAAGATATGTGAAATCTGCTGATACAGCAACACAAAGAAGAAACAAGTAGTTTTATATTAAGACATTCAATTAACCTACATAGATAATAATTGACACAGTTTTAGGAAAAATTGAAACCCAAAAGTTGTGAGCATTTTTTCTACAATCAATTTTGACACAACAACTTGGAAAATAATTTAATTGTAGGGTTCATTAAAGTATACATGATAAGGTACATTTTTAAACATTTCAAAGGGAAATTAATCAAGATTATTTGACATACAGATTATAGAAGGAGGCTGACAAAATTTACACAATTCCAACCACAAAGCAAAGTTGCTTTTTTATGACTGAAGATTCGCAAGAATCATTATTAGTATTTAAATGGTATTTGCTTCCATTAATGAAATAGGATCATTTAAAAAGAACTTGATAAATAGGTGAGATGCGGCATTTTTTTCTACAATTAAAATTAAAACAATTTCAGTCAAAACATTGATTTCTTCATTTAAATATATTTCTGGGAATCTATTACATAGCAAATCACACAAGTCACTGAGTAGTTGTGAATAAAATGTGTAAACTTCGTATCATCAGAAGCTGAAGGAGTAAATAAGATTCAAAATGTACAACAGATATTGTGCATTGAGAAGAAACTCTTCAAAAGAAAAGAGAAACTGTGATGGGGAAAGGAGAAAGGACAGAAGGGAAATGTAAAATTATATATATATATATATATACATACACACACACCCACAAGGGGTCTAAGGTAGTTACACTGTTACCTTCTCTTAGTTCACTGGAAAGAAAGATTTGTGATAATATTGTTTGGACTATATTTGCTGTCTACATCTTGTACTTTGAAGATAACAATACATAACATTACTGTCCTATTATCTTGTATTGAAATTGTTTCATTTTTCTCTTTAAAATAAAAAATAAAATTAATACCTTTCCATCAATAACATTCATTTATTTATTCATTTAAAAATATTTCTAAGTGTTAATTACATAGTAAATCATACAAGTCACTGAGTATTCATAAAACATGGGTAATCCATATTCTCAAGTTTAAAAGCACGGTGGGAGAGATGAGAAATTATAACACACTTTTATCAGGATGATAAAATTTCCACAAAATAGAAGTATGAGAACCATCTCAGATGTGGTGATTCAGGCCAGCCTCCTGGAAGGAATCATATTATGTAGCGAGGTCCTTAAAGAAAAAGTGAGAACAATAGCAAGAAGATGAAAGTCTCCCATGTAGGTTTCCATGTTGTCAGAGAATTTAATAACATCTTTTCAGTCTGAGATCAACAAGCAATCCGAGGCTCAGGAAAAGGTGTCTACTTTGCTTAAAGAAACAGTACAATGAAACTTAGATTTCTCAGAGATAATCCCAATTTTCAAAAAGATACTTTTCAATAATATCAATCATTCATTAGTTCTTGCTTTCTAAATAAATAGGACTTTGTTATGTGCTGCCACTTTCATGTCATTTGAAAATATTTAGCAAACAAATTATATTAAAACTTCTGCTGTCATGGAATTTGAATTCTGAGGGACAGAAAAAAGATATGTGTACTCAGTAAATTATTTATATGTGTGTGGCAAAAAATATTCATGGCAAATAAGATAGGAATGGAGAGGGGAGAGAGGGAGTGTGTGTGTGTGTGTGTGCGTTCCTGTGCACACATGTGTATACTTAAGCACGCAGGCAGAATGCTCAGGAACAATTTTTAAACATAACTCGTGAGACAAGAGCATCCCTAGAGAGTAGCAGAAAGCAAGTGAGCCTGGTAACCTGAGTTACAGAAAATGTATTCAGAGATAAGTCTAGCCACAGAAGTAATAAAAATCCAGATCCTACAGGACCATGCATCTGGGTTTGAATGAGATGCCGCATCCTCAGAGGGTTTTTGAGCAGGGAAGTAACGCCAAGTGACATTCCTTCATGATCCCTGTGACTGCTAAATTGAAACTAATCTCTGGTTTTTCCAAGAGGGAAAATAAGGAGATTAATTTCAAGACCACTGTGGTCATTCAGTTGTGAAATACTGATGATTCAGATGAAGGTGTTGGCAGTGGAACTGAAGAAAATGATTGAACTACAGATAAAACAGTTAGAATGTACTTATTGTTAGATAAAGGATGTAAGGAAGGAGAAAACATCAAAAATGACTGTAATATTACAGTTACTCTCAAAAAGTATTCGGCAATATCTTATTAGAAGTATAGACTCCTTTTCTAGGTTTCTTGTGTTGTGCTGTTAGGTTTTTAGGGGACACAGTTCTGTCACTGAAGTCACGTGTTATTCAAATAGGTAGGTAAGTCATGCTAGCACACGTGATCCTACAGTTATCCTACGTGCATTTCCTACAGGTTTGCTATATCCGGGAACAGAAAGTGACCGATGAGACAAGAAAAAGTGTTCACCTCATAATGACCAGTAGCAAGCCTAAAGTGTTTACTTTTAAAAATACCACGGAAACAGCCATAAAGCAGAATGAAATGACTTTTGTTTGTTTCTGAATGGACCAACTCCATAACCAAAGATAAAGAGGTTGGGAACCGGGAAGAAAATGTTCAAATTAGAAGGTGAAAAAGGGGGGGGGGCAAGGAAAAAGGAGCATGAAAAAGAAAGAAAAGACGGAAGGAACGATGGGAACAAAGCTTTGTAAATAAGGAAAAGTTAGCTACAAATTCCCTACGATGAATGTGATCATTACATCCGTCTAAAATGTGCCAATAATATGTAAAAAAAAACCAAAACAAAACAAAATAAACTCATGCACATGGAGCTGCAAACAAGACAGGGGTATTTCCCTTTTGGATACACTCCATTCTTTTCCAGACTCTGTCTCTCTTCCTCCTTCTCTTTCACCTTTTCCCACCTTCAAATAAACCATATGTGTTTGCACTAAATGAAAATACATTATCATGTTTTTGTAGGTGAAAAGAAAAAAAAAACTATGTCAGGGCTTTGAGGTATAAAATGTGCAAATTTGGGGGAAGGGTAAAATAATTTGAAAAAAATCTGCAAAACACTAGTCTTTCTCTCTCTCTTATTTGAAAAAAAATCTGTAAAACACCAGTCTCTCTCTTTCTCTCACTCTCAGAGAGGAGAGAGAGTGAGAGTCTAAATTTGAAAGCAAAGATTAAATGTTCTAGGAGGCAAAGTATTTTACTTATAAAGATATCAGAGAGCATCCTCTCACAGAACACTTAGGGATTAGAACCAAGAATCCCTGCACATGAGAAGTCAAACATCTTTAGTTCCCCTTCTAGAATCTGTCTTCCTACCCTTTGTTATTCCACAACTGTGAGGTTTGGAAGAGTCAGCCTCACAGCCAGGAGAGGCCAGTGCAGTCTGTAGAAGAGACGGCGGCTACTTCACTCCATGTCCTCAGCGCTGGGGGCCTTTGGTGCATGCAGTGGCTACACTGCTGCCTTTGGAGAACATCTAGGGCTCCCAGCTGATGACGACAGGCAGAGAGACTCCTTTTCCCTTCTAACAGTGTGGCATGCAGAAGCATACAGTCTCGGACTTCTACGGGCATTTTTTTACAGTTAAGATAAAGTAGACTAAGGTAAAGCTATGCAAATATAAAAATAAAAAAATAAAACATGGAGCCAGATCCATAATGCTGAGCCGTCTGGAGACTGGTACTGTTGAAGTGAATCCCAGTTAAATGTGTGTTATTTGTAGCTTCTTGACCGCTACAGAGTCAGATAACTATGCATCTTGTCAGTTAACTTTGCATAAATAAGAATAAAACCGACATATTTCAAAAAAGTAGAATAAGCACAAAAATAATGGATGATGCTATTGTTTGAGTCTTAGAAACTATGACTTTTTAAAAAACTGACTCCTTGGCAGAGGGATTAGAAGTCAAAGTCATGTTTGGTGTATATGAAATCTGAGATAACTTGCATTTCTAAGATTTGGGTTGGTTACCAATGAGCTACCCGATAGGTGCTATCAATGCGGAATGGACGCAAGGAAAAATGATGTTATATTTTTTATTTTACCAAAAATATCTTAGACATTTATGTTAGGACATTTAGTTTGCATACTTACACAATTTAGAACTTAAATAGTGCAATTTACTCTTTTGGTATAATGGTCCTCATTGTCAACACTTTTAAAACAAGTTTAAACAATATGCATAATCAAGAACTTTATGATAAATCCTGATTAGATATGAAAACTAGCATTTACGCAGCAAGGCAAAAACAAATAAAATCAAGGGAGAGTAGAGTCTAGTTGCACACTGATGTGATTTTCTATCAAATAGTGGTTATGTTTAAAAGACTATGATTATAAATATAATCATAAATTATAATCATAAATTATAAATATGGTTATATTTATAATTTATGATTATATTTATAATCATAGTCTTTAAGACATTATATGACTTTTTAACCTCATAACTTCATTTCATCTGGAAGTGAGGAAGCTTATGAATAATTTTCCAAAATATATAATAGTAGAATATTTATTTTCTCTGCTGACTTGTAGTCATCAGTAGATGAATAATAAGACTTTATTTAAAGGTAGCAAACAAACATACAGTGTTAACTTTTTTTCTTTGAATGAGGCAAAGTAATGGTAAGTCTAGAAATAGTTACAATACTTTAAAAAGAATATAAAAAATAAGGCTACATGATTAAAGTCCTATCCATTCTGTTAAGCAAGTGATTTTCTAGCATTGAAACAAGTCACTAATGCTTCCAGTTCTAACCCCTAGAAAAGCAACTGTCCCCTCAACAACTACATTTCTAGTTTCCCTCTCACAAGTATTAATGTCAAAATCATATTGGGAAACGTTAATTCTTCATTCAACACGTGAAAGCTTTCATTTTCATAAATGTTGTTTAAAAATGGACAAAACATAAACAAACCAACATCATCACACCAATAGCTCTCAATAATAATTTTAAAATCATACCAGTTTACTCTTTCAAAATAGAGGATTTTTTCTAAATTAGAAATATTTCATTTTATATCTTACAGGGTTTTAAGAGTTAAATATGTGTAAAACCAAAAAAGCCTTTTAACTTGAAGATATTTTATGAGAGAAAAAACTGGAAAATTAATAATTCATAGAATGATATAGTTTCAAATAGCAATATATATTTTATTAAGGAAAAATAAAAATAATAAAAAATACACATAAGCACTCTATGTTCGTAGACTACCTACCACAGAGAAATTTCACAATTGGAATGACGCTGCATTTACATTAACTGCCTGTGATTTAATGTGAAGGAAGTGACTGCTTGAGTCATTATGTGGTATCAATTTTCAGTGCAGGTCACTCACTCGGGCCTTTTAGTTTAATGCACTATTCTTCCTTCTCTTACTAATGGTAGAAAACTTGAAACAAACAATATAAAATTTTGACTTTCAATGTATATGTTATGCAATGGAAAGTATTACACATTTAAAATCAAACAAAAACATCTAGATGTTTTCTCTCACAAAGAAGGTATCAGGATCTTGCCACCACAAATACAAAATTAGTAATTGCTTTGTTGTGGAGTCCAACAGCCAATGCAGTCCTTCTTCCCAGCAGAAACTTCCTGCACCTGGTCTTTACTGGCAGGCTTTCTATCGGCCTTCTGGACTGTTAAGCTCTAACCAGAATCTACCTTAGAGAACAGCCTAAGCTGCTCCGGTACTATTCTTTCAGGCAACATATCCAAACCTTTCCAAACTCTTCCCACAAGCCATTTCCAAAGGCTGTTGAACCACATGGTCAGTTACAGTCACAAGACCTCCTTGTCACTGAGGATGACTACAGTACTTCTCAGTGCAGCCTTGGTCCTTATTTTGAGTGTGACTTCTTGACTCCAATGTAGAACCCTCAACCTACTAGCACAGCTCCTTTATCTTGCCGGCATAGACTTTCTGACTTCCACCACTGACCTTTGGGCCTTCCTACCACAGATCCATAAAACAAACTCACGTGAGTCCTTATTGTGAGCTCTAGACCTCCAGTTGCACTCGTGGGAGGTACTGTCATGGGCTCTAGGTCTTCAGCTGGACTCAAGCAGGACATTGTTGTGGGAACTCATATTCCCAGGTCTTCAGCTGAACTCATGTCCAGGCCCTTGGCTGAATATTCTGGGCCTTTAGTGTTGTGGACAGATTTCCTGCACTTTCTGCTACTTACTCTGGGTGACCATCATAAAATAGTATTATAAATTCTGTGTCCTGATTGAAATTTTTCTTCTTACAAGCCCTGACTACAACAGCTTCTAATAGTCCAGTACTCTTAAGACATGTTTTCCTTTCATTTTGTGTTTATGTTTCAGCAAATAGTCTGTCATCATCCGCACAGATTTATCACTCTGGCACTGATGCTCCCCAAAAGCAAGGCATGAACACTGACTTTTAGATACAGGAGATTTAAATGGTTTACCAACTATTTTTAACAATGGGAACACAATACTATCAACTAAGCAGATCTGAGTAGATGCCTCCACAGGCGCATGTCCATGTGAAAAAGGCAGATAAATGCAGAGAAAATATTAAAAAATAATATAAAGTCTACAAATCAATCCATTCTGACACTGCAAGGTAATAAAATCAATGTTATCACTGGTTAGTTTAATGTCCAATTACTATTAATGTCTTTCTAATTGTTTTAATTTAATTAGCCTTTACACTTTAATTCTTCAGTGTGAAAAGAAAATCTTCCAAGGATGAAACATGCTTTTGACTACTTTAGTGTCTTTCAGCACGCTGAACAGAATGTAACCAATGTGGGAGGTGCTGAATAAACACTTCATATTTGAAAACATGGCCAGAAATTTCAGGAAAACCACACTTACAAGTTATTTTAACATAGTACAGAAAAAGTATTCTAAATAAACTTTGCTTAGAATCTTAATATCTTGGTCTTGCTGTTTTATCAGGAGGTTTATATGATATGATTTAGGCAAGATTTAGATCTGGGACTTTACTATTATATTCCATCTACACAGTACACTAAGATCCCCGAGAATGCTATAAGAACTATGGTCTCAAAGAAGAGCAATAAAGGGCTATGACATTTCAGAGCAAAGTTTTAAACAAATTGACATTTTTTGCACATCAAATTGCAACATGTATCTTTACTCCAATAAGTTCACAGCATGTACACCAATGAGATATATGATTGAATAGTAAAATAACTGAGCTGTTCTGATTCTGAGAGGAACCACAAGAATGTTTGATGGTTCACATAGGAAATGGCTCATTGGCCATGTTTACGGTGAATGCCAAATCAATTTGCAACCAAAAGAAATAGAGTTTAAATTGTTTCCAAGTGATCAGTGTGAGAAAAAGAATACCAAGATTATAAAGAAAGAGGGCAGCACTGACAAAATCATTACTGGTGTAAAAATAAACTGTCAGAATAAATTATTAGCAAATATTTTGTAGAGAGATTTTGGGCAAATTACTATCAACCATACTTAGTTAATGGTTATCACCATTTTAGGAGACAGAGGGATAGGAAATATATATATCTTGCAGGTATACTTTTTCTCAAAATGTGGGATAGCAACTCCATGCACTAGAATCAGTGTGTATATGTGTATGTGCAGGCATGCACTCATGCATGGTATTAAAATATGCATATTCTTAGCCACTCCCTTGGATATTCCAAATAAATAATTCAGAGTGTGGAGTCTATGAAAAGCTATTGGGGCATAAGACTAATATTGACATCAAGAATACTTCTATTGATGAATTATTAATTTTAATTTTATGTGTCTTATTATATTAAACAATGAGTACTTAACAGGAAAACTATCACAAAAGTAATGTACTGAGTTTTTAATATTGACTTTATAAAAAAGCATCAAAATTTTCAATATCAACTGGTGTACAAAGTCTAAAAATGAATATCAGAAATATATTCCTATATGAACTACAATGAAAATACCGATAGCTTTCTACAGACAAGTAATCTTCAATTATTGACCAAATGCAGTCTGCACACATGACAACACATTCCACACACGTGTACCACACTGACAGCACATGTATTTTGCTTTCCTAGTCTTGTTTTAGGAAAACACTTGATATTTCAGTGGTCTTACTGTTTTAGCAGGAGGTTCTTATTATATTATATTATGTATACAAGAATATAAAATAAATTATGAAATTCTTAATATGTATTGTGCATTTAGAGTACATGTTAGCATTTTCACATCAGCTGTGTACTTGCTTACAAAACCTAAAAGATAATATAAAAAATAAATTCTTGTATGACCTACAATGAAAATACCAACAAGACTCTACCACAACAATGAGCTTTCTTTCAGCTGTTGCACTACAGGCAGTCTTCACACATGACAACTACATGCTCCATGTACACATACTGTTTACACAGAAAACAAATGTGTTTAGCTTTGTTTTCCTGTATGACAGTCTTGTCACCTCTCTTCTCTTCTTGTTTTGTTAGGAGCATCATACTATGTTGTACAACATGCACATAGTAGAGAAATAAGATATCAATAAAATAAAATATCAAATATGTAATCAGTGCTTATAATAGACATCAACATTTTCACATCAGCTGTTTACTTGCCATGGTACAGAACTTGGCTACTTATACCATAAAAATCAAAAGAAAACATTTTTTTTTAAACCAGTCCTAGAGTGGTGTGGGTCTACTGTACCCTCTGTGATGCTTGGGTAAGAATATGCAAAAACTGTTCAACAGAGCATAAGAGTGCACACAAATACCATTTTGTTACTTTTGCACATGTACATACTCCTTGCCACTCATCAGATCAAGTGGGTAAACATATAGATATAAACATATCCCTCAAGAAAAGGTACTGAGATATACAGCCAACTACAATTACACTAAAGTAAAAACTTACAGTAGAAACGTAAGGGATGAGTCTGCTGGGCCAAGTCTTATGCTTCTAACAAGCACAGAAATTCTTAAACTCATTGAATATTGAAAACATTATGTGCTATACTTTGGGTATTGAATCTTTCCCAAAGCAGTTGTGTATTAAAGACTTGCTCCCTGGGGCAGTGGTATGTGAGATGGTAGAATCTGTGGAAGTGGAGTCCTTGGAAAGACCCTTATACTACTAGGGGTGTGACCTCAAAGGGAATTATGGGGCACCATAATTCTTCTTTCTCTCCGGTTTCAGGTTGACATGGAAAGCAGTTTGCTAGACCACAGGTCCCTATTATCACCATGGGACATCCCCACTGAGGCCTGAAGGCCCAGGCTCCATGGATTGGGAGCTGACATGGATCCTTTCTCTTGTACATTAATATTCACATATATTTTCTTATAGTTACAGCTATCACACTGAATTGAGCTTAACACAATAATGATACAAAATTTCTCTTTGAACAAGTTCAGTCATTGTCCGCAAAACATTTTCTGCATAGTATTTTGTCTAAAGGAGAGACGGTTATAAAGCAGATTTTAAATAATAATGTCAGATTTCAGGGTTCTGAGAAGCTTGAACCTTTGAGTTACTACCAGATCTCTGTGTTTGGATTCTTAATCCAAAAAGAAAAAAGGATACATAAAGCATGAAAAAAAACACAAAAAATTGTTATAAGAATACACTGTATCAAGGGTGTGAGCTTAGCAGTAGAGCCAGCCCTTGCTTAGCTTGTGTGAAGCTCTAGATTTGATCTCGAGCACTGCGAAAGAAAGTATGTGAAGACAACAGAAGACATTATGTTTCCATATCTCTACCTGAAGCACTGAATTGCAATACTAATCTGAATAAAATAAAAATAATAAAATAAATAAAAGTAATAAATGAAATAAAATAATGATTTATAAATTAAACACAAGAGCTAGGAACTGTCTTGCTCTACTCTTTGGAAGGTCAGCGTCAGTAAAAGCACAGTCACAGTGCTCTGTCCTGAGCATTTAGGAAGGCATGCTCCAAAGGGAGGGCAAAGAAAGCATGCTAAGAAGGCGCAATTTAAGCAGGTCCAACCTGTCAAGGACAAACATATAAAAAAAGCAGTCTTCAGCAAGAGGAAACAGCATGTATAATATTCTGATAATTCAGGGAATAATGGTTCTGGAGTAAGAATTCTTTCTTTCAAATTCCTGTTCACACACTTAATACATCTGTACCATTGAGGAAATCACTTTACATGTTTAAACTTCAATCTCTTCATTCTAAAAATTTGAATGTTATTTTCTTAAAGATATTGCTAGGATCAAACAAAGAAATTGCCAGCTTCCATGAGAAAACTAAGAGTTTTGTTAGGAACTATAATTAGAACATAGATCTGGTCACAGTATTATCAATATACCTGTATTGATCTCTAAATACATAACTTGACCAAACACTTGTGCCTAGATATTCCTACTTAGAAACTGCAGTAGAAACTGCAGATGAATGGAATTCATCTCTAGCTACACATACAAATGATGTAATCAACAAAACTTGTATTTTTTCTAAAAAATGTTGTGATGGAAATGAACCTATTTTTTCTATACCAAATAAGTTCTTTTTTTTCTTACTCTGACAACTATACTCTTGTATCTTTGTGTTATTATTGTAGATATTTTAATAAAATTATAATGCTTTACAATTAAATATAAAAGTAAATATTTTTCCAGATGTGGTGGCACACACCTGTTATTCTAGCACTCAGGAGGCTGAGGCAGGATGGTCAGTTCAAGGTCAGTCTGTAACACATAGAACCCATCCATCACAAGAATGAAATAAAATAATCTTAAGTATTTTGAAATGTCCTTGAAAATAATAATTTCTACTGGAGAAGGAAGTTTCTTGGTTTATTCCTGCAAGCCCGAAGCAGTTTAAATTTATAGTTCTACCCAATACCTTTTAGTTTTATTTAACTTCTTTTTATTTAACTTCATCAATGAGGTGTCTAGATAATACTCATTAAATATAAAACCTAATTCTTCCTATGGTCTATTCCACGCATTTACACTTTTTGGAATATCATTTAAAAAACTTCTTAAATACTTATGTTAGCAACTCTCTACAATATTAGATACCACACATCCACTCACACTGTTCTGACATGCCTCCTATGTCATGGCTCCTTTGTTTTTCCATTTCATGATACAAAACTGAGGTCTTCAGATAACTGGGCAGCCTCCACATGAAAAGGCCAGAAATGGCAAAGACAGGATGAAACCAGCTGGTCAGATGCTACAGTCTAGACCTTTAACCAATACACTCATGCGTTTTATATGACACAGGCAAACAATTACTTCTCTCTACATTTCAACTTCACCATTAGGTATGTCATCCAGAGAAATGGAGAAAAAGATAGAAATGTGATCCACTCACTGAATTGGAATTTTCTTTTTGTGTTTTAGAAGTTAAAATAAACTTTGAGTATGCTGATGTAAAAATCACTAGTAGAGCGCTTTCCACTAAACACAGCATGCCCACAAATGGAAAGTCAGAAAAACCTGGTCTATCCCAGTTGGTTAATTGATTGTGACAGCCTAAGCAGCCATTTAATGTTAAAAACAACAAAGGATATCTTTAAAACATTGTGATTATGGTGAAAAATTATTAGAGAATGAGGCATATGATATAACCATTAAATTAAAATTTAAAGCATGAATTTAACATTAAATATGTATGTAAAAATAGAACTTGGAAAACAAAGTAAAAACAGTAGGAAATGTCAAATAGATGTGAGATAAAAGTAAATGTATTCATATTAGAAAATGTAAAAACTAGTCAGTTAGACCTTGAGTGGTTCAAAATGGAAAAATGCATCCCCTGAAACGAGGCAAATAACTAACTTAATCCTCAACACCTGAGAAACAAAGAAAGCGACAGAGAAACAGAAACATGCCAGTTAACTGAATAACTTTGATTCTCTTTAAAGTACCAAAACTCATTTTTGTCAAAAATTGCTTATAGGGGTAACCATCTCTGAGTTCCACAGGGATGGGGATTCTGGGCCCAGAGACCCGCGGTCAGCCGTGAACCCACAGTGAGGCCTTCAGCAACTGGGAAGCTGCACCAGCAACCCACCCAAACCAGAAACTGTGAGTAAGGCTTCTAGGGGCTGGAGAGCTGTACCCCGTGACCACAGTCATCCAGGAACACTCAGTAAGGCCATAGGGACAGGGAAGCTGCGCCGAGTGACCCGTCCACATTCACGAACCATAGGTAAGGCTCCTGGGGACTGGGAAGCTTCACCCAGGGACCTGAAGTTATTCAGGAAAACACCCAGAGACCCAACCATACCCAGGAACTATCTATGAGGCCAGCCACACCCAGCAACTCACAGTCACCTGGGAAACCTTGGTGAGGCCTTCAGGACTGGGTGTTCACTCTCAGTGACCATCTCACAGCCGGAAACCATCCCTGAAGCTTGTGGGGACCGGGAGCTTGCACACAGAGACCCACAGCCATCAGCAACCCTCAGTGAGGCCTGCTGCTAGACAGGCTGCCAGCATAGGAAGCACTTAGGACTTGGCAGCCGACTGAATCAGAGGAACACAGGAAAATGCCAAAACGAAAGAACAAAATGCAATCTCAAACTTCCAGCCCATCCAGATCAACTACAGGAGACAGAGACAGGATAAAAATAGAAATCAGACACCTGAAATTTCCAAAATGATAGCAACAGAAGTAAAGAAACAAATCCAGGAAGCTGTAAAGGAAATCAGATAAAAAATAATCTCTCAAGTTAAAAACAGAAACAGTAAACATAATGAAAGAATTAATATATCCAAAGACACAGATCAAAAAAAAAAAAAAAGAGAGAGGAGCATACAAAAATGATAGAAACTGACAATTCCAGGAAGCAATTAGAATGCATGAAACAGTTTCAAGAAGATATCCAGGAAATCAAAAATTCCATTGAAAGCTGGCAAAACTGCATAAATAAAATTGAAGACAGACTCTCAGACCTTGAATATAAGATTGTGGCTAGTGATCGTTAAAGGAAAGCTCTCTTAAAATTAACAGGGAATCAGGAAATGACAGTTCAATAGCTGCAGGATGATGTAAAGAGAAACAATATAAGACTGACAGTTGTCAATGAAAAAGGAGACAACAAGAATGACATGAAAAAACTATTTGCAGAAGTAATAAAAGAAAATTTCTTAAACATGGGAAATGAACCAGACATACAGAGAAGAGAGGCGTATAGAACCCCAGTTAGCCATAACCAAAGTAAACCCACCTTCAATATATAATAATCAAGATCCCAGAAATTCAGCATAAGAACAGAATAATAAAAAATTCTAGAGAAAAGAAACAGATCATCTATAAAGTAAAACCTAGCAGAATCATGGCAGTCTTCTCAGCATAAACCATCAAATCAAGAAGAGGATGGGGTGAAGTATTTCAAGTACTAAAAGAAAACAACTTTCAGGACTGGGGATTTAGCTTAGTGGTGTAAGCACCTGCCTGGCAAGTGCCGAGGTCATCAGTTCAATCCCCACTACCCTCCCCCCCAAAAAGAAAAAAAAGAAACAACTTCCAAGCCATGTTGATGTACCCTGAAAAAAATATCTTTTAAAATCCATAGAGAAATAAGACTTCTATGACAAATAACAACTGAAGAACTTCATGGCCACCCAACCAACCCTACAAAGAGCACTAAAAGACTTTCTAGAAAGATATAAAAATGACCACAATTCCAAGGACAACAACGGAAACAAACCCACAAGTAGGACAAGCAATTAAACAGAGGGGGAAAAGTAGGGAGTCAATTAGAAAGCTAGCATGACAAAGGAAAGCCAATATATATCAGTTATAAAAATTAATGTAAATGGCCTCAATTCACCAATGAAAAGAACAGACTGGCAGAGTGGGTCAAGAAACAAAATCCAACAACAGGCTGTATACAAGAAACAAATTTAACTCAAAAGAAAATTCATAGACTGAAAGTCAGAGCATAGAAAACAATACTCCATGCAAAAGGAACCCAGAAAAAAGCAGGAGTAGATATTCTACTTGCAGACATTGTGAACTTCAAATCAAAAATGATCAAAAGAGATAATGAAATTCACTACATATTTGTTAGGAGAAAACTTCAAGAGGAAGAGATAACAATCATAAATATATAAGCACCAAATATGGGAGCAACCAAATATGTAAGACAAATATTTATAGACATGCAAAATCAAATAAGCAATAATACAACTATAAATAGGGGACCTTAATACTCCCATTATAATTGTACTATTGACAGAAAGAGATAGACCAACTAGACAAAAATCAGCAAAGTAATATCAGAACTGAATCAAACTTGCAAACAAATGGACAGTAGATGTGTACAGAGTGTACCATGCAACAACATCAGAATATACATTCTCCTCAGCTGCACATGGATATCCTCTAAAATAGACCATATATTAACACATAGAACATGGTTAAGTAAATGAAAGGAAGTGAAATTATTCTATGCATATTATCTGACCATAGCACACTGAAATTGGAAATCAATGACAAAAGAAATCACAAAAGCTTCATAAACACATGGAAATTAAATAGGACCCTCCTGAACAACCAATGGGTGATTGAGGAAATCAAAGAAGAAATTAAACAACACATATAATCAAATAAAAATGCAAATACAATGTACCAGAACCTATGGGATTCAATGAAAGCAGTTCTCAGAGGGAAATTTATAACAGTGAATCTCATATCAGGAAAACAGAATGAGCACAAATAAACAACCTAAAGCTGTACTTCAAACTTCTAGAAAAAGAAGAATTCAAATCCAAATCCCAAAGAAGAGAGGAAATTATAAAGATCAGAGCACAAATTAACACAATTGAGACTAAGAAAAAGCTACAAATAATGAATCAAAAAGCTGGTTCTTTGAGAGAAAAAATAAAATTGATAAACCCTTCACCAACCTTATCAAAAAAAAAGAAAGGAAAGAAAAAACTCAAATTCATGCAATAAGAAACGAAAAGGGTGAAATCACTACAGATTCTATGGAAATACAAAAGAGAACAATACCTACTTTGAAAAGCTTTATTCTCATGGGCTGAAAAACAGAAGAAATGGACAAATTCCTAGAAACATGAAATACCAATGCTAGATCGAGAAGACATAAAATTTCTGATTATCCCAATATCAGTTAATGAAACTGAAAACATAATTAAAAACTTACCAACAACAAAAAAAAGTCTAGGTCCTGATGGATTCACAGCTTAATTCTACAAGAAATTTAGAGATGATTTAATATGAATACTCCTCAAGCTCTTTAATGAAACTGAAAAGGAAATAATTCCCCCACCTCACTCTTAGAAGAAAGTATTACCCTGACATGAGAACCATGAAAAGATCCAACCAAAAAAAAAAAAAAATTACAGACCAGTTTCTCTGATGAACATAGATGCAAAAATCCTCAATAAAATATTAGCAAACAGTATGCAGCACATCATCAAGAAGATTATGCATGATAACAAAATGGGATTCATCCCAGGAACATAAGGATGGTTCAACATACATAAGTCAATAAATGCAATATACCATATTAACAGAGTCAAAGACAAAAATCACATGGTCATCTCATTAGATACAGAAAATGCTTTTGATAAAGTCCAATGCTCATTCATGGTAAAAACTCTAGAGAAGATTGGAATAGATGGTCTTTACTTCAATTTATAAAAAACCTTCTTTTATAATCAACATCAATATCATACTAAATCAACATCATATTAAATGATCAAACATCATACTAACATTCAACATCATAATAAATGGTCAAAAACTGAAAGTGTTCACTCTAAAATCAGGAACAAGACAAGGGTATGCACTATCACCACCTTATTCAATATAGTTCTATAAACATTAGCCAGAGCAATTAGACAAGAGAGAGAAATAAAAGGAATAAAGATAGGAAAAGAAAAAGCTAAATTATCATTATTCACAGATGACATGGTACTCTATGTACTAGACCCCAAAAACTCCACCAATAGTTTCTAGACTTAATAAGCAAATTCAGTAGCATTACTGGGTACAAAGTCAATACTCAAAAGTCAAGAGCATTCCTCTACACAAACAACAAACTCATCAAGAGAGAAATCAGTGAAAGCACACTCTTCACAATAACATCAAAAAATGAAATATTTAGGAGTCAATCTAATAAATGAAGTAAAAGACTTATACATTGAAAATTATAGTATTCTGAAAAAAGAAATTGAATAGGAATTCAGAAAACTGAAAGAAAAATTTCAACTAGACCCATGCTTATCATCATGCACTAAAGTGAAAATTGATCAAAGATCTAAATATTAAGACAGAAACACTAAACCTACTGGAAGGCAAAATAGATAGAAATCTCAAGGACATAAGGATAGGACAATGGTTCATGAACAAAAACCAAAATGCACAGGAAGTACTTCAAAGAATCAAAAACTGATATCTTGTCTTATTAAGAGGTTTTTGCACTTCAAACAAAATCATCAACAGAGTGAAAAGAGAACTCACAGATTGGGAAAAGATTTTTGCCAACTGTCCCTCAGACAAAGGATTTTATCTAGAACCTATAAAGAAATGAAAAATAATCAGGCTCCTCAAATTTAGGGACCCATACAAAAGTGGTTATCAGAGATGAATGCACAATTCTGAGATGAAGAAATACAAATGGCAAATAAATATATGAAAAAATGTTCAACATAATCGATCCTTTGAGAAATGCAAGTTAAAACTACACCAAGATGTCATCTCACTCCAGAAAGGATGGCTGACATCAAGAAATTAACTAATAACAAATGCTGGTAGGGATGTGGAGAAAAAGAAACGTTTCTTGCAATAAAATCTTGGTGGGAGTGGAGACTGGTACAACTACTATGGAAATCAGTATAAAGATTCACTTAAAAAAAAAACCCTAGGATTAGAGGTCAAATTCAACCCAGCTATTCTCCTTCTGGATATTTTCCTAGAAGAATCAAAAATATCATATCGCAGTGATATATGTTCATCCATGTTTATAGAAGCACAATTTGCAACAGCTAAATCTTGGAAACAACCAAAGTGCCCATCAGCTGAGGAGTGGATAAAAAAGATGCGGTATTTTTATACAATGGAATACTACTCAGCCATAAACAATGATAAACTCAAGGCTTTTATAGGTAAATGGATGCAGCTAGCAACCATACTCATAAGTGAAATAAATCAGATTTTCATGTGTAAACAGTAAGTTGTCTACTAGTGTAAAAACTGAAAGAATAACTATGATCCAAAAGTTACAGTATAGAAAAAGGAAAAGAAACTGCTCAAAGTGAAATTTTACTTTTTGATCAATCTTGCATGCCTGTATCTGGTAGCCTGAGAAATTAACTTACAGGATAATAATATGCAATAAAATATTGTTAAATTCCTATAATCTTGTTTTTAAATCCTATATTACCATTTTTTGTTGTTGCTATCATTTTGCTTTTGCTGCTATTGTTTAATTGCTTGCTTCCTGATTTTTCTGTTTTTTTCTTTTTAAAATAAAAAAATTGCTTATAGAAAGCCTTACTGAATTGTGAAGATTTAGTAAAATTTTCCAAATGAATGACTATCATGTAAATGGCAATTGGTATATTTTCACAAACCTAGTAATGCCCACTGTCTCACCAACAAAGAAATTAGAATTTTAAATTCTCAATTTCCCATGCTGCGAGGGCAAAGCTGTGTATTAGACAGACTGATCCAGGTAAGACCCTCTTTACATAAACAACTAGTTTGTCAGAGGAACAACTAGTTTGTCAGAGTCTCATGTTTTGCTTTGTTCTGGTGAAGATGGATGAAGGTTTCCTAGTGGCATTCGTGCTGATTTTCTGTAGTTTCAGGTCTAAGACCCCAAAATAACAATACTACTAGTGCTAATAGCAATTGCAATAAAATCAAAGCCCTGGCATTTATTGATTGTCAGCTATCATGGCAAAGTTTGGTGTCACAAAGCCAGATCTGTGGAAATTTTGGGCATGGCTCTGGAAGGAGATTCTATTCTTTGACTCTACTCTTTTCACTGATTCTATGAACCACTTAATAACACGTCTTAATGCTTTTTTCTGTTTTATCTAGCCAGAATACACTTTGTTTGCAAGTAACTAAACACACAGTAACAAAAAAAATACTGCCAGAGGAATTTTACAGACAGCCTTTCAAAGGAAAGATCACAAGCTGAAGGACCAGACTGGCTGTTTTTCAGGGCAGCAGTGATCTATTTAGTATTAAAAAATATGTGCTCACTTTAAACTACTTGTTGGAACACAGCAGTTTTGGTGACTGAAATCCACCTGTTTCAGTACTAAAAGACATGAAGAAATACAAGAAAGGGGTCTAAATGCACTACAGAGTTTACAGAAATTAAATAAACAGTTCAAATCTTAAGTTCTCAGCTCAAGTTACACCCATCAGGGATCCCATGTCTTTTGTGGGGAAGAGGATGAAGTCTACATATCAAAGCCCAGTTGTCTTACACAGAATTTCTGAAGGTGACTGAATTTATTGACTTGCCTTTTGAGAGAATGAGCTCATTTTGGGTAAAATAAAAAATACTGAGCATTGGCATGTTTGGATAATAGCAGAATTTAAGTAACCCAAGTTATTCTCAAGGTTTTTTAACTGCCTGAGTCTCCTCCCTAGTTAGATGCAGATGGCTCACACCTGACTGTGGCAGAGTCTCTTCACCTCTGTGTCAAGTCCACATCTTAGCGAGGTGATTAACTAATAATGGAGAGCAACTCTCTTTCTCCCCAGCTTATGATTCATCTGAACTCAAGATCTCGACATCCTCTTGGGAGCCAATTATCTATTCAATGTCGGGGAGAGGAAGCTTTGAGACTTACTGAATTCCACAGTTTAATTTGGAAAAGCATGGAGGAATACAGACAAAAATAGATTTTGTACATTCCTGAGGTAAAAACAAGCGAGAATTTCACTCAGGCCAGCATGGATGTAATCACAGACTCTGCGCTGTTTGGATACATGTGCTACATATCTCTACTTAGTGACAAAATCTGGAATTAAAGGTACCCAGGTGAAGGAAAGTTCAGATACTGGGAATTCCTTATTTTAATGTAGAAATGACTTTCTAAATCGTAATGCTAAGGTGAATTATTGTTTAAGATCTGTCAACCGTCCACTGATTACATCTTCAGAAAAGGCAATGAGAAACAAAATGGGTTACACTGAAACTTCTATTTTAATTTCTATCATTTCTACCTACTCTACAGCGATTCAATTGAGAAGCAGTTACTCTAGGAAAGGGCTGTGCATTTGAATCACGTTAATACTGTGTAACGTCCATCTAGTATTTCTCAATGATAACTGTAACAAGTTTTAAACACCGTGGAGAGAGAAAGGAATGGGGATAAATGCCAAAAACTTTCAGAGATTACTGAATCTTGCCTCCAAGCTACCAATAATGCCCATGGGTTGAGAGTAAAGAAGCACTGGCCTAAGTAGAACCGTGGAGGTCTTGGGATGAGTAGAATTTGACTTGAGTTCATCTTACAGATGGCAAAGTGACACCTTCATCCCACCCTATCATTACGTTTTTGCAAATCTAGTGTTCATAGGTGAAACATTTACTGTTGTGAAAAGATTAAAATTGGCAAATAAAAATAGATTTAACCAGGCAGTGATGGTAAAAATGACCAATAGATTTTTGCACTGAGGAGAATCAATGAAGTCCATTACTTAGAATCATAATAATGATCTAACAAATGGCAATGATTTTTTTAACATCTCGATAAACAGAGGCCAAAACAACATGTTTGTTTGCCCTTCAGAGGAAAAAAATGCTTTTCCTTTCTTGTTTCAGTATTGCCTGCAATGTCCAGTTTTGCAGTCTAATGTAGGCTTCCAAACCCTGCGCTGTTGGGCCATCCATGAAGCGCGGTGGGCACCTACAGGGGTACCGAAAGGACCTGGGGAAATGGACTGCACTGTGCTCCAGACACAGACACAGGCGCCCCTCGTGGTCCCGGGAGCACTGCCTTGTGACACTTCTGATGGGCTGCAGGGGTAAGGACGTCCCCTCAGCAGTGAGCAGAGAGGCTGCTGCACACTGTCACCTTCTCACATCAGCACGGCTCTGGGGCAAAGTCTGAAGCCTAAGACTAAACTCAAAACAATTAAAATTTGGTCTATTTCAGCCCATAACCAAAATCATGTACTTTTAAATGTTAAGTATTACTAATTTTGGGTTTGTGGTTAAATTGAGCTTATTTTTCTTTGGTATAAAGTAAATAAATTTAGATATTAAAGGAGATTTAAATTATAGTTTAAATATATGCAGTGGAAAATTATTTTGAAAGAAAAGCTTAAAAATGTATTTATAACAGAATAAAATAAATTCATTCTATTTTATGGGCAGAAAATGAAACTTTCAAAGTAATTGCTTTCAACAGAATTTTTAATTTTTATACTAGGCGAAGATCTCCCATCTATCTACCTACATACCCTCTTACCTACTAAATATATAAAGTCAAGTATTTGAGATTTCCTAAAAGAACAAAATAGAAGAGCAACGTAAGTGTTGTAAATAAGTGATTCTAAATACTCTTTTGGCAAATGAAGATTATTATAGTCAATATTTTTAAAAAATAACGTATTGTTTAAGTCATATATACTTACTAGAAAACATGAAGAACTTAATATATTTTATTCCTTTTCTAAGTTTGAAAACACATAGTGTGCACATCCACTATTTTATCCCTGTTTCAATCTGGTTATCTGTTAAGAGCTCATTATACTATTTATGAATTCACATTTAATTTTCCCTTAAGTTCTTTCCCTACAGCAGCATTATTTAACACTCTGGCTACATCTATTTTTACCTTGTTTTCCTTCTTTATACCTTTTTTTTTTTTGTACCAGGGATCGAACTCATGACCTCATGCTTGGCGGGCAGGTGCTTGTGCTGCCAACCTAACCCCCTGGCATACATATATATATCCAATAGAATTCTCACAAGTATTTTAGAATTATTTTATATCAATCTTAGCTCTGTGGCTACACATTGTAAGAATCATAGCCTGAAAATAATTCTAATGTATTCCATACAACTTTTTCATTTTAATTTACTATTAAATTATGAAAATTGTATCATTTAAAATTAAATAAATTTCTTAAGGGCAAGATGCTAGGGTTCATGAGAATATGGTTGCTGAAAAAATGTTTGAATTCTCTATAAATATCCACACATTAATCATTTAATTTTTATAGATTATTGGTCAGGGTTAGGTAACCAATTTTACTTTGGCACTTACTGCAAATTTTTTATCTTGAACAAACAACTGTTTTTTTCTTCTTGTCCTTTTTGAATCTGGAAAGTTCATCCTTGTTTTGCTGTCACACACAAAAAATAATCATATCAACCAGAACATGTTGGAACAACTGTTGAGCCAGTTAGAAATTTGACATATAATACTCAAAGAAGAAATGCAATTTAGAAAATAAATCTTGAAATTGAAGGTAAAATGTACACAAAGGAAATTTTATATAATAATCTCATATAATGTAGGTAACTTTATTCAATGTTGAAAAATGTGTAGAAATTAAAAACTAACTACTTCGATCCACTTCCTATGATATTAGAATATAAGCATTTAGCTGTGGTGCATTAAATCTAAGACAGAATAAATAAATTACTTGAAGTAACACTTTTTGTGCAAACTGAAATTTATTTGAGCTGGAATGAGAAAAATCTTATTGTGAGGTTGGGGATAGTTTTGCAAGGATTTTACAACCAAATGTCTGCTCTGATTACAGAAGTTCGTTTAACAGGAGAGCTGTACTTAAAACACTCAAGATCCAGGTAACACACTTTGGAGTCTGAACAGGCCAGCAAGTCAAAGAGAAAGACAGGTTGTATTTCTTGAGCACACTACTAGAACAATAAAGCCATTTTCTATACGTAGTTCATCAAAGGAATATCTGCCAAAGAGGTTAAGGTTATGCAAGCATCAGAGTTTTCTCCCAAAGGAGACAGTGATTAGTCAATATGATTTTAATATGATAAAGGAAGATACATAATAGAATCAAGGAAGGTTGGAAAAGTGTTACCTAAAAGCCTGAAATTACTGTTTTGTTTTGTTTTTTTTAATACAACATGGTCCACATTTACTGGGCACTTTGATAACTAGTGTGACTGCTGACATTTGGTAACACTGATTGCTAAAGATTGCTTTTTCCATACACTGAAGGAAAAGCCAATATTTCATCTTCCTGTCCAGTTCTTTAGTACTTCATTTAGTTCCACTTCAGAGTAAAAAATAAGTGGAGAAATAAACAAAGGATTCACTGAGGAAAATGGCATATGTACCCATATATTATTTGCGGAAAAAAGACAGTAGACATACATTGAGTATGAGAAAATCAAGTAGGTCCACTGCCTTGCACTGGGTATCCTTGAATGTTCCCTTGGTTTTATCAATCTAGGAACTGAACCGGAAACTTAACCAGGAGCTCAACTGTATTTTCTTATTCTTAAGAAATAACTTCTTACATTACCTGACATATCCAACACACCAAAGTAATTATTTTGGCAGACACTTGATAATCAATAATAGTCGCTCATCAATCCCCATTCCACAACCTACAAATGTATTCTATTAGTGTATGAACTAAGCCCAACTGGGTTCAAACATACTGTATCAGGAATAGTGGCAAAGATATGCTCACTGTCCAAAACCCACTGAAGTACTAACGAGGTGATGAACTCACTGCAAACCTGAACTGAGAATTCTGAGCAACTTACAGACCAGAGTAGCTATAACATTTTGGTTTTAATGTTTTCATTTTCTCCTCCCAGATGTCTGTTGTTGGACCAAAACAAATTATGAATTGCTCTTGGGTTTGGAAAGATTCTTTCTCCCCATGGGATGAATTATTATTATGTCAACTATGGATTAAATTTGATTTTTATTTTACTAGAAAAGAAGTCTTCCACATCGATTTGCTTTATAGTCAAAATTGGAGGGAAAATATGGGGGAACTAATGGCTTGAACAGGATTTATTCCTCACTATGCAACAATTATTCCCTAAGAATTCCAAGATCTCCACCTAGAACGTAGATGTGTTTCCATGTAGCAGTAAAATGGTTCATAGCTCTTCCAATGTTTATAAATGAGTTTAACAAAGGAAATTTCACTTCATTCATTTTTGTTATCAAAATAAGAAAAACTGTTACAATTTGAGTCAAAAATTCATCTGCGGTAGCATTCAAGCAAATCAACAAGACAATAAAACTTGCCTAATCACATTCCAAATAAATGAATGTTTAAATTTGGAAGGGTAAAAGGAAAAGAAAGTATAGATTTGAACTGTAAAGAGGAATTGTGTGAAATAATGTAACTGATCCAGAAATACACTTTTATTGAAAAAATTTAGTTAAAATATGAATTTTCCTGATCTGTTGGTAGGTCAACTAAGTCTTAATTTTTTTATTTATTTAAAACTAAAAAAGCATTTTGAGATGTGTTGCATGCTAAATCCTGATGTTTTGGTTGAAAATGTTCTTCCACAGAACTCAGTTGATGCTACCTGGGTTCTGGAGATAACAGACAGAGGAAGGCCTGAGACACTAGAATCCGGGTGGGCATAGCACTTACCTGCTTGATTTGTGGTTACATTTACAGACACAAACTGCCGGGTTCCTGGGCTCAAGTCGGAAACTCCATTCACTGCCTCAATCTCAAAGGTATAGTTTGTGTGAGCGAGCAGATCCGCCATCATGACAGAGGTGTTTTTCAGGCCGATTTGCTGGGGGAGGTACCTGACATGACCGCCACACTCCTCACACACACCTGCATGGGAGTTGCACTTCTTGCATGCAATATAATAGGACACATCTCTCCTTCCACCAGTGTCAGCGGGCGGAATCCATTCCAGAAAGACACTAGTTTCATTAACATTTGAGATGGCATTCCGAGGAGCTGAGGGGGGTCCTGGTTTGCAAAGTAAAGTGAGAAAAACATATTTTAAGATGGTATTAATTAGGCATAATATACCACACTACTTCCTTGTCTGAAGGAAAAAATATATTTGCAATTAATTTTTAAAGTTGTAACTTAACAATTATCTTTGAAAAAGCTCGCTGGAGTTTTGAGGGACAATAGTGATGCTTATGTTCCCCAACATAATTTCCTTGGGAACTATTATCTCATTAGTGTAGTAGAAGATGCTTTGCTTTGTATACATGCAAACAATTATGGAGTAAAACTATGTATGTATAAATAATGTTGAATAAAAGTTTATTTTAAAAATGTGGTAAATTATGCTTTTGGGGGATTGAACTGATTATTTCCTCATTGATACCAAGAAGTGAAGAAGTATGCTAAATCAGAAGCATGAGTGAAAATAGTGCTTTTCAGTGTGGTTCTTGAAGACAGATTCTGTATCAAGTTGTATAAAGCAACCTTAGGTTACTTCACAATAGATTATATAATTACTTGATAAATTGCCTACACAATTTGAAACCCTCTCTTCAAAGTGCAAAAGGCACTGAGAGTTAAGTAATTGGTTAACATCACAATCTTCAGGAAAGTTTCTTTTATTCACTAATCCTTTCATATTATTGTTCTGCAAGTTTGAATTTTACTTAATTGAAAGTCTGAAATTCATTTCAACATTCTCAAAGGCACTTCAGTATGAAGAGTGAAAAGCCAACATATTTTGAATGATCTTTAGGTCAAACTATAATTTCCAGTAACTCATTACAATAAGAGAAAAAATGCACTTAGCTAACTTATTTTCATAAAATCATTACATCTCAGAATAGGACCAATGTAACTTTCCTAACTTCATGCCGTACTTATTAGACACTTTATTTTTATCTGCATGTTAATATAAATTGAGTGTAATTGTATCAATATTTATATTCAGAATCATCTTAAGATGGGACATTTCCATTATATTTTATTTATGAAATCTATAGTTTAGATTGCTTAAATTGCTCAAAAGATTGTTCAAGTAAAGTGACAATATCTTATTTGAATATTATTTTAAGTGTTTCTGACTGTAATAATTATCATTAAGAGAACTACAATTGTTTGCAAGTGTATCTCAAAAGTTGATTATGAGGTATTACAGTGAAAATCTCAGTCAGCCATAAATGTTATGCTATCTGATAGTCTCAAACAGAAAACATATTTGTTTCAAAGTCTCAGTTTCTCACTTTACAAAGAATAAAATGGAATTATGATATTTGAATGATCACAAACATAAATAAAACTGCTAAAGATGATATAGTTATCCTAACGTGTCATTTGTTTTAAAACCAAAACTAATCATTTCTACCTAACATTTATTAAGCCATAACTGTTGAGTAATAAATCTAAAAATAATAAGTAATTTATCTAGTATTTAGGGATTTAGCCGTAAAAAAATGACATTTGAATGAAGGAATCCCATTACCAAAGATTTGATGTTTTTTCTTTTGCCAAAACAATTCCTACAGTGACTGTATATCTGGTTGAATCCTTTAACTTTGTCCATATGTTCAGCCTCACATACTTCAATGTTAAAGTCATTTCAGATGCAATAATTTCTTAAGATGGAAATATAAACATTACTGCTAATTAAAATTTTTACCTTATTTAATTATGAAACATTATGGAGAAATTTTAACTTCAGATCAACTTCTCATAAAAAGGTAAAAACATAGGCAAAATCTGTCTAGTTTAGAAAGACATGAAACTGCTGCCTTTCTCCTCCCAACTGGAAAGACACTTGCATTTAACAGCTTTCAGCTATAAAAACGCATCAGTCTGATTTTTCCTTTTGTTCTGATTCTTCTTCCAACAGCTGCTGCTCAATGTTTAGGTGGGAGCACATACTGCTAAAGTTAAAAAGAAGCCTAAACTCAGTAAAGCTCTACAGTAGAGGTAAGAAGTAATGGCTCTGACCTAATGCATAACTAAAAAATTCCGGCATCTTGATAATATGGATGATGGGTGAACAAAAGCGGAACTGTGAGAAGTACTCTTGATTCAATTAGCTGCATTAAAGTTTGGGGTTTCTTTTGCTTGACTATTTTCAGTAGATTAAAAAAATATTTTTGTTATTTTATGCATATATGTATTTTTTTCAAAAAATGTGAGGAAGTTAAACCCATAAATTCATTTCTGAAGAACCAAGACAGAAGTTCATGATTTTTATCCACATATGAATTAAGCCATAAAGAGATCATATGCAGTATCTGTGGTACTATGAATACAAGTAAAAACAGACAGACATACACACACACACACTCATACTCACAATAGCCTATTTTGAGAAATACATAGGGATTCATGTCCTTCTGAGACACAGGATTAGAAATCTACATACATCCAGACAGCGTGCAAAGCCTGTGTAGGGGCTTAGCTCTTAAGAGAGTGCTAAGCTAAGTCCTTGCCACCAATGGCCAACCTCAGTCCTATTCCCAAACATAGCAAATACACAAAAAGGGAGCCTCGAACTTAGGCTGGAAAAGAGACAGCTGGACCATTTCAAGAAAAATACTAATTAGAAATTAGTGAAATTTAAAAGATGACTTACTAATGGTTTCTTTCCCTTAATATACCAGTCTACTGTCTGGCCAGCTTTTCTCCTATTATTTGGAAATTCTCTCAATCTCACAAATTGTTTAAAACTGCATTGCAATCAGAGTCCATCACTTTAAAACATGTTTCTTACCAAAAGTGTATATAGTAATTGCATTTACTCATTTGATGAGGAATTGTTTGTTACTAATAATAATCTAACCTACAAAACAACCAGTCTTGGGCCCAACAGAATGATTTTCATTACTGTAAAACTAATGTAAGTGAATGATTCTAGGAATTCTGAAAATACATTACATTGACTATAAAATTCAGACGTGATAAAATTCAGATAAAATTTCAGTTTGTGAATATTTAATAAGATAGAATCCATAATGTCTGTTTAGCATTAGATAAATGTGGTAAACTTCCTAAGGTGTTTGTGAACATCTTTAAGAGCAAATACACATTTCTAGGACCTACTGTTGTTAAACAAGGAAAGCTGTAAAAGGTGAAAGTTCAGAAGGTGGATGGATTCACATTTTTTACTCTTTATTTTTGTTTTATTTGCTATAGATTTTGCTTCTGGATAAACTCTGAAAGTACTGTCAAAAAGCTAACAAATATTCAGTGTGTTAGACTCCAAGAAATATATGAAAAACTAGAAAAAACAAGAGCATTAAAGGAATTGGCAAATGTCGATTCATCCACTGCAGACATTTATGCTTACTACGTCTCTATTCTGATTACATGGCCATTAACTATGTTATTAATGACAGTTAATTATATTCACAACAAGGAACACAACAGCTGTAGTAGAGCAGTGCTAAAGTGGGATTCTACACACAGGTGAGACGTGCTTTGCCAGCCCTACTGCTCCAGGCCCTGGACATGTTTCCTATATTCTCTCTGAATGACCTTCTTCAATGACCTTGCGGGTCAATGGACCAGGTTAAAACCAGATGAAAGTGCCCCGTACTTATAATCATCTGATCAAAAACTGGCTTAGAAAGAAGAAAAGACAAGTTTAATGTGAAAAGGAGAGTAGATCTTCCAAAGTTGTATTTGGCTATCGAGAACATGAAAGTAAAACACAAAAGGAAAGGAAAAATTGTAAATCTGTGTCTCAGATTTACAGCGAGGGAAAAAAAATGCTTCGAGTCGTAAATGAGAAAAAAGATTCGACTTTTCAGTGCGTACACAAGAAGACTAAAATGGGATGAGCACTACACGGAGAAGATAAAACACTACTCCCATCCTGGGGTGGGGGTGGGGTGTCAATAGATGCTAACAGGCTCCATCAGGCTGTTTCTGGGAACTGGGTAAGTCAGCAGCGTCACCTAGAATCCGGGGCGTTCCTTACTTGTGCATGCCATTGTGGGTGGATCAGATCCCCTCCTGAAATAATCCTTTTCACAGACACAAGAGGTGGAAGCTTCCTCATGGGTGTAACTGTGAGGTGGGCATTTGCTGCAGGTCTGGCTGTGAGGCGAGGCTTTGAAGAACCCCGGTGCGCACACTGTCAAGAGAAACAAGAGACTGAGCTTTTCCCGGGCACAGACGCAGTGTTTGTCCTGCGCATCAGGTATTATTTCGACTCGTACACACAGGTTAGAGAGATGACAATCTTTGCATCATTTCAGATCTTTTCATAAGCTTCTGGATCCTAAGTACCAGGCCATTCGGATAATCAATTATTTAAAGTATTCAAATTAAGTGTCTATTGAATGTACATATTTTAATGATTTTTACGCCATCAAGAGCTTATAAAAATAATATATATAAAAGCAAATACTTATAGATGTATGATTGAAGCACTGCTTCAGTAGAATTTTTGCTTTATTAATACTGCAACTATATTAAAAATGCAAACCATCCCATATAATCTAGAAAGGTATGATCCATAATAGATGCTCAACATTTTGATATTAAATTGATAAATTAATTAGATACTGAAAGCTTTACAAGGTCTGTGAAATTGGGAGAATACATAAATGAGCTGGTAGAAACCCTGCTGGCTGGTGCATGTTGTAATCCCAGCGCTCTTGGGGGGACTGGCAGGAGCACCGCAGGTTCAAGCACAGCCATCTAGGGAGCCAGGGAGACTGCCTCAAAATGAAAAAGGGAAAAAGAGGAGGAATCCAGGGGTGTAGCTCAATGGGAAGGCCCTAGGTTCAATGCCCAGTGTTAGAAAAAAAAAAAAGATGGAAAGAGGAATGAACAAATAAATAAGCACATAATCTGGTATATCATCCATATTATATTAATTACGGGGAAAGTCAGACTTTAATCATTTGTTTCTAAGAATCTTTGAGATTGTTAATGACTCAATAGCTATCTGTTGTGATGTAAGTAATATTTATATACTGTACAAATTGTAATGGTTGTCAAAGGTGGAAATTGCATCTTCTTCAGTGTTGCATTCATACCAGTTATCCCACGGTGTGACAGTAACACATGTTGAGAAAGGGTCACGGAGTGCAGCAGCGAATAAATGTGATGGCAGGAGAAGCACTACTGACTACGCGGAGTCAGGTGGAGAACGCATTTGCTGATACTCGCATTGGCTTTTCTAAGCTGGTGATCAGGTAAGTGAGTTTTCATGAAAAACCTCCTTTCATCTGCAGCTTCCACAGACATCATTTTTCTTTTCAGTGGATAATAAAACCCAAAGCCACTATTTTTATTGCTCATTCTGGACTAATTACAGGCTACCAAAATGATGTTTTAAGTAGTTTTCAGGGCTTATTTTACATAAAGTTAATCAACTATATATTTTTCTATCTTCAAAATTCACTGCTACACTGAAGAGTATTTATTCAAGCACCAGTGCACATATGCTGAAGCTCAAAGCTGAATTCGTATTCCACTAGAAATTTCTGATAAACATAATGAACCGGGGCTGATTTCCATGTGCTATAAATGATCTCAAGTTTTAGTGATCCATGCTAATGCTTTCTGCCATCACCATGAATAATCCGGAATTGGCAAAAATAAGTGGGTACTTTTTTCAGTAGATCTAATTACAGTGATAGTAAAAGCCTTAATGCTCTTAACATATTCAGAGAAAATGTGAAGGTATGTGAAAGATAAGAAAGCTTTTTGATATTATTAGGGACATTCTTGTAGTTAAATGATTAGGAGCAGATTTAAAATATTATTGTCTCATAATAGGATTGCTGTACCAGCCAATACCATACTTAGCAAAGTTATCTGATTTTTCTCCCTTTATCCTGTTAATACAGCCATTCTCACTTTGAACTCTATTTCTTCTCAAGTCATGGAGTATGGAATTCATTATCATTAATGAAATATTCTTTTCTCTATATTGAGTGCTTTTGAATTTAAAAACTATATGACATACAACACTCTTGTTCAAATTGCCAGTGATAACTCTGGTAACAATAATACAAGTAAAATGAAAATATAGATAATGGTTTAACAACTTTTTTTTTTTTATTTTGTCTTTTTGAGACACGATCTTACTATGGAGGTGAGACTGGCCTTAAACTTATGGTGATCCTCATGCCTCAGCCTCCCAAGTGCTGGGATTACAGGTATGCACCACCATGCCTAGCTACAAAATTCTCTCTCACCAGTTGTGGTAGGCCAGAGACTGCTAGGATAATGGTTTATAGAGGTAAGAGAGATGTCACTGTCCACTGTTGTTACTGATTTAGAAGTATCACATCAATACTTATAAATATGATTAAGTTAGGAAAGAGATGAGAGTTAGTGCACACAAACCACCCAGTTTAAACAAAAACATGAAAGAATACATTCTTTGGAAGTGAGTCACCGGTGAAATTTGAAAGATTAAGTAAATTATTTGGAAGAGTTTAGCTGTGCCTTAAAGGGAGAAATCTTTTCAAAGGAACACGTGAGGGGAAGAATACTAAAGATCTGAACAGGAAGACAGGTGAATAAAGTGGAAGAGATAATTTTATAGATACCAAAAGGCACCATTTCACAAACCCTAGAAGAGACAGTCCCCAAATTAATGATAGTTAATTTGCAAATTTTCAGCTTTATGAGGGAGTTCAGTGATGTGTATTCAGTAAAAGGTGACTTTTTTCCAGGCTAGTGGTTAAGGGTTTAGCTGTTTTCCACCTCACCAAGTGGGCAGTGGCAGTAGTCCTGCTGTGAGCACTGCACAAAAAAGCTTTGTGTGAGGTAATCATGACCAACTTTGGACTCAGGTAGGTTTTGGCATATGCTCAGGTGAGACTGAGCTATGAACTCTGGCAGATTAGATGTTTTAAATGCATGTTTGACTTGTGTTGTTTTCACTTTATGATTGAGTTATGCAGGAGTTAAACCCATTGCTAGAAACAATGTTTTTGAGACTTCATTTTACAGGAAAAGGAAAGTCATAATGGATTTCAGCAAATTAAAATAATGTATTTACAGTAACTGGTTTTAGTAGGAGAGAAATGAGATCACATTGGCAATAAAGAGGTAATGTCAGAGCAGCGTGGGAATGGACTGGAGAAAGCAAGATATTTTTGGTTTTGTGTTTTGCTTTTAATTGCATTGGTCCAAGAACAGATACTGATGCTTAAGAAGAATCATTCTAACGTTGATTGATAAAGGAAATCTAAGGAATGAGAATAAGGCAAAATCAATGCGATTTCATGGTACATTGAGTGAGTCAAATGAGTAGGTAGAAAATCATCAAAATGATTCTAAAATGTTTGGAGAACTAAGAAAATGTCAGTGTCATTTTCTCAGGTTAGAAAATGCTAGATAAGAAATAGCTTTGGGGGAAGAAAATGAATAATGCTGAATGAATTATTTAATTTGAGTTGCTCAAAGAAATAGAAAGATTGTGCAGTTGAATACTATCAAATCAAAAATCCAAATCCCACCTTGGTGGATGAACTGCTACACAGTTTATTTATTCCCTAAGCTTCCTCTGGTCCCTAACCGGATGTGACTCTTTCAGAACTGCTTCTCTTTCTTCAAACTGTCCCTCTGTTACTATTCAGTTAATGCTCTTGTCTTAATGTTGAAACACTGAAGTCATTAAAGGAGGATTTTCTTATTTTTAAACCCAATTTCCAAACCTATAGAAAGGAATGCACATCTACCTACTGTTTTATTAAAATCAAAATGTGTCCTCACTTATATGAATGAAAATATCTTTGTTTTAAGTTGATCTATGTTGGTGATGCTCAGTAATTCCCTGCATTTGGGGACCAGGACATGTACCTGTCACGCCTTCACCCTTCCTGCCTCCCCTTCCCCCGCCAAGCCTCCATTTTCCCCAGGTTCCAGACCCCCTTGCCTATCTCTACCAAGTCTATTGTCTGTTTCCTTTCACTCACCTTTCACTTTTTTAAGTTATTCATATTTTAGGGTTCCCATGAAATCTTTAAACTTCTGTGTCTGATTTATTTGACTAGCACTATCATCTCAAGGTGCATCTGTTTTCTTACAGATGTCCCAAATTTATGCTTTTTTATGGATTCTTACTGTTCTGTTCACATGTACACATTTTTTCATTCATTCATCTGTTGATGGCAATATTTGATTTAGAGAGCTCCCTTTCTGGGTTTTGAGATAAAGCCTGAGATCTTTTCACAACAGCATGGAAATGGACTGCAGAAAGTAAGAATGGAGTCAACTGACCCTTTTTGAACAAGAGAAAACAAAACAAAATTATCCTCCTAACTGATCTCAGCTCTTCTAGATCACCAGTTTTATTTTCCCTTCACAGCATGGTTCCTGGAGCTGCTTTTCCATTCACGTACCTACAGCTCGCCATCCTACAGCTGGCCGATACAGGTAACCGGGTCTGCGGTCACAGTGGCAGTGACCATGTTGCCACACACTTTTCAACGTGTGACTCTTCTTGCCTGTTGGGAACCTCCAGTCACTTTCCAGTGTAAACTTCCAACCTAGCACTGACATTTCCATACAGTATTTAAAAACCCTTCACGTGTGGTCTCTTCCTACACTCACCGTCTCCATGCGTGCCAACCTATATAATTCTCTGCTTCTCAACACTTCAGGGAAAGCATTCCAAGCCAAACAAAACAAAACGAAACTCAAGTAGAAATGAAACATTTTTAAAAAGCAGGCTCATATCTTATAGTGAAGGATTTAGATTTATTCTGAAAGCACATGAAAGACACTGGGTCGTGTTGTTGCCGTTGTTCTTGTCTGAGTTAAGGCCTCCCATTCACACTGGGGCAGGTGTGTTAGGTTGTTAGTGAGGAAATATAAATGCATGTTCACACCCAGGAAGCCACAATATACTGGAGATCATGGATAACAAATGGATAATCATCAATAAAAGAAAATTAGCTTTCTACATTTTAAGAAATAGAGTATTTAACAAATAATTATTTAGGTAAGTAGAAAAAGTTTCTCTAAATTTCAATTCAGTGTATTTCACTAAAAATGTAAGAAGTTTCTGAGGTGCAGTGTTTTCACGTGATGTCTGTGTATAATTTAGTGGTACCTCAATTCATGAACTTAATCTATCCCATGATTCGGGGGAAGATGGCATGCTCCTGGTCAGGCATGGAAGATGGCTGTGGTCCTATCCATCACCCAAATTTAAAACAGAAGCACAGTTCTGCAGACCACTTTTGTTTGTGAACCAGACTGTTCATGCGCAGAAGCACTGGTGAACCAACGTATCACTGTAGGGATATTATTTGGAAAACACTACTCAAGTCCATTTACATTAAACAAGAAGTAGAAGACAAAAATAAATTCTGTATTAGCATATTTTTATAAGATTAGTTTGGCAATTCTCAGGACAGAAATAAAATAATTTTAATAATAACTTCTATTTATCCAGAGCTCAAATTAAAGCTACCCCATCTGCTCATCCACATGATTACATTTCTTTTTCTTGTGTGGTTTCAATTTTCAATTTATTTAGCATCTTTCTTATGGAAGATAGCAAATTTTTATTTATTTGATTCTCATCATCCACCATGATGAATAATGAGAACTATTCTTTTAATATTTTTCACATGTAGGGTATTTCTTTGACCTAAGAAAATTTTCATCAGGAAATGTTAGTATGAACAGCAGTTTTGGGTCATTATGATCTAAATGGAATCCCAAGAACTTTCTTTTTTTATGGTGTTTAAGAAATAATTAACTTACAAAAACATTACTGGATTTATCTAACTATGCTTTATTGAGTGTGGCAAACAATCAATATCAATAGAATTTTTACTAGAGTTCTAATATATATCAAATATCAAAAGATATGTCAAATTTTCTTTTTAAATAAATTCTTCAAAATAATATATTTAGAAAACAGTTGATCTCAAAGGTAAAGGATGTTTGCTAAGAATAGCATAATAAAAATGCTATCAAACTATTATTTTAAATATTATAATATTGTTATGTAAACTAAAATTAGGCAGTAACACCTTATTTGTTCTTATAACTGAAATATCTTCTCAGGACAAAAATAGATATTTTGTTTAACACAGTGATAGAATTACAACATTTTCACACTACTTTAAGAACTAGCAACAGTTTTGGAATGACAGCAAACAGAAAAAGATTCTATTTAACACTAGACTTGGTGACTAGTTACAAAGTAAGTTTAAATGACTGGTGTTATAATACAACATCATCTAACAGAATTACTACCAATTATGTATAAAATTTCTCTATTTATATATATTTTTAATTTAGGCACAATAAATATTGACAAATACCTAAAAATTATATATTTCTAAATAAAGAATAAATTTGATTAGATTAAATATTCCCACATACTCATTCATCCAAAATATGTAATGAAGATCTTTGTATCATGAACTATACCAGAACCTGGAAATATAAATGTAAAACACATTCATTGTCAGCGGTAATCATTTAGCTGTTTCCCAGCACATATTTAGACTTTTCTCAGTTTGTAATGATAATGTTAACACATCAATTTTAAAAGCCATTCAATTTAAAAATAGTATTCACTTTGTGTGTTGATATAAAAATATAAATAGAAATAGAAAAAACAGAAAGAGAAGAAATATATAAAGGCAATGTGAATGACAAGTAACAGATTATATGTAGGTATGACCATGTATAAACATGTGTATTCTAATTTTTTTGTAATCATAAAAACTAGTATCATACAAATTTTTAATACTCTATTACTTTTACGTTTTAATAATTCTAAATCTATACTTTTAAGGAAATATTTTAACATATGATTCATCATTCATTGCTAATACTGTTTTCATATTCAAAGTAAGATACCTGTTCCTCTGGAGTTCAGAACACAGCAGATTACCTCTAAATTTATTAAAAATTTATGTACCCAGTATCACTTCCCACTTTACTCACAAGTCTATAATACGTGTACAAAAATATGTATGTATATTTACATATACTTCATAGCTAATAGGAAAGTTAGAAAATACTTAGAATTTATAATATGTATAGCTATAACAAATCCACCAAATAATCCGAGAATGAGTTTACTGCTGCAGTAAAATATGTTGCTTTGACTTTTTAATTTACGAATCATCCCCTGAAAAATGATATGACTTAAAATGAAATTGTTCATTTCAATTTTACAAGTTTAAATACAAAGGATGTAAAGTTCCTTGTGGAAAGGTTTTGCTCAATGATGGAACAGTGTATCTCTACTTTGGCAACACAGGTTTAGCTGAGATATAGTAACTAAACATGATGTTCTTTTGGTTGGGGATAGACTAAGGTGGCTCCTAAAATATAGAGAGTTATAAATCATAATATTGCTATTTTACGTCTATCTAACTGACTCTCCATTAAAATATGTATCATGTCATTTCAATAACTCATGAAAGGTTTGTAGAAATAGTCTTATGTAATATATATATTTTCAGTAAAAACAGAATCATAGCATAGCTCAAAACAGAGCTTATTTTCCCTTACTCACAATGATTCCTCCTTGGCAATAAATTATTACAAATAATTTGAAAATTTTGAATTGATTTTTATCCTATATTTTAACATATGTTGATTTAATTCTCCAGTGAAAAAACACAGCATGACTGAATAAAACAGCAAGACACAACTATACGTTGCTTACAAGAAACTCATTTCTCCTCTAAAAACACACATTGACTAAAAGAGAAAGAGTGAAATAAAACATGATATGCCAATTCAATTCAAAATATAGTAGGAGTGGTCATGTTTACATCAGGTAAAACAGACATTAAATCAAAAGCAGTAAAAAGACACAAGCAAAATAATTAAGAATATAAATGCCAATTCAGCAAGAGGATATAACAATTCTAAACAAGTTCAACCACCGGGGTCACCAAATATAAAGAGCAAAAATTCCAAAACAGAGACAGAGCCAATACAATAGCTAAGGATTTAACACACTCTTTTAAACAATGGATATACCATGTAAACAGTCAACCGAAAAACTACAGAATGAAATTCCGCTCTTGATCCAAATGAATGTAACAGATAGTTACAGAATAGCTGTCCACCAGGCACAGAATACATATTCTTCTCAACAGCACATTAAAATTTTCTTATCACATCAAACCACAAAAAATTGCCAACAAATCTTTAAAGGGTGAATTCATACCACATATATTTCCTGACAACAATGAAATTAAACTAGAAAACATTAACAAGAAAAAATCTGGAATCTGTATAAATATATGAGAATCAAAGAACTCAATCATTAATAACCAATGGGATAAGGTAATTAAAAATTGCTCAAAACAAATGAAATACAACGTAACAAAATCTATGAAATATAAGAAAAGTAATATTTAGAAGAATATTTGTAGCAACAACATCCATATCAAAAAGCAAAAAGATCTCAAATAAACAATCTATTACTGCCTCTAAAAGAAAGGAAAAATCAAGAAGAAACTAAATCTTAAATAGGAAAGAAATTGAATTGATCAAAGTAAAAATAAGTGAAACAGTGACTAAAGAAAAAAAACAATAAAAAACCATTAACAAAACAAAGACCATGTTTTTAAAAAAGATAAACAGAGTAGACAAATTCTTAGCTGACAAAAAAAGGAAGACACAAAGAAAACTAAAGTGAAAATGAAAATGTTACAACCAATTTTGCTAAACTTAATGTTAGTCATATTAAGTATTTTCATAACTTTAATTACAGTGGATATTTAAGATGCTGAGCAGTTTTGTTTCCCCAAGAAATAAACATAAATCAGTTGATACATGATAACTTCAATATCAGTATGTGTAGAGTTTGTATGAAAGTGTACGCATGTTTGCATAATAAAACATAATATATGGTTATGTATTTCCCATTTCAAAAATTTTAAGTATAGTAAATATTTGAAAGACAGAAAAATATTTCTGTTGTGTGCATGAATATATTTGAAAAGAACACTTTGCAAGCTAAGGAGAAATTAGTATAATCGATGGTGGAGTTAAACATTTTACATTAGTCTTCAATTTCTTTGCTATTTCCTACAAACAAAAGATATCTACTGAAGAGCTAGACTTGAAATTAGTAGGTATTGTGTCAATCAAAAAGATTTAATCTTGACATTAGTCAGTATGGCATAATTGTTTGATTGTGGTCTTTTGAACAAACAGTATTTTTGAAGAATAACATTTTAAATTCTTCATAAGAAAGAGAACATGAGCTATAAAATGTATCTGATGAAAAAAATGTGATGCATCCTGTTTTGGTTAAAAAGCAAGAAACACAAGTTAAATATAATAAAATCAGTGATTTTTTTTAATTTTAAAAAGATAAAGCTTCTAATACCTTTTGAAATTCTGCTTTCAACTAATGAAAGCACTGAAGGAAAAAAAAACAGAAAAACACCTTTTATAGTTAACTCCAATGTGTCAACCTGACTGAACTGAGCAACATGTAGCCTATCAGTGAAGTCTCCTTCTGTGTGTGTCTACGTCAGTCATGGGGACAATACTTGGGTACTGGACGTGGCCTGGCCCCTTTTGATGTGGATCTGGTCTCCTTATCTACTTCCCAGCTACCATGAAGTAAATAGCTCTGTCCATCGTCCTATTCCAACATGATGTCTTGGTCTTGTAACCATCAAACCATGGATTGAATGCCCTGAAATCATAAGCCAAATTAAAACTTTCCTCAAATTGTGGGTGTTGGGTAGTGTCTGAGCAGTGGGAAAGCTGACTCATGCAGCCCGGAAATTCTTAGATTATAAAATATTGAGAAATTGACTTGTTCTTAAAAATTTTAGAGCACTTAAAACTTAGCACTGTGCTTACAAACACTTTCACAAGTTAACTTGTCATTTACATGTACACTTTTCTTACATCTTATTAAGCACAGCTATTGCTTAACTTTTTTTTTTTTTTTTGTCTTTTTGAGACAGGGTCTCACTATGCAGTTCAGGCTGGCTTTGAGCTCACTTTGTAGCCCAGGCTGGTCTCCAACTTGCAACGATCCTCCTGCCTCAGCCTCCCGAGTGCTGGGATTATAGGCATGAGCCATCACGGCTGGCTTTAACTTTGTTTTGTAAGTTGGGAAATTCAGAAGACTGCTTTTCAGAATAGATTCACTATGTAAAGTCAAGTAAAATGGAAGATTTGTGGATGAATGATATCTCATTTGCAGGATAAAACTTCAATGTTTTTAATAATATCATACATAGATATATTATTTTCTCTCAATTAAAAGGCACTCAAGTGCTCTAATTACATATTTCTCCCATCATAAAAATATTTTTCATGTACATCTTAATTAAATTTGATGACATCTAGGTATTTTTATTTTGTTTCATCTTGAATATGATGAAAAATATAAGCTATTTATCTTTTTAAATAATGTGGAGTCGGTTTAGTATTTTTCCTTGATTGGAGGTATTAATCTATGTTCAACTTTCATGTTAGCATGAGTGTTTATTATCTTGAAGGGGGATGCACAATTTAAATATTAACCTGGATGATTTATTTGATAATTGAAAGAAAAACTTAATGGCCTGTGCATATGATTTGAAGCATCCATATTTTTAGATTCAGGTAGTGAAACCTGATTCAGTTAACTCATTTCTGTACTGTCATAAAATCCAGTTATAAGTCATCATGTTCCAGTTAATAGAATAGAAGGTTCCATGTAGGGACAAAACATCCAACACATTTGTTATGAAAGGATAAGAATAGGCTGATTTAGGGATTTGGTCTTGAGAATTAAGGTAGAAATAATGTTTCTGTTATGTACATTTCTACTTGTACCATTGGATACTACATCTTAGCTGTCTGGATCAGAAAACAATTCTGTCTGTATGACAAAACTCAATTTTGTCACAGTGAAAAAGTACAGATCAAATATGTATTATTTTGAGATAAAGAATAAATGATTGCATGTATGGTAGATGTTCTCATGATTACATTTTTCTGCTTCAAAATCAAATGCTGACTATAAAAAGGAAAACTCCATTTAACTCAGAAAAGCACTGCCCAGATTGTTAATCTGAGTTAAATTTAAATTTTTTTAAATTTAAACAATGCATTTATTTAAAAAGTGTGGCTATATAGATACAGATGAACTATGACCAATTTTTTATAAGAATAAAAATAAATGTTCAAACTTTCTACTTGATTATTTGTGAGAAAGTGATTTGGATGTAGGACATTGAATACTTAGCGATAGTTGTTAAGTATGCACTATGAGCACTGTGGAGACGGCTTTGGTCAGAGCATTGTTGGAAATCAGTTATCTTTAAATTGTGCATAGAAATTAAAACGAGATCACTTTGTTAATGTTCAACCCATTTCTATGAAATAGCACCGTTCTGAATGGAAAATTTGTAAGTCAGCGGAAGCAGCTGGCTAATGCGGTTCATTTGGCAGAAGCAGTCATCTATTTGCTCCTAACTTTCAGAGTCCAAGTGTCTGTTTCTCAAATTAAACAATTTTTGGATATTTAATTCTTTTTTTCACAGAAGGAGAAATTCATGCTTTATGAGTTGTTAAAACCCACTCCTTAATAATACAGCTTCTTAAAGCTTCATCCAGGTAAACTCTGAAACAAATTTCATAGCTTATGTTGATTTTCACTGTTACATTTTTTTCTCTGTTTAATATAATCAGTTCTATGGAATTGTTCAATCATTTCTGGTAGGATATATATATATATATATATATATATATATATATATATATATATCTCTGACAATATCAATTTAAAAACCAGAATGAGTTTTAGCTCTTTTTCAGAAGCCAGTGCAGGAAGAAAAAGGAGCCAGAAAACTAATAACTCTACAAGGCTGATCTAAGGGATCATTAGAGAGCAGTTTCCTGAAGCTATAATATGGAAACCTGGACTTCAAGGTTAGAGTCTTAGATTGTTTTTAAGTGTATCCCTTTTTTTGTTATTTTATGATTAACATTCTGCTGCCATTTCTTAGAACATTTGCTCTGTGATTTCATGACAAAGAGATAATAGTAACAGTATCCAGTGTAATAAAACAAATAGTTATTCATTGTCTCTCATGCAAAAATGAGTAAAGCTCTATGTAGATACAGATTGTTGTATTGGCATAATAGAAATATAAAGTCAAGACTATACACTATTTTATAGGCAATGTGCCAACCCTCTTGCCTAAATTCCTAAAACCAGTAAGCAAGACTGTGTTTCACTGTAGGCCTGTCTGGAACACAATGCCATCATCAGTGCTCTGCCCTAATTACCTATTCTCAAGAAAACACTGTAGAAAACCTTCACATGTTTCCTGAACATTCTCAGATGATTCACACTCCTTTTAGCAGGACCTGTTTTTGCTATTTTTTTCCTACTTTGTTCTCCAACATTCCTCTCCCTAATTCTTCCAAGGTACACAGAGTTATACACTACCCTCTCATTAGCCACAAAATCATGAATTTTGAGATCACAGTGACTTAAATTCAAACTCCAACAATTTTACACTGTACTGGAGACAAAGTTGTTCTCTCTGTAAATTATAATTCCTTTTTTATGGTTTCTTTGTAAGGTTTAATATGTCAACAGTCACTGAGTTTTAGCTGCCTTAGTGTTTGTTCCATTCAAAACAGATTGGTGTCGCACAGAACTGCAGAACTAGAAATGACCTTGAAGGAGACCATCTCATGCCTGACAAAATACACATACGCATTAAGGTTGTGTAAAGTATTCAGCAGGAATTCCTTCCTTCCCTTTTCATTCTGCTACTGAAAGAACTATACAATACTGAAGGAAGAGTACAAGCAGGATTTGCAAAAGATAACCTAAAATACAAGTAAAGAAAAGCATTTCAGGACTTCCGTTTATTTAGTCAAGACACAAACAGATGAAATAACCTGCCTAAAGTCCCACAGAAGCTCAAGACTAGAATTTTCACTCCAGTTTGCAATATTATGCCCCTTGCAAAGATTAGTAAACTCCTTTTGGAAGAGTAACAACTTATTTTTAAGACTGAACTAGACCCCTTAGAATCACATACTACCCAAAGCATTTCCTGTCAGCCTTTTCTCTTCCACTGTTACTTTAAGCAAATATCTCACAACAGCCTCCACTAATGCCATTGATTCCAGATTCAGTGCTTCACCACTGTATGCACATGTCTAAAAAATCTAGATTTGGAATACATAAATTTAAAACATCCTCTCAGCATCTAAAATTTTGGGTCAGGGATGTAATTCAGCAGCACAGCGCCTGCCTGGCAAGCATGAGGTTAATTTTGATCCTTAGTACAAAAAATAAAATCTAAAATTTTAAATGATTACCTTATTAAATATAAGATATTCAAAAACTTAGAATTTTGAAAACTCTATGAGCTTCAGAAGGATGTAGGACATATTAAACTTCCTATAATTCTGTAGGATAGTATTGAAATTTTAATAAAATGTTTTCTTCTAAAAATAATATAAAATTATTCATTCAAATAATATGAAATTACTAACCTAAAAATTATAGATTGACACATAGTTAGTGAGTCTGTCTGTTTTTTCTTTTCACCATGTAATTTTCCATTTGTATCTTCTCACAATTCCTATGTTGCCTTCATTCCTTATGCATGAGTATTTGCAGGTGGAGCCTTCTGGAGGTAAACTACTTAGATGACGTACTAGGGAAGGTTCCTTAGAATAAGGTTACGCCCTTCCAGGAAAAGGAGGAAGAGAGAGATTTGCTCTCCCTGTATAAATGAATGGAGAGGAAGTAAAGTTCTGTTGTCTGAACCACCCAGTCCATAGGTCTGATGGTCTGGCTTGACTCACAGAGCATTATTCAAAAGACATGATGGTGAGATGAAAGGTGAGAGTGTGACTTTCTTGTTAGGAACAGGATAGATTAAATTACACATTTTCAAGAATGATTTTTATAAAAGTTCTTTCAAGTCTCAGTATAGTTTGTCAAGAATTTCACATAAGCATATATTAACACACCATTAATGTTAAAAAGGAGGGGTTTTCTGAGATACCAATGTGATAATCATGTCTTTCTCTTAGGGATGTCTGAACCATCATGGAAAGATATTATTAATAGGACTATATTAAAAAATTTTGTACACATTACTTTCCCAAAATTTCAACCTCAGTGCATTTGTCCTTTGTGTGTGTGCACATATGTATCAACATAACACTCAGAATCATTTAATAGGTGTCCACTTTATGTCCTCAGTTAGAGACAAAGAGGCAATACTATCAGAGATGAAGAATGGACGGGTTATGTAAAAATGTTCTAAATCCAGCTTCAGCAGTAGTTAGTATTGAGAGTATTTAACACAGTATTAATCATGACATTGCTGGTGATAAATGAGTATACAAAAATAATAAAGAAATGGATTGGGAAAATATTAATTTTAATAAGGCATTCCAACAATGCCTTATTAAAAGTACATTGTTATATACTGATCACTAAAAAAAATCAACCAAGACACCATAAACATGAAACATTAATGAATACCCTTAATTTTTTCTAAATGTGTTTCACATGCAAACATTAAAGATTAATTTTCTGTGTAAATGTGGGTAAAAATACTGAGTTTTCAAAAGCCAGATGTATGATAATTTACTGGAATGGAAAATGTTTAGGCCTACAATTAAGCATACCATGCAGATTTGGCTCAGGGCCTACAGAGACAGAGAGAATCTCAAATTAATCTGTGGTCTGGATAACCGGGGTAATTTGCGGTTAGGAAATATGACATTTGGGAGAACTTATTTTGATGATTATGTCATATGTGTTTAATCTACCCATATTTTTGGTCCCTAGTCTAAAGTAATAAGTCACAAATGTGGTTCTGAAGAAGCAACTAAGTATCCTTGATAAATTTCCACTTACATAAGTTCACAAATAGTAAGAATTTTTATTTTTATATATTTTTCTTCAGCTATATTGAATATCTCAAGACAAAAAAAAAATGAAGTATTTTTAACAAATAATGAAATAACTCCTAATTCCAGTGGATCCTATTTTATAGTAAAGAACTTTAAAATTTTTTTGTATTTTTCAGTTTCCAAATTTTTTCTGTGTTTTTAAAGGTACTGAAGTTTTACTACTTGTTATACTCATCCAAGTAACAAAAGTCAATTTTTGACATTTATTAAATGCACTTCTTCTCAAAGTGCTTTAAACATATCTCAGTGCATCTCCCATTCATTCCCTGTCTGTTGGATTGCCTTCTCTGTATAACTCTACATATTACCTCTTTTTATTTTTCTTAATGCCATTCCTGTCACCTGCATAACTCCTGGATACCTATTGTTAGACTCTTGGTTTGTTTCAAACTACAACCAGCATCCCTTTATCCCCAACCTACTTTTCATCTTTTCTATACCTTCTCAAATTTTCTTCAGCCCTAGCAAACACATGGTTTTCTCTCTGGGGTGGCTGCTTTCTGTCACACGCAGCCTGTTGTGTAGGGTAAATTACTTCTGGTTTCCTGCAACCCCTTTCAGACCACTCTCCTAGTGGCAGATTTTATTTTCCACTGTGGATGCCACGAAGCTTCATTCCACATTGTCTTACGGTATTGACATCGTCCTCATCATTCTGTGGGATCCAGGTCCTTACATCTACATACAATATCCAATTTAGTCCAGAAATGATAGTATATGGTGCCACCCTAGCATAGAAGGTATTACAGTTTCTCCCCAAGTTTCTTGTAAGAGTTATTCTTGAAATCAAGTAAGTGTCCTGAAGAAGTCAACTGTCCACAGTGCAAAGCTACATGCATGTGATTGATGTTACAGCCCAGCTAACAACTAGAAGTAACCCCCAGACACTCCTATAAAATTCACCAAACTGCAGCCTCCATGCTTTGAGCTGCCTCAGTTGAAGCCATATTCACCACAAAATAGGTTTGTTGAAATTGAAGAATTATGTTCAAAATGTCTGATTTCAGCTGTGTTGACCAACTAAATTTGGGGTAATTTCTTATGTCCTATTAATAACGCAATATTCCTGACCTTTTTTTTTTTTTTTTTTGAGATGGGGTCTTACTAGGTAGTACAAAACTCACTATGTAGCCTAGACTGGCCTTGAACTCACAATAGCCCTGCTGCCTCAGCCTTCTGAGTGCTGGGATTACACATGTGCACCACTTTGCCTGGCTTCAATTTCCTTCTTAAAACTTGTCATCAAATAACATGTCATCAAACTATGCCAACAACCAATTCACTTCCTTGAAACTCTCTGGCACTCCTTGAAGATTTTAGCTTTTGGCATATTACTGTTATCTTCAGCACTGTTTCTACACTAATTAAAGTATCTAGGTACATAGGATTTCCAAAGCACACAGTTCCTTGACCTCATCTTCAATAATAACCTTGTGTCTTCCTAAGCTAACAGTTCACATATCAAACAGTAATTCACATAATCAATTCAAATCTTGTGATTATTAATAGCTGCAAACACCATGATCTCAACTTCAAATAGCTCATTTTTCAACTTCTACCTACTTATAACCATTACCTTCCTCTCCTTATTGCCCGGTCCACCAACTTCCGAGCTCCACAAATTTCTGAAATCCATGCTCCTGCCACCTTGTGACAGTCTTTGCCCACACTAATGGACTTTATTAAACATATTCAATTCCTTTTTTGAATTTGTCACCTTATCATTTAATGTCCAAACCTAATTCAATCTACCTCTTCATCTTGTATTTGTAATCCAAATGCAGCTGTAAAAACAAGTCATGCTGATTGATATCATGTCAAATTTAAGATAATTAAATAGAAATGAATTTTTAATGATTGCCAATAACACAGTAACATAACACTTTCATACACATCATCTTCCTTTCTCTAGGAAACAGTCTCATACCTCTCTGCTCACATTTTTGTTACAATCTTTGCTGATACTTTCACTACTTACTGCCGTGTGGGGGAAGGGCAGTTCCACATTCCCACAGCTATACCTGTCCATACCTGCATCCAGCCTGCATCTTCTACTTTCTTCTATTAATATGCATGAACTATCATGGATCAGTCTAAGACCAAACCACTCAAAAATCCCACACAGTCACAAGACTAATTTTGCATTCTCCTCAATTCCAATGATCCATATCTGTGTCTCTTTTCATCAGTATCGCTCTGTTTTGATCAGAGCAGTTGTAAAAATCTTTATTCAGGATGTATAAATTCTCTACATTGTCCTTTGTTTTTAAAAGAAAATCGGTTTGAATGTTGGTTCTCATTCTCCCCTTGGTTGCCCACCCTCATATCAGCAGCCATAGGACCCCTAATAGTGCTTTTAGTGGATGTCATTATCGGTTCCTGTATCATAAATAAACTGGTATCTTACGTAAAAGGTGGAATACAAGCTGTCAAGCTGATGATCTTAGCTACCCAGGGTTATGAGCTAGTACCTGTAGATTCAACTATGAGCCAATGATTTGGCTCACTGACAAAAATCAGTGGGGAATGTTGTAATCTAACTCAAGCACGGCCATTCTGTTCTGTATGCGCCACACCCTTTGACCTAAACTGCAACCATTGTCCCAAATCGCACTTTGTACTTCTCCTGACTCGAGGAATTGTGTTCCTCCTTTAATGCCCACCGCCTGCATGCATAATGTATCCCTGGATTAGACTAGCCAGAAACCTCTGTACTTTGACCCTAGGCAAACAACAGGAAGTCCTGTCTCCTCAGGAATGCACAGGTGTGGCCCCCCCACCTTTGCGGTTTTTCCCTTTATAAACCACCCCAAATCTTAGCCTAGTTACACAGCAGTGTAAATTCCATCCTCACCCTGTGTCGCTGGATTGCCAGCCTAAATATTAAAGCGTTCTTTTCTTTTTCCTCCAAAAAAAAAAAAAAAAAGAAAGAAGATCGATTTGGTTCATTAAATCCACTACAATTTTATGTGAATTTTAGAATAAGTGTGTCAAATTTACAAATAAAGTTTACTGAATTTTTAAGTGGGATTGCATTATGTCTATATATAAATCTCAGAAGTCTATATATCTTAATATGAGTTCTCCAGCTTATTAATGAGATATGTCTTTCAGTCTGTTATCTTACAAAAATATTCTTTGATTTTCACTGACAAGGTCTTATACATCTTTTGTAAATTTTTATCTAGGTATTTTATGTTTTCTTAAGGAATTCTCAAGAAAATGTTTAAATTTTTCATCTTCCAATCATTTACAGATAGTATGCAGAAATATAATCTAATTTGGTGTATTATTCCCATATAAGTAAATTTGTAATAATTTTATATGTTAACTTAAATGATGGATACCCATCTAGCTGTGAAAACATGGGTGTCTGAATGTGTTCATGAGGACATTTCCAAAAGATATTAGTATTTCAATCATTAGAGTGATCAGTGATGCTCATATACAGCAATGGTGGCAGGTATTACTCAATCTGTTTAAGGTGTGAATAGAATAAAAATTAGAATAAAGGTAAATTTAATTTCTCTTTTGGAGCTAAGATATATCTTATCCTACTTTTGGACATCATGGCTGTTTGTCTTTGGTCTTCAGACTTGGGCTTAACTATGCCGCTGGTATTCCATACTCTCTTACTGATGGAAAGCAGATTGTGAAGCCTAACCTTCATAATCAGGTGAGCTAATCCAATGCATGCATACAAACATATATACATACACACTTTCCATGGGTTCTGTTTCTCTGGAGAACCTTGACCAATATACTTATTTAAGTCAAGTATTATATTTAATAGTTGCTTTGTAAGTTCTATGTTATCTATAAAAGGGCCTATTATGTTTTTCCTTTCAAATCTAGTAGGCTTTTTATTTACTTATTTTGCCTATTATAATGGCTTAAAGATCCAGGAAAATACTGAGATAGTATTGATTTCAAATTCAATTATATTTTTCCAGAAGATCGTATAGATTCAGTAACTTATTGAGACTTGTTTGCAGTAAACCATGATCTATTTGGGTTTTCACTTGTAGAGAATGTGTATTGTTTCATTAGAGTTGAATTCTATACATAATGGCTAGTTGCTTTATAGCACTTTATAATCCCAGTGTTCAAATCTTCTAGCCTGGTACTAATTTCTTATATATTTATGTTCATTACTCAGGTAATTGTGTTAAATTTACCTTCAGTGATCACATCTTTATCTACTCTGATTAATTCTATCAATTTTTTCCTATACTTAGAGGGTTTCTTTTTATAAACATACTTATGACTGTTATGACTGTCCAAAGAACAACATAATCATTTTGAAAAATAAGTCATTATTTTAATAATATTCCTAATCTTGTAGTCTATTTTTAAAGGAGTATTAATAATGGCCAGTATGATCTTTTAATGATTCCTTTTTATGTAGTATATCCTTAATAATCCTTTCACTTTCAAACTATCATGTGTCTTCTTAGTTAATACTTATTTTTTGTAAACAAAATGGTATTTTTTTCTGAATAATCTTTGTAAAAATATTGCTTATTTTGCTTTTTCAACAAACTGTACACTAATAGTCTGTACATTTTAACTAGACTTTAGCCAATTAGTGTTTAATAAATTTATTGATTCAATTGGTTTTTTAATTTACTATTGTTTTAATGTTTGCTATGTTTTTATAACTACTTCTTTTCTGCCTTATTGTGCATTATTGAATTTTTAGTATTCAGCTTTAACTATTTGTTGGCATTTTTAGGTGCCATTTAGAAGAACTAAGACTATACTATTTTTCATATTGAAAAACATTTTCTCTTTACCTCATAATTACTCACATTGTTGCTTTGATTTGCTACTCGCAATGAAAGTAAAGTGTAGACTTTACTGAATAAACTTTTTAAAGTATAAACTATACTTTAAAAACATACACTGCAAGATGAATTTTAAATTTTAAAATATCCTGTCACAAATGTAAGCGATAGCTAATTTCTAGTATTGTAAGTAATGCGAAGGATAGGGCACTTCACATTACCTCAGGGAAAGAAATTCATGCATGTCTTGAATTCAAATTTGTCCCTTTTTATTTCTTCTCACAGAATTCAGATAATTTTAAAATATTGTATGCAATTTATTTATAATATATAAAGTAACAAAAGAGCACCAAATTACAAATTTAATAGCTTTTATGTTTTATCTGACCATATTTGGGTTTGTTTGAAAAACCTGGATTTGCATTCACAGTATGCATACACGTATTTATGCATTTTCATATTTATGTTTCAAATCTAGTACTTTTGTTTTAATCCTCAATTCTTAACAATATCTCATCAAGGAAGAAACATAAAGGAATTTTTTTTTTTTTTAACCAGGGAATCAAGCTCACGACCTCGTGCTCAGCAGGAATCTTTATTTTAAAGTACCCTTGTTTGCCCCACATAAAGGAGCTCTATCATGGTGTGTTCCTGTTAAACATATAAAACAAGAAGGGTCTCTGCAAGCCCTTTCCATAGGTGCACTGGGGAAACAGCTGAAGAAACAGCTTGTTTTTTATTCATACTCTAGTTCCTGGTATGATTTCTTCCATCATTTACCTTTATTTTGTGTATCTCAAAAATTTCCATCAAGATGGAAGAAAGTTCACTTGTGAAGTGAGCATTACAGAAAACCCTAAACTATTCAGGTCACAACCATGTGAGTCAGTGTAAATGAAGTCTGTCCAGCAGAAAAACCAAAGTACACATTTTCCTTCCTCTTCCCGTGCAATACTGCTCCCACTGCACCCTGACGGATCCTGCTCCTGTCCCTGAGGTTTCAAGCACCAGCCTGCAGCTTGCAGCAGCCTGCAGCCCTCCGTAGGGGAGCTTCTCAGCACTACCTGGCCACAGCCTGATTCCTAGAGTTCTGATTCGAAACCACTCTGTCACCTAACACTTCTATTCATTTCATATTTCATGGTTCGTCTAAAATGTTTTAGTCAACAAATATAATTCTCAAAAACACATTTTTGGAATGTAAAGCACTGGAAAAAGGTCTTCCTTCTGCTTCACTACTGCTTCAACCATGGTAGGGATGTGGGAAAGGCTGAGACCACGCCTGTCTTCCAATGAGGTTCTGTGTCTTTTGTGTCCTATTTCTTTGAAAATGTTACAGGATGGTGATTTGCTGATTCCTCTCTCAACTGCTGGATTCTTCTAGGTGACCGATGAGCTATGTAAACAGACATATTTTCAGTAGTTGCACTGGACCCTCCCAACATTCATAACCTGTCTTGCCTTTCCCATCATTTTTATTTGTCTTTCTCAAGAGCAAGCAAAAGACCACTCAGGACTGAAATAAAATTAAAAGAGCAATTCCAGTCCTTCTCTAAACCTGTCTGCCATCACAATCAGCCATCAGAAGTACTGAGATTTGCAACTGTTTAATAGCATATGGTCTGAGCTGTGTGGTCATTAGTGAAGAATAAAGTGTTTCAAGCTCATTCAGTATTTAGATTACAGAGACCTCTGGGCATCCTTAAAGCACAGTTACAAATGACGAAGATTTTTACTGTAGAAGTTGAAATGATTCCATAACACTTATAGAATAGTCTAAATTGCTTCATACTTAATATTTTATCTTAAATCACTCACTATAATGTGATACCATAGGAATAATGAGTTGATGTATCAAGGGAGTTTAAAAATATAATTAAAATAAAAAGAGGCCAAAGATGGAGGATATCATTAAGTGACTGTTAATACAGGGTCATTAAAAAGGCTTGTTTCACATTTTCTATTCTCTGTTCTCTTAATATTCAGTCACGTAGTATTACTGGTTAAATTAAAGAAATATATATATATGTATAACCAATAGATATCTAAATTTAATACATGATTTAATATACAATATAATATTTAATATGATATGTTGTATTACATATTGCCAGAAACTTATGAAAATGGTATTACACACAACAACTTTTAAGTGTTTTGTTTTTTGTACTTTTTTTGTTCTTAATGCTGACATAGTTTTTGGCTTTAAAGTACAACTGTTGTACACATAGATCAATATGGACAGATTTTGAGAGAAAGAAAATTTCTATCTGTGCACAGGATGAGAAACATTTGGTAATCAAACATATACGAAGAAAAATGATTAAACTGTGTTTACAAACCCAATGTTCTGCTAATCTTTTTATGAAATTGTTCAGATAAAAGCAACCAGGTACTACTAATATACAACATAGACTTACTGATAAAGGAAATTATATCCCATCAAATATGTATACTTTTTATATGCCAATTAAAAAAAATATGTTCCAAAATTTTGGAATGTGCAGATTCTTCCTGATTTTTTATGTTACATTTTGCTCTTTCTAGGTTAAAAAAAAAACTACTACTGAGACAGACATGTGGATATATAGCATACCTAGTGGCAGTTTCAGGTTCAAAGTATCTCTTGCCTTATTTAAAGAAAGAAAGGTAGAAATGTTAAGCGTTGTATTTGCAGCATAAAAGTGAAGATTATTAACTCAGGTAAACAAAAACTTTAAAAACTTAGATGTAAATATAAAACCATGAAACGAATATGAAGAATCGAAACAACCACAAGAAATACATGGTCTCTCCTTTTATACAACGTTGTAAACACAGGCAAAATTTTTCTTAATGTCCAAGATGCTTTCACTATTTTTTTCTTTCACCGCATTTTGGATTGGCCATAATAATCAAGTAATCAAGTCATAAAACTGTAACTTTGTATAGAATTTAGAATAAATATATAAAAGTATGAATAAATTTTTGAAAAAGATAAAAAGACTTCCAAGTAAGGGGAAAAAAAATCTAGGAATCATGCCAAAAAAGTGAAAAGATATTATTGTATTTTCTGTGCCTTGCCAGAGACAACTAGATAAACAAATGTATTTTTTCAAATTGTTCAAATGTACTGTCATTTATCTGTTTTATCTTTATAGTCAAACACATATTCTTAAACAATTTATGATATGTACATATACACACTACTTTTATATTACTCAGTTTTTGTATCATGTGTTTGTATTGTCTCTCTCCAAACTATAATTTCCTAAAAGACTAGAGCTGCATTATACGTATGTATTAGAAACAATGAAATCTCAGCTATATTAGTCACATGTAGCATTCTAAAACTAGCTATAGAGAAGGAAATTAACATTTGTAGGTACATATATAGTCCATTTACTGATTTTAAAAGCTGTATAATTTTAATATTTGGAAAATTTAAATAAAATCCTGGTAATTGTCCATATCCATAAAGAAAACTTTAGAGTACTCAAAGCAACATTTTCCTGAGAAACAGAACAGAGCGTATAGCAGCTAAAACTGAATGTTACTTCTACAACAAAAGCAGTGAATATTGACTTGAGGGGGAACCTTTTGTAACTATCTAATTCTTCAGAGAAAGACCTGGTCTATTCACAATGATACATACTATCCAAACACTAAATCATCTGGTGAGTCAGTGTGCCAATTTTTTTCTTTATTAGAAAATACGACATTCTAAGTCATTTGCTAATTTTCAAGTACCATCCTATAGTATATATACACTGCCTTGAAGAAAGCTTGTATTTAAAAGTAGTAGGAGATATTTTTAAAGCTTATAATTTTTTCAAATGTTTATATATTGGAAGAGAATTAATTAGATATATTTTAAAGTTGCTATGTTAATGGAGTGGCAATTGGCAGAAAGTGCTACGATTTTTTTAAATAATGCCAGTATGACGCATGGCTATAAAAAAGAAACAATTGAATACAATTTCATTCATTCATTCATTCATTCATTCATTCATCTACAAGTCTATGATTATTTTATCCCAGAAATGTGAAATGGTAATCACATGGTTTAAAAAGATAATTTTATCATGATCCTATTATCTAGCCTTTCATACATTAGACTGGAACATTTTCATACAATGTACGTTTTCCCTGTCTCCAATGGTTATCAGTCTGTTTGCTACAAATCTCCTCCTGCCCTTAAACTGTACAGACACACATCTGTAGCCCGTTTAAGTAACTTCCTTCATCCCTTGGATCTAATGGAAAAACTATTTACTGCACTCCAAAGAGCAGTGATTTCTGCCTCAAAGTGTTCACACTTAAACAAACAGATCTGCTCAAATGAAAAATATAAAGAAATAAAAATACAAGGACCTTACTAAACACATACAGACTCATCATTTTTTTCCAAAGACAAGTCCTCCAGTATGAATAAACCATGAACATATTGATCTAGGAAAAGTAAAAGAACAATCAAAGTTATGGCTTCTCAAATTTCTTCACCTCTTTACTTTAAAAAAATATCAAGGGTTTTTGCAAAATCTGCTATTTTAGGTCTTTATCTTAGTTACCAAAGATGTTCATTATTGATAGTAGTTCATAGATCTTGTTGAAAGTATCTGTCTACACTCCTAGGCATTGATGACAAAGAGATGGCAAGACTTGCTTTAACTTTCAGTTACTTGAGTACACTATGCTTGGAAATTGTTTCTTTATATAAAGTGGGATAACAATACTGTATCATTTTATGGCTTACATGAATCCTGTCAATATTTAACCCAATACGTAACACATAATAAGTACTGAATAAGCAATATGTATTTTATTTTTCATTTATCAAATGTTATCCATGATCAAAAAGGTCGTCAGAATTTGGACAGTTTTGAAAATGAAATGAACATGAACAACATGACAAAGACATAAACGGAGAAGACCGTCATTGTCACAGTCATACGAGGGCATATGGCTAACACCACAGGAACCCAAGGGAGTGCTACCAACAGAAAGGACAAGGCAAGAGCACTCAGCTCAAATATGTCAGAGTTTAGTGCCTTTTTACAGTGGCTACAGTAAATTGCAAAAGAAACAAAAGTATTAATAATGAGCCTATTTTTATTTTAATTTCATAGAATTTTGACGGTCTCACAATAATGTTATTTCCTTTTATTAATGGACAGAAGTTTACATATTAAACAGAATCTAAAATAAGATTAGTTAATAGAAAAGCCTTTCTCTCTTCAGTATATTTTTATTGTGTGTTACAGTAAATATACCAGAAATCCCAAATTAGTTTGGAAAACAGGATTAGCCTGATTTCTGCTATCAATTTAAGGTTACTGAAATGTCATAAAAGCCACACTTTGCATATGTGTAGATCACGTCATCCAAACACCAATAGCATGAAATGACTACAATTTTTTACTGACGCACTTCCACTTTCTTAGAAAGCTGCATCCTCATATTCATTGTTTCGGTTATTTTTCTATCCCTGAGACAAAATACCCAACACCCACAATTTCATTTTTGCTCATAGTTTCAGTCCACCACTGGCTAGTTCCAAGGTAGAAAACAAAATGGCAGAAGGGCATGGTATTGGAAAAGATGTTTGACCCATAGAGACAGGAAGCAGAGAGAGCAGGGAAGAGCCAAGGACAACAATGTAGAAGCAACCAGCTTGCTGCTCTTGTAAGTGGCTGTGGCCTGGCAAGCTGCGGCAGCCCCAGGGAGAGAAGTACCAGCGTCTCCTGAGATCCACGCCATGTGGGAACTTAGAGCACTGGGAAACCAAGCAACCAGCTTGCCGCCCTGGTAAGCAGCTGTAGGCCTACCAGCCTGCAGGCTAAAAATCAAACATACTACCCCCACTCCCCATTGACAAGTGGGAGCCAGAGATCTGGGCATCTCTTGGGAAGTTGACCATATGCAATGTAGCAAATAAGAGTGATTTCCTTTTGCCATCTCTTTGAAGGCAAATATTTTTATCAGTGTTTTGCTCTGTTCTGATTAATGGTATTGCTCTATTCAATATTCTGTTTTGATAGGTTCTATAATGTTCTGTATTTAGTTTGACTTTGCTATACCTGATCGAAAGAACAACTATTGTGAAGATAATGAGATATACTATGGTACCTATTACTGTATCCTGGTAGCCTGCTGTGAAGTTCTGTACCAATTTCTCTACACTGTCTCAATTGGCTTTGTTCTGTCTTGTTCTGTTGTATTTTACTACCTTCAAAATAATAAAAAAATTTTTAAAAAAGGAAAGAATGTACTCTTCTGGGTCACACCCCCATCCTTCCACTTTCCATTAGGATATACTGAACAACATACTCGGATTTTCAATTCCTCAATGGATGAATCCACTAACAGCTATAGCATTGCATGATCCAATCACCTTACACACACAAACACACGGGATTGTGCGCGCACGCGTGCGCACACACACACACATGCAAACATCTTGTGGGCACTGCAGATTTAAAACATGACACTCATTTTCTTCCTTTTATCTATTTTTTAAGTAAGAAAATAAAAGCAATTGCTATATATAATAAACGACCAAATTATATTAGCAGATAGAAAAAATGAAAAGATTCTATTGTTACAAAACATAAGAATGTTACCTGTAGTTGAGAAGATATATACTTTAACTACCATTCCATAAACATCAGACCACAAGCCATTTAAATAATCATATTTTCAGGGATTGATGTAACCAAAAGAGAATTTGTAAAATGAAATGAGATATGTTATTTACATGAACCAAGTCCCCACAGTGAATGAAATCATAATGTACTACAAACATGTGCATATATATGTGGAGGTTGGAAAGTAAGGAAAAGCACAATTTGGAGAATAATTTGGTGGGATCTGCCTGTTTACACATTTGTATACATTTCCTAGAATAACACATATGTGATAAGATTAATGCAGTAAGATGCCTAGTGTGCTATCACTTGCAAAAGGGCAAAATATTTGAAATAATCTATTACTATACTGTAATAAAATTAATTATGTTAACTAAAAATGATGACAAATAATGCTGGTGAGAAAAAGAATAGTCTATGGAAGAAATATAAGCCCATTGTGTAAATTTTGTGAAATGAGTACAACAATATTCCATATTGCACTGGAGAGTCAAACACACACACACACCCATAGAGTGAATCCATTAGGTACAAAAAGGTATGACTTCTAGATAGCATTTACTTTGGAGAGGCTTAGTGCTCATTATAAAGAATGGAATCTCAGTGTGATTTTTTAAAATGGAAGATTAACAAAAAAATCACTTGAGCATTTCTTTTCTAAATCAGATCTATATTCTAACTTACATGCTCTATGCTTTGGTATAAAATATGAGTAGTAACTGCTGGAAATGGGGGCGTGCTGGGAATTAAAGCTCTATTTTACATATTTAGTTTAATTTTTTATATCATTAAATAAATAAATGTTCCAGGGTTTCATATTATTAGCCTGCTCATTTTGCCACACTGATGGAATTTCAAAGTACTGTCAGCTTTCAAGGAAAATTATATGACCAGAAAATGACAGGCCACAAAATGTTTCCTAAGCCATTTCTTACCTAATGAAAGATAATGGGCTTACTGTAGATATTCGTAAATATAATTATGACATGGCTAAGCCACACATAGATAAAAGCTAAACAGCACACATAAATACTTAGCTGTGGGCTGAAACACCACAGAAGGACCAAGTAGCTTCGAAATTCAGATACTCCAAAGTCAGATAACGAGAAATATAATTTAATTTAATTTAATTTGATTTAATTTTGGTAGTAATATTTGCAAAGATAAAAAAATTATTTTCCTTGGAACAGTCTAACGTTTCTTCTGAGGTACCACACTGTGAGAAACTGAAAGTGTAAATAATAACCGAAATGTAAATGTAAATGTAAATGCAACACAGGAAGTAATAGTTCAAAGGGAAAGGGGAATTGGGAAGGGGAAAAACAGTGACAGAGTGGAAACAGAGCTTTGTAAATAAGGAGGGAAACGGCGCTGAGAAGAGGGGAGGGGAATGAAAAAAAAGAGGAACTAAGATATATCACGTCCAGGTACAAATTCCCTATGATAAATGTGATCATTATGCAGATCTAGACTGTACCAGTATGCTTAATTATAAACTAAGAAAATGAAGAGAAAGAAAAACTGTGGTTAAGTCATTTCTTCCTCTTATCCTTAAGAAGAAACAAAATCTTTGGTTTCCCCTATTGCTTAAAATACCGTCAGAAAATTCAGTCTCTACAGGCTAAAACATTAAAATCCACGTTTTAATGTTTAATTCAGACAAACTCTCAAGCGGGAACTAAGCCGTTCAGGGTACTCAGTGCTTCACATACAGCACAGCTTTCAACAAAAATGCAATAAAGAATGTCTGTCTGTTGCTTTTGTTTCCTGTTACATTCTCCATCTCTGGCTACATCTGAATTTTAATTCTGTTCATATTCTGCGGCTCCCAGGAAAGTGACTTGAAGCAGACAGCAGTGAGGACAGCGCTAAATCAAGGACGTAAATCACTTCTTCCCCATTCCACAGCCAATTTAAAGAGCACTGTGGCATTAAAGCTTGGAAATAATATACTGTCGAGCCGACACAGCCAAGGGATTCCACTTCAAATTACAGTACAGTCCAGGGGACCATGCAATTAGAATTAACCCGCTGTTCACAATGTCAGTGACAAACAGTTGTGCAATCATGAGACCAGGAAAGCACGCTCACAGAAGCAACTTCTGAGGTTTTAGTTTACTTTTTAAATAAATCATCTTACAATTTTAAAACTTGGTTTTGGACGAAACATAATAGTCTTTTCTATTAAAAACAGATACAGTTTATGATATAATAAAATCAAGTAGAAGAGTGCCTGCCTGGTACATGATAGGTATTCAAGAAATAGCTATGTAAATACAATCATTCCAACACTGAAGTAGCTTACAAAAACTTAAAATAGCTTGTCAAAGTACAGAAGAAGGTTTATATGAAATAATAAATATACTGACTTGCTAGTCTCGATGTTAATAGACTTATGCTTTCTCTTGAAGTTTATAAACATGTATGTAAGGTATGGGTATGGACACACAAAAATACAACAGCAGCATATATATATATATTCTTTAAAGATATATATATATATATATATAATATATATGTATATATATATATTCTTTAAAGGGAAAATAAATAAGAGGATAAAATTATAATGATTCATATACCCAGTCTTTTCAGTATAGTCACATAATTTTCATTGCACATGCAGGCATATGGAGTTTTGTTTTTATTAATATATGGTATGGTTTAAAACACATCTGTTGAGGTGATGACATCCCAACTTTTAAATCACATGAGTGAGCTTCCATAGGTGAAACTGGAACTACGATATGGACATGCATAACTGTTAGGGTACTGCAATATAAACCACTATATTTCAATAAATTACACACGGTAAGTCAGGGTAATCGTGATAAACATCTTCCACAGAACTAAGTTACTCATTATCATACAGTTTGGTAGGTACTACTAATGCACTAAAGTTTACCATTAAAAAGCAATATTTTTAATGTAATGTGACTTTAAACTTGTACAAATTATAAATACTGACAACCAAGATTAGCATATATAAAAGATATCTGAGAGGCAATTAAAAGTTCTATCAATAATTTTAAAAGATAGTACTATGTGTTCTTTATTGTAACAAGGGCCTAGTAAATATGGAAATACACAGCGTAAGTAATTTGCTTTTAAATGTCACATAATATAGCTGAAGAAATAAATGTGTAACAGATTTTTAAAACAAATAATACAACTAAAACCAGCTGTTCTGTAGAGGAAATTTAGAAATGATTTAAGGAAAGAATATGAGAGTAAAGCATTTATCCTATGCCCAGTAGCAGAAAAGAAAGCATGAACAGATTTAGTCTTTGTAATATGGGCAACTGATTCTGAAGATGAGGATAAAGCCTTTTGGGGAAAAAGGCAAAGAAAGTTAGAAATAGAACTGGTTGAAATAAAGAGCCACTATATAATAGCATGTGCAAATGCATGTGCATGTGATGTGACATATGGTTATGTGTGTACATGTGTGTCTGTCTGTAGAGGACACTAAAGGAGGAAGAATTGTCAACGGAGACTAAGGATTCTTTGAATGGACTGCAAGAAACTGCTGCATCAACTACAGGAATATTCAATATAAATTGAAAAGCTATATTGGAGTAATAGCGTGTTTTGATAGAGAAATGAAATACCTATAAGGCAATTTCATAATGCATACTTCTTAAATGTCTGAGTTTATACAAATAACTGTTCTTCATGTTGCAATAGGTAACAACACTGTCAAGAATACAGGCATTAATCCTGGATGCACTGTGATATATACATGGATATGTGATATATACCTACATGCATATAATACATAGGTTTGCACACACACAAATACATCAGATGTATATGTTCTTCAAAGAGGGGAGAATGAGTAAGACAACAAAATTACAGTGACTCGTACATCTGGCCTTTTCAGTATAGATAGTTATAATTTTCAATGTACATATAGTAGATGTCATACATGTATATAATTTATTTTATGTATTAAATTTATAATAATCATACTAAAGTATATCAAATTTATAATAATTTAATATATATTCCCATTTATTGATTTTTTTTTTGTATTTTTGAGACAGGGTCTCACTATGCAGTTCAGGTTGGCCTTGAGCTCACTTTGTAGCCCAGGCTGGTCTCAAACTTACAATGATCCTCCAGCCTCAGCCCCCCCAAGTGCTGGGATTAAAGGTATGAGCCACCATGCCTGGCATCCCATTTATTGATTAATGATGCTATTTTTTGTGCAATTGAGGTACTGTTCAGAAAATTTTGCCTATGTCTTCATGAGTTTTCCTTATTTTATCTTCCAGAAGACTAAGTATTTCTATTTTAATATTGAGGTATTTGACCAATAAATATATGAAGAAAAGCTCAACATCACTAGTCATTAGATAAATGCAAATTAAAAATAGCATGGAGATTCTATCTTACCCCTAGAAAGAGCCATTATCAAGAAATCACATAACAGATACTAGCTGGATTCTGTATGAAATGAAGGCCTTTCACATTGTTGGTGGGTGTGTAAACTAGCAAAAGAATTGTGAATATGGAGATTTGAAAGGTTTACAGTATTTCTCACACTTCAAATAAATCTGCTCCATTTTGGTGGTCTGACCTTAAATATTATTTCTTCAAAAGATCTTCCTTGATAGCTCAATATGAAATAATTTCTCGTGTTTTCCTCTTAATCTAACGACATATATCACCACTCACAAATTACATTTTTAGATAGATAGACAGACAGCAACAAGCAAGAGAGAGAGACAGAGATTTACTTTTTCTGTTTCTCCTCAATGTATTTTATGAAAAAGGAAGATAATAAATAAACTTGAGTGATTACAGTGTGCAATTCCTAAACATGTTAGATAGGCACATGAATAAATCAATATAAGAAAGCTATTGATTATCACTCAAAAATTCTCCTCAGGGGTCAGGGATTTAGCTCAGTGGCTTAAATGCCTGCCTGACAAGTGCAAGGTCATGAGTTCGATCCCCAGTACCAAAAAAAAAAAAAAAAAAGTTCTCCCTAAATTTCAAATTTCCACAATAATTGCTATTTAAAAGTACAAAAGCTTTTACTTATTTTCAAATGATTAATCAATTGGCAATGAAATTTGTTTTCCCATAAACTGACAAAATTTTATTTAGCTTCTTATAAAGTGATGTAAACACACACACAAATTATCATCATCATGTTTGAATGATCATTATGTGAAAATTTTCATAAAGTAATGATATTTTAATAATATTGTCATTTTTAAAATAAAAATCTTGCTATACTTTCTTAACTATCAATTTTCTACTTAATAATAGAGCAGTTCTGGGTAGCTTTACACTACTTTCAGGTTGAATCCTTTCCATTAACTATATCATCTTGAAATTCCATTCCCCTTTCCTGTCTCCTAGATCTTGTCTACCCTTTAATTTAGGGCACTTCTAATGCTCATTTTTCCTCAAAGCTCCTTAGTGTTCTTGGAAACTGCTACTGGCCATATGTCCTTTTTTCTGAGATTCTCTCCATAATAATTCTACTAGTTCACATCCATCATTTCCCAACTCATAGTTTTAGATAGGTGTTCTCTTCCTGCTATGGGCATTCCTATTCAAGGAATTCTTCAAGAGTCACACTTTATTACCATCATCACCACCATCTAAATAACAGGCACTGTTCAATCTCGCTCATTCTCAATTTTCTTTTCCTTCTTTCCATTTCATTTTAGCCAAAAGCAAAGTATGGTTACCATTTGTCGAAGTTAAGAAAAAGTGCAATTTGATTCTCCTTTACCTTGATTTATATGGTTACTCTAAATTTCCATTAATATTTGAATGCTTTTAACATAACCTCCTTTTCAACTCTATTCTATTCTATTTTGTTGTATTCTATTCTAATTTATTTTGGTGCTGGAAATCAAAACTGAGGACCTCATGCTTGCCAGGCAGGCACTGTGCACTGAGCCAATATTCCTCACCCTTCAATTCAATTTAAATTATCTTAATCCAGGGCTTTATTCTTAACACAAGCCAGCATTAAGACAGAATATTTTATTAAAATAACTAAAATCAGACAGCTTCTATACTCTTTATCTTTAACTGTGCTGCTTGAAGCATAACAAATGGTGAAATACATATATATAGAGAGAGAGACATTATCTAGATCTATGTATCTATCTATCTATCTATCTATCTATATCTTGGGAATGTTCTTCACACTAATTTTGCCTCCACATAAAATTCTGCTATTCATTCACAGTGTCGTAACTAAATAAGCAAGGCAGGGTGAATGCTATTAACCTTATTTTAACAAAATGGAACTCAGTGTTGACACAAATGCATTCCTTAAAGTGACACCCAAAAAAAAGAAGTGACAAATTCAAAAGTACTCTAACTCAAGTGGCTGTTATTTCTAAATTATTGTCTGATAAGGTACCAATATATTTTCTAGTACTTTCTTTTACTAACTGAGGAATGGCAGAATAGCATATCTTAAAATATGAATATCAACTCTAAATTTAAACTACCAAGAGATAGTTTTCTCCAAGTGAGTCCTTTGCAAAAGTTAACATTGAACAAGAGAAAGAAGTTTAGCTACTAAGAAACAAGTGATTTTTATCTGTTACTGTGTTTTCAAGGTGTCTTTGGAAAACTCAGTAATGCAATTAAGAAAATTATTACCTGTCCATGCCTAAACATATTTAATTTACTCAACAATCATAAATGTTTCAAATGCCCTAATCTTCATACATACATTATCTTGTGAATTATTTTAAGAAAGTGTTTTTGTGACATTGTGGTAGGAATTATATATTTTAGGTAAAATTAAAAGTATTTTATTTATTTTTCTAGATAAGAAACATTTAGATTTTTAAAAATCAAATTGAAAGATCAATAATCGCATTACTATTTCCCAATGCCTGATACTTGTGAAATAATTTATTTTCAAAAATTATTAATACAGTAACATTTGAAATACTTTAGTGAAAATTTAGAAGGATTCCTCTTTTCATTGGAGTTGTAGTGGCATGATGCTAAAACAAAGTATCAGGGTATTCTGTTTCCTTAAAATACTTTTTAACTATAAAAGAAAAATGAAATACCTATAAAATCTCTCACTTCAAACACTTGCTGATTCATGTTATCAAAGAGTCATCAAACAGATGAAGATGTTACTAAAAGTGTACATGTTAACGATATTCCACACACATTTATCTCGGCAATAATTTCCTGGTAACGGCATGAAACATCATCTCAGATAAATCATACTGGTGGACTCCGACCCTGAGAGGATGGAGCTCAGAAGGCTTCTATTACAAATCAATGTTTGCGTCTCTGACGGGAGATTGCTCCAGGTGAGAGTCACTGCCTCAGATACTAAAGCATGCTTACGTGCATATCCTGAGTTCCATGGAAAAGCGAACATTGTAAGTACTACTAATATGAATTTCAATGAGTATAAAAAAAAGTTTGACCTTGGATCTGGTTTATCTTTTAATGAAATAGTCACCCAGGCAAAATCCATAATCCTATTTCTTGTGATACACTTTTTTTTTTAATTTCTGAAGCCCGAGATTTTATCACTTCAGTTCCATTATTCGAGGAGTAAAAATATCACGCCCTGGGTGTGGCGGAGTCCACAGGCATCTGGGTGAATTACACTGCTGTTAGTCGTGACTATCTGCGAGAGAACTAAAATCAAACACTGCTTTATTTTATTCCGTTTCTTGATTCTTCACCATGTGAACGTCTCATAATCTATTAGTAACATTTAATTGCTAAAGAGATCACTGTAATTTTGGAATCTTGCCATGCCACCTTCCCATGATTACCCACTCCCAGTGGTAGAGTGTGATGGAGAGAGGAGAGAAAAGGCTGATGCACAGGACGAGGCAGCGGCTGCAGCAATGCGAGTGTTACCTACAGAGCAGAGGGGTCGGCGCTTCCTGGCCACTGAAAAACGCCTGAGGCATGCACGTCCGAGAATCAGGATATCCAAGTACTCTGATTTTGAATGTTAAACAATAAAAAATAATTTACTGACCTTATCTACTTAAGACATATAATTCACCAATTTCTTAGCATATAGACAGGAGCATTACCAATTATCTTAGATCGTGCAATTTACTATGTTTAGATATTATACAATTTGCTCAAACTGCTGAAATTCTCTTTTTTGAAGCTGTGGACAATTCCAATAGATGTGATATGATGAAGGTGTGTGAAGATCATTGTATAATAATGAATTGAGGTCAGGGATATAGCTCAGTGGCACAGTTCCTGCCTGACAAATGCAGGTCCTGAGTTCGATTCCTGATAGAAAAAAATAGTGAATTGAGGAGGCGAAGTAATAACACCATAGCATTAAAAGGTACAGTATGTTGTTCAGAGTAAAGCAGAACATGTGTCCAGGGAAAGGAAAATGTGAGACTGATTTAGCAACAAGTGAATTGGGACTAGAGGTATAAGTTTTGCAGGTGATCTCAGAGGGGTACAATCTAATTGGGGATAATCCTAAGAGTGCTATCATTTATCTAGGGATTAAAGTACCTTATTTCAGTATTATGGCTTTTACAATAAAACACATTAAGGGAAAATCTTTTTCATCTTTGTAATTTCTTAAAAGCACAATGTAACTTAATAGACTTCCTAAGTTAATACGTTTCTTAAAAATTTTACAAGTACTAATAAGCAGTAAAATCTGTAATAGAAACTACTGCACTATTTCAGGTCTTTTGCACACTTTTGATCAGTTTTAGTATAATAATCATTATCTTCAATTAATAGTCTTATTTACTAACAGAATACAATTTGTACAATCTAGAAAGGATGGAACTATATCTGCCCCTCAATGCACTAAGTGGACAATTTCCCATCTGAATCTCTTGAAGCAAACAGATAAGCAGTTTATCACTGTGATCTGACTTCTTTCAGCTCACTTAACTTCCTTAAAATATGACAAGCATCAAAATCTTTTACAATTGACTGTTTGGTGAAGCTGGAAATCACTGCATGCAAACAAGTTATTATTAGAAAATACCTTTCCACTTTCATAGTATACAGCAATGTTTGCAAACCCATTGCATGAGTGTTGTTTTCTTATAAGACAAAAAAATGTTAATGTAGAGTTGTTTTCTAAACCAAAAGCTCACTATTTGGGTTAAATTGCCATGTTGGTACTTTGGGATAAATAAGTGGGATTTGGGTTTGCATTTTGAGCACTTGTCTGTAAAAGCTCTGTCACTACTGATACAGAGATTTCATTGCTACTGGTCAATTTTCTAAGTGAATCCACATACATTTTCTTAATTTTGTGAAATAAATGTAATTTTCCCACACCCTTTCAGACATTTAATGAAGTTATTTGAACAGTCAGATAATACTATACTCTGAGAAAGGGTTTTTTAAAAAAATGCTTCAAGGTTTAAATACATCTTTCAGATACTGCTGAAATAAATTAGGTTTCAGATAAAATTATAAAAATAACTGCAAATTGTACAAGATTGCAATAATCCAACAATTTTATCACTGGCCATTAGAGAAATGCGAATTAAAACACTAAAATTCCATCTTACCCTATAAAGAATGGCCATATTCAAGAAATCAAATAACAAATGCTGGCAAGGTTATAGGGAACCTTCACACAGTGGGAATCTTAACTAGTACAAACACTATGGAAATCAGTATAGAAATTCCTCAAAAACTAAAGCGAGAAATTCCATTTGACTCTTCTATTCCCCTTCTAGGTATTTCCCTGGAAGAGTTAAAGATACCATATTAAGACAATGCATACATACCCATGCTTATAACAGCACAATTCATAATAGCTGAATCTTGGAAACAGCCCATATATCCATCAACAGATAAGTGGAAAATAAAATGTAATATTTATACACAATAGAGTTTTATTCTGCCATAAAAAAGGATAAACTTGAGTCATTTGTAGGAAAAGGATGTGATTTGAAACCACAATGTAAAGTGAAAAAAAATCAGATATACAAGCATAAATGTTTTGCTTGTGTAAGAAATCCAAATTATAAAAAACAAAATAAAAAATAAGAGGTAGTAGGAGGATACATCTTTCTCAAGTACAAAGAGGGTCAAGAGATAGAAGCAGGCGAAACGAAAGAGAAACAAAGGGGCTGCAAAGAGAATTAAGATGTATTACATGCATATACTCACTCCACACCAGGAATGCTAACATTATGTACTGCCAACATGTACTAACGAAAACTTTAAAATGAGACACTTACATGCTTTTCATTTGAGGCAACCTAAAATACAAAAATCTTAATTCCTTATTTATACAGGAGAAGTTTTAAAAAGACAAAGTCATAAAATATTTACACTTAAATTTCCACAATAAAAGTGACACATAGTACCCAAAGGAAAACACAATGAATAAATGCAGCTTGAGTTTCAATATTCTGCATTTGATTCATCATAAAATATGGAATTTTTGCACACTTTAGAGTGGCATTATCATGATGACAACCCAGTTTCACATCCTTTAAACGGTAGGTGAATTAATCATTTTCATATTTTAATTGGGTCAAACCATGACTTAAAGGGACAAATTTTCCATAAAACCTTTGGGATCTAAAAATTAGAACATATTTCTCATAGGACAGACATAGTGAGTATCTGTGTTTTCCCTGTGGTAGAAATAAGGAAAGGTACAAAACTAAAATTCATTTTCAGTTATAAGAAAACGGGATATGGGCCACTTATTTTCCAATAGATTTTTTGCAACTCAACTGAGCATGTCTTCACATCTAAACTGGAACATTATCATCTTAAAGTCAAGGAAAAAATTAATGTGAACCATTAAGTCTTGTAGTCTCTATGTAACTACAGGTAAGATGTATTTTGGTAAAATATATGACATAGAAAAATCCACATTTTTCAGATAGCAGAATTAAGCTGCACCTTGCTATTATATAACTAGACCCAAAACAACTACAGCAATACTTTCAAGAAAATGCTTATCTACCATATAGGAGAGATCTCTAAATAATCACAATGACATATACCCAATCTGCAAAATACATTCAAACCCAGTCTTCAAATGGGATAGATTTGTTGAGTTTAGAACCATTTTCTAATTTCTGCATATTAAATATGGGCTCTTCTGCATACATAGTGTATCTAGAAGACCAAAAATGATTGCTAGGCTCAACATGTAAGGGACAGTTCTGAATTTGCCCTACATCGTAATGGAAGCTTCCTCTACTGTGGGTCACAAGCTGGTTAACTTCTTAACATCATTAACAGTAAACTCCTAAATTTTTATTAAATACCAAAACTTATGAGTTTGTGTAAAGAATTCAATCTAGAGAGAAAAAGACAGCTGGGGGGGGTATATCAGCAGAAACTTATAATATTCTAACAATCTCTGCTATTACATGTGGTTCCTAAGAATGGAAGAGGTAGCCACGCATATTGGTATATGCAAAGCATAATCTGCTTTCTAAGGAGTAGAGCTAGGAGAATAACAAGTTGAAATCAAACCTGTTAACTCAGTGACACAGCAAGACCCTGCTTCAAAATTTAAAAGAAACAACAATAATAATAGAAGAGCTAGGGATGTAGCTCAGTGCAAATGTCTTTGATTCACTCAATTTCAATCCTCAGCACTGAGATAAAAGATAGGAAGACTCACAGATCTAGAAGTATTTTTCTCCTACCTTTTTAACACCCAGAATAATAACATTAAAATAATAATAAGAGATGCTTTTACATAAAAACTAATGTTATATTTACAAACACAAACATTTACCTACACTGAGAGAGCTTATTACAATAATGCACTCACCCATACTCTTCTCATTTTAACAAAATAAAATAGCACACCCAAAAGAAAACAAGTTTTATTTGCTAAGAAGACCTTCTAATTTCTTGTTTCAGAAAGTACAGAAAATCTATAGGGTAACACACTAAATAAAAACTCGATGACCACATGGGAAATCTAGGTTATCTACGTAACTAAGTAATTTAAATCCACAGTTCAAATATTTTAAATTTTATGTCCAACTTTCTAATGTTAAAAAAAAAAGAAAATTAAATTTCCACAATAATAGCAGCTCTGGCTGCACTGACTTCAGCAAACGAGTTCAGAGACCTAATGAGACTATCATCCTGCTCTGAGCGATTCATTAGCAGAAGAGTGATTACGCTAAAAATTTCGATTATAGATGCACATTTATGGAGCAGTCCTCCACCCCCCTACTTTCCACATCCTTCTTGCTCTAGTCCTTAGCTCTATCTATCAGCAACAACACTTTTCATTGAACACTGCAACCGTGTGCCCTCTGCTGCAGCCTATTAATGCACATGTAGGAGTTCTTTGTATGAGGAAAATGAGCCACTGGTTGGTCTGTGGTCAATAAGGTATGTGACTATCAAAAATTAGTTAAGGGCAATTAAAGAAAAAAAAATGCCCAAAACAAACAAACAAAAAAAACATCAAACAGACATCTAATCTCCAGATCGATTCATCATTCTGAGTTTTAGCTTAGTACTCAGCCACCCAGTCAGTGAGAGGCAATGTCTCTAGTCATGACTGTGGGTTGAAAGAAGCATGTGGCCCTATTCAGGCAGGCTGGACATGAGAAGTAATGTCCTGTGTCCACTTATAGAGGTGTCCATGAAGCTGAAGCCCTTGTTCTGGACTTGTGTACTCTCATGACTAAAAGAATGGTGGAAACGCACTATGTGCTGGAGGTCCAGTGCACACCAGCTCCTATTGGTGATGGGAAGACTCTAGCCAGGACCCATACTGATCTCACAGTGTGCTGTCTGCCTACCCACTCTGTCCTGACCCCTCAGAAAGAACCACACCATTTCCTTACTTCAGCATCTGATCTTCATGCCCTTTTGTTAACAGAGGGTAAACCATGTACTATTGAATATAGAGACTAAGTATCAGTAACTTAATGGTAGATTAAAAATAAATTACTGAGAGAAGGAGAGGACCTACAATGGAGTGGAGGGAAAAGAAATTCTGGAAATAAACTGGTTGGGCTAGAACCCAGGTGCCAGCTAGTGGAACTTGGATGAGTTACTCTCTCCTTGCCCCAAATTCTACAGTTCTAAAATAATGATAACAGCGCCATTCCCAGAGGATTTGAGAATTAAAACTTAATACATGTGAAGCAATGTGACCTGGCATGTATGGAATAGGTGCCCAAAATATGTTAACAATCACCATGATGAACAGAGACAAAGAACTTCTCACAGTCTGTGCTAAGCTGGGTTGCATTCCTTGCACTCTGCCCAAAACAAGGTGCTTCCATTTTTGCTTGAATGTTAATTGTTTGAATCTATACATGAAATCTTCCTCTACTTTGGCAAAGATGAAAATATTCTCTTCCTTACAACCATAAGACAGGAAATCCAGGTGCCAAACTTGCTTTGGGCAAACTTATTTTTAAATGAATCCAGATCTCAGAGAGTTCTTTATTCCGAGAGATAATATAAATACATTATAATAGTCTCAAAATATTTAATGGAATCCATAGTACAGATCTATCATGAAAACCATAAGATTGTGGGGGGAAAGAAGCAAAAATTATATAGTTCATAATGCTGAATAAATGGCACAAAATACACATACGGCTTCACCAAAGAGCATTTCTTGTTATGCAAGATATTGCAGAGCTCCATAGGTTTAGAGAATGATGACAAATTTGTCTTCTCTCTGTAGAGTAAGCAAGACTATCCCTGTGGCAGGCAGTAATTCTGCTTATTTCCTCATCTTCTGTCTGAGATAGACCAGAGTAGGCATACTAAAAGAGGTATGATTTAAAGTCTTGAAATATGAAGAGATAAAACTGTTTTTTTTTAAAAAGTAGAGAACAAAGTGAGAAAACATGTTTGAAGCCAGTAATAAGGGAATAAAGGTAGGCCTTTTATATGTTAGTTGTGTTATAACATGAATCTGAAATGTTCCCCTCAAAACTCATGTGTTGAGAGATTTGTCCCAAAACAGAGATATTTAGAGGGGACGTCTTGGGAGATGACTGATTATGAAGGCTCTCATCTGGGGATGGCAAACCTTTTAGTGATTCTGATGATATAAACAGCCCACTGTGGTACAGTGATGGTGCCAAAGGTTCGCCATCACTGCCCGACCCCTTCGGTGGATTGATCATTGATGGTTTCAAATTTTAATGTGTCACTGGAAGGTGGCAGAAATGGGAGGCATGGGCTCCTTGGAGAATGTAGGTCCTTGTGAGCATGCTCTTGAAGGTTCTCTCTTTCTTTCTTTCTTTCTTTCTTTCTTTCTTTCTTTCTTTCTCTCTCTCTCTCTCTCTCTCTCTCTCTCTCTCTCTCTCTCTCTCTCTCTCTCTCTCTCTCTCTCTCTCTCTCTCTCTCTCTCTCACACACACACACACACACACACACACACACACACTCTTGCTCCTCCTGGAAGGCACAAGGTGAGCAGCATGACCATCCCGATGTTTTGTCTTGCTGTGGGCTCAAAGCACAGGAACCATAGATAACCATGGGCTGAATCTTCTGAGACTATGAACCAAATTAAATTTGTCTTCCTTTAAGTTGATTTTCTCAAGCATCTTGTCTGTGATGGGCTAACACAGCTGCACCAGCATTTTCTTGCTGGAATAAGATCAAAACATACATGGACTGGAGATCATCATCGTAAGAGAAGTAAGATGGGTCCAGAAAGGCAAATACTGCACCTTCTCAGGCAGATATAAAATACGAAACGGTTCACCTCACTGAAGTTGAAGGTAGAATGGTTACTAGAAAATGGGAGCATAAGGGGAGGGGAGGATAGAGAGAGCTTGGCCAGTGGATACCAAGTCACACTTAGAAACAGTAAGTTCTGGTGTGTTACTACACAGTGGGATCCTTACAAATCAGTGGTTCCCAAAATTTCTGACCCAAACAACCAGTTTCTTGGAAGACAGTTTTTCCATGGGTAGAAGTTGGGCAAATGCCGGGAGACTGAAGTGATTTGGAGATAGTTCATAGGGGTGTGCAGCCCAGGTCCCTTGGAAGTGCAGTTCACAGTAGTGTGTGCTGCTCTGAGAATCTGTGCCCCTGTGGACGGAGGGAAGCAGAGCTCAGGCACCATGACGGCCAGCAGCTCTCAGGAGAGCTGCCACCCACATCCTTGTATAAGGTCTTATTCCTGACCAGGCAGGAACAAGTACCAGTCCACACCCCAGTCAGGACCCCAGTCACAGATCACAACAATGTACTGTATATTTCAAAGATGAGGAGAAAAGCCTTTCAATAGTTTCATTACAAAGAAATGATAAATGTTTGAAGAGATACATATATTTAACCTGATCTAATCTTACTAAATGTTTATACGCAGCAAAATATCATGTGGTGAAGGAAAAACATGTATGGAAATAAATGCATGCATAATTTTCACATTTTAGGTCAGTTACGATAAATTAAAATTTAAAATTAATCAAATTTTTAAAAATATGTGAAAAATCCAGCTAATGCTAGTTTTTTACTAGTATTATTGTTGTTTTAATGACATTAGTGATATTATAATTTATTTTATAATCATAGAATAAACTATATAAAATATGCACACATGTATCTAATGTATGGATTGCCTAGTAAGTAATCTGGAAAGACTATTTTATTCAGAAGCATTCCTTTGATTTAAAATTTACTCAAAAAAAGATAATCATATGCAATGATCTTTTCACAAAGATTTTCTATTTACAGGAATAAGGCACTGACAAAGTTGGCAACATACATGAAACTAATCACATTGAAATAAATGTCGAGAATGTCATCATGTTTGTCACAAATGAAATGGCAGCAAGAAGAAATGTGTCAATAGCAAAGTTTACCATGCGTACCAAAGGCTATATTCTTAAAGCCTGGAGAATACTTTGAAAAGTAATATTTTCCAAGTGGAAGAAAGATCAGCATAAAAATTTACTTATTTTCAAAAGAATCAAGTTGTTTCTCATACTGTACGCTGTCCCCAAACAATGGGATCCCACAGTTGCTTACCTTTGTCACGGCAATGCTGTCCTTCAGGAAGCAATCAGCCTTTCCTTCTCCCTGGACTATCTGTTTTCCCCCAAGTTTGGTGCCCTGAGGATATTTTCAATACATGCTTCAAAAATAATTAATATGTTGACTGTCTTAGCTACTTTTCTCTCACTGTTGAGAAAAATACCTGACATCCAAAGGTTCTGAGGGGAAAGGTTTACTTAACTCACAGTGTGTAGAGGTTTCAGTCTATAATCAGCTAGCGCCAAGGCAGGGGGACATGTGGCAGAGGGGCAACCATTTAGGACAGGGGAAGACAGCAAAGCAACAATGTAATGCTCCTTACATTGTATGCAGTCTACCTGGATTAGGACAATGCCAATTCAGTCAGTAAACTGATCCAGCAATCACCCAGCCTTAATTCCAGAACTGCTTATCCCAGAATTCCACCAGGAATCAATCACACACTCTAGATTCAGCCACCTCCAAAAAAGTCCCATGACCACATGAGGCTTCGGGATCGTCTAGACACAAATCATGACATTGACAATCTAAAAAATTACAGTAAACCAAAAAGCAGTGTGAAAGAAAGTAAATAATTTAATAGTAAAGGGAAGAAACATTTCAAGAATTCCACACACATGATTTTAAACTAGCAGGTTCCCATTGCACTGCTAATGATACGGTGATTAAAATACGATAGAACACATGTAACACCTATTTGGCTTCACCCAGGTTCTTAGATTGCTATTTTGCAAGTGTAATCAAGCCAGCTTTCTCTTTTGGTTGTCTTCTCTTTCTCCTTCTCCCACCTCTTGGCTTACTGGTGTGAATTTCCAAGCACAACAACCTCCCCTACAGATTCAGTTGCTTGCTTCCTCCTTCTCTCATCTCTACTTTTTTCTACTATAAAAAAAATGCCATTCAGCTTTTATTTCCTTTTAAATGTCAGATCTGTTCCTTATCCAAACTCTTCTTAAACAGACAATGACGGAAAATTCAATTCTGGTGAAAATAACTTTGCAGCTATAAAACTACTGCAAACACTCTTATTTTTGTTAATATATCTGCATTAATGAAGTGCAGTTTTTCTGCCCTAGTAATTTTGGTACTGCTAATTGAAAGTAATATAGAGTAAAAAAATCAGGCATTTACATTGCTGCAAGTATGTTCCAGCTACATTCTTCTCAGCTGATTTGTTTCTTTTCTCTTCTCCCTTTTTATACAGTCTGGCTGGGATTTTTAATGGAATCATTTACAGTCCTCGTGGGTCTGGCTCCCCCTAGGCAGTTGGGATTTCCATATGCTGAAGTAACCCATCACACCTGCTCAGGTAACTGCAAAGATCACATGTTAATGTCTTCACTAATATATCTCCAAGCCAAAAGATGTGAGTCATACAGCACATTAAGACTTGAACACAAAAAATGAAGTGTTATAAGTCATTCTCTTAGACCTAAAATATCCAGAAAGAAAAACAAGTTCATAAGAATTTAATTACTGGCACAGAAAAATTGACCCTGGACAAAATTAAATATAAACACTGACAAACTTCTTCTGGATGAAATAGAAAATATGAAGAAAGAAATTCTAGAGCTCAGATTAAGTTTCAGTAAATACCAAAGAGATAATGGATAAAGCAGATTATACTAAACATGGAATGCTTTCCTAAATGATAAAAGCAGTATATATACCACATAGAATGTTACGGATTGTGTTTTGATGTCCCTCTAAAGCCTTGTGCTGTCATGGGGGCAAGCTCTTCAGAGGTGGCGGAGTTTGTGATTGGTTCATGGTCCAATGCTTGGATTAAGGATGTGAGTGCTACACTCACCCTAGGGCAGTTGGTCTACATACCATGTAAGGGACAGGAAGGCGTTTGTTCTCCCCTTCCCTCTTGTTGCTTGTGGAATTTTGTATGCCCATGAATGGTTGCCCCTTTGCCACATCACCCTTCCTTAGAGTCAGCTGATTATGGACAGAAACCTCTACAAACTGTGAGCTAAATAAATCTTTCCTCCTCTAACTTTGGGTGTTAGGTATTTTGTCTCAGCAATGACAGAATAACTAAGACAAAATATGTTACCATGTCCTTTAGTTCCAACAGGATCTCACAAACAGTGTCAAAGATTCCATTTGCTAGAGCCAACAGATACGGTCTTCTCCTGCTGGGAATGTAGACAGTCCAATGACAGTTGCCACTGGTGCCAGTCTGACTATTTTTAAGAGACATTTTGTGAGCAAGACAGGAATGCTGGGTTGTGCCAATTACCATGCATAGTGCATCCTAAAGACCAGGTTAGTAAGAGCCACACAGCAAATATCTACAATTTCCCAAGCCACAAGGTATCCACAACTATTCAGCTATGAGTGGTGGCTTGAAAATAGCAACAAGTGATGTGTGAATAAATAGGCTGTGGGTCAGTTTTGGCCCAGGAACCTGCCTTTGATGACTTCCATCTCCAGAGACTCATATTTTAATGAACATTTTAGTTTATTGATTGTACTATTTGTTTGTTTGTTTGTTTATTTTTTGGTCTTTTGGAGACAGGGTTTCACTACACAGTTTAGGCTGGCCTTGAACTCACTTTTTAACCTAAGATGGCCTGGAACTCTCAGTGACCCTCCTGCCTCAGCCTCCTAAGTGCTGGGATTACATGTATGCGTCACCATGCCCAGCCTAGTTTCCTATGATTTTAAAAATTTCTTATGTTCTTAATACATGGAAAGGCAGTGAATGTAATGTGTAACACTACAGTGCTTACTTGTGAGAATCACACTTTAAATACAACATTCAAGAAAATTTGCAGAATCTACTAATCAAATTACAGTTATGCTGAACACTTACTTAAATACTTAAGTATTCAATATATCACTAATATTTGCTTCTTTGCTGGATATACCATAAGGCATCAGTCAAAGCTATGTTGATACTAAATTAGTCGCTAAATGGTAGGTGGGCTTGGTATTGCTTATAAAACAATACACTGTACTCCTCATTTCATTTGGAAAAGCTTTATCCTCTGACTTTTTGACTGTAAAACCAATCTATTTTCTAGTGATTCTTGTTTTGTTTTCACATACTTAGTTTTCTCTATATTTCATTATCCCATATCTTCTGAGCAACAACTGGACACTTGTTCCTGAGTGACATCTAAACACAGTGTTCCAAAAGTCTGTTCCCTGCTAGCAACTGCAAATGTAACCTATGACATAGAACAGCAGTGATTTTCTAAATCTTATCAGGATAAATAAGAAAAAATTGCCATGTATGTAAACTTCAAGAACCCTAAAGTCTACTTTAAAAAAAATTGCTATGGCCATATTTTAAACAGTACGCATCTATCAATCACCAAAACTAATGTTATTTTTGAAGAGGAATGTTCTGTCTGCATTTTTACTAACTTGAGACAACAGAACCCATTTCCAGCTTAACTTATGAAGCATACTGCATCCATAATGCATTCATTGAAAAATTTCAACTGCTTGTTTAACAGCATAGCTATTCCCAAGTTCCCATGTGACTGGAAGCAACAGTTCTGTTGCGGAAGTGTCACGGCAGCTTTAAATTTAGTATTCAGCACTGTGAGAGCTGAAAGAACAGATGCTCACATACTCCTGGAGTGCAGAGACAGCAGAGAAAGCGGGCTGCCTAGTTTCTGGAGCATCAAATGGGCAGGATGCAAAAGTAAAGAGAAAAAAATTTTAAAATGACTTTATTACCACAACATTGGTAGTGAGAACAAAAGAAAATATGCAATAAACCGAGCAAATGAGACAGGGATGGTGTTTTCAGAAAGGTTAGTTTATATGCAACATCAGGGCTCTTTGACATATACCACAGTTAAAATAGTTCAAAAAGGCCATTAATGTTTAGCTTTTTTCTTTTTTCCTGCTTAGATTAAGGGCAATGTTCCACATAAGTCATTTCAGATATTCTTTATGAAAGACACGCATTTTAAAAACTCCCTTGTTCTTCCTGTTTCAATGATGATAAAATAGGTAATTTGGACTCACGCTTTGAGAGATATTTAAAAATATAACAATGCAATATTTAGAATAAGCTGAAACAATTCACTTAGGTGCTTCCTGTTCCTGCGAATTCTACAAGCAAAGCCACCAACTGGGCTTTGACGGGGGCCACGCTGGCATAAACGTTTGTACAGCACACAGCCATGGACAGCACAGAAGATCAGTAGCTTTGCTTATGACCTCGAATGTCCCTGAGTTCAGGACCTCTCCACCTGAATGCAGCCTCCCTCTGTGAAGTAACCATGGCCCTCCTGTCCACTCCCTGCGGGGATTCTGGCTTGGGGAACCCGCACAGCATTGAGCGTCTGGCTGCTGCTACTGCTGAGAGAAGTAAAGTCCACTGGCTCTCATCTAGGAGCATCCTGTCTTCTGTCACCAACCATGGAATTATGGTACAGGAATTCAATTAGTATGAAAGTAGAATAAAAATAGCAGACTGTTTGCAGCTTTTGACAAATACACCCAGTGAAAGCCCAGAAAGCAAAAACAAAATACATCTGAAAATCAGTGAGGGAAAATCATCATATTACATTCAAAGGAATAAAAGGAGACTAACAACTCAATTTTTAATAGAATTAGAGGAAGTGAGAAGATGCTCAGCAAATGCCAGAAGAAAATAAATGTAGAATTGTACAGTAAGCAAAAACATCCTCAAGATTCAAGGTGATTTTTAGATGAACAAATTTGTCAAAATTTATTACCAGTAACCTCAGAGTTAAGGAATTCTAAAAGATATGATAATAGATAGTAGAACCTAGATACAAAAATAATAATAATGTAAATATATGCAGAAATAATGTTCATACAATAATGATAAGGTCTGCTATTTGAAATATAGAGTCGATTAAAACCAATTAAACAATTATACTCAGTTTGCAAAAGAGGGGTTCCAAAGTTTTCAAAGGTAGTAATTCTGAAAAGAGGGTTAACACAGCAAATTACTTTGTTAAATATAGAACAGATGCACACTATAAGCTATAAGAGAATATTTAAGTTGATTACTTATTTAAAAACTAGAGAACAGACAAAATAATAATTAAAATTTATATTTTAAATGCAAGTATAGAAAGTTTAATCTGGATCAGGTGTTATAGTAATTACAATTTCATCTTTAATAGAAAAAGATGCTGTTAATGTTCTTTAAAGATATGCCCAAACTTTAATATTCACATGAAGTAAAATAAAAACAAGTCCCAATCCTATCAAAGTTGAAAATAAATCCTCACAGGAGCCATGAACAATGCTGCTCTGGCCCTGAAAGCACATTTTACACTTGTTCACAAAACTAAACACACAACAGCATTGTAGAACTCTCCCACCTACTATGTATCCATGGTGTTATTTCAAAAGTGTCATAATTTTAAAACATTTGGCCTTTGGCAGAAACAAATGCACAAAAATCCTTAGGAATTTTTCTCAGAAAATAACAAAAAGGATGAAATTTTCATAAATAATAGTGATTATTATCATCAAAATATTGTTTTTCTTTGCTTTATTGAACAGAATAAAGCAATAAGGAGAGATAGAGACAATAAAACTACATAGAGATCATTTCTGGTACGGGCTAATAATTATTCAAAACTTCTGATTTAGGCATTCAGCAGAACTCAGAGTTCCCTAAATGCTCAAAGCCTTGAGTTTTATTTCCCCTGACCACCATCACCACCACCACAAAACCACAAAAACAACAGCAACAATGTCTGTGTCATGAGAGGTGGAAGATGAGCACTATTTCTATTGTGTGTCATCACTAAAGGAACGTGAACAGAGACTGAATTCATATTGTTGTTGTAACATTTCAAAGTATCATGAGGTCCTTAGTATTTTGCAGCTGTAATGATTAAAATAAATACTACTCTTCTGACTCTCAGTAGGTTTTAAGTCTCTACTAAATGGGGCAATTTCTGAGTACCAGATTGATGAATTGAAGTTAAAAGTATCAGTCATAAAAAGAGTCATGATGCAGGGACCCACACATACTATTTCAGAGAGCACCTTATATTTGTTCTCAAAACAGGTAACTATCATGTATATGTGAAATAGACATATGTACTTATGCACATGTGGTGAGCACACTATTATCAAAACTAGTTGACTTTTAAAAGTGATAAGAATAGGTCTTCATAACTATCCTGTGGAGAAAGTATAAAAAAGAACAGTTCTCAGAAAACTGGATGTATTTTTACCTTATATAAATAACTGACTTTCATTAGTCAAAGGAATATGTAACAGAAAAAAGAATAAGAAAGGTGATATATTTCTTTTCTTCTATAATTTTCTGCTAGTGGGATTCTGTTTGTAGTAAATTATTACCACTTTTCATTATGCTGAATATATGCATGGCACACATATCATTCACATTTTAGTTGTAGTATTCCCATTATGCATATAAGACATTTCCTAAGTAGCATGCTAATATAGTTGAAAATTCTATAATATTTTTATTGAATAGTGTCAATTGTTGAAATAAATAACTTAGTAGTCATCACTTTTTCTTATTTTTGTTATATCACTCAGTGCTATTATTTTTTGTGATTAAGGATTGCACCCAGGGCCTTCACACTGAGCTACATCCCCCGCCTTGGGTATATATATTTGGAGGCAAAGTATCACTAAGTCTCTAAATTGCTCTAGCGGGGCTCAAATTTGTAATCCTCTTGCCTCAGCCTCCTGAAGTGCTGGAATTACAGGCTTGTAAAAGCATGCCAGGCTACCAGTCAGAACTATTATTAAGCAAAGTTTATTGTTTTATCTTAATTTTAGATGCCAACAATGTAGATATGCCTATATGAGCACTAAAAGTATTTATAACATTGGATGCTCACCGTAATGCTAGAATTTTTAGTATTTATCAAATTAATATTTACAAGTATAGGCAATTTTCTTCTCTTGCAAACTGGTGGAACTACACCATAAAACTCTATAAATGGTGTTCATCTTCAACATGATCAGCAATGATTTAGACCTCACTGAGTTTCTACCTGTCTCCTCGGTGATCATTCAGATCACAGGGAAAAAAGACAGCAGATAGCTAATGAAGCCGTTGCTCAGCCCTGCCTGCTGTGGGAGCAGTCAGAGCCGGTACTGACTTCATCAGTATTGAAGAGGTCCAGGAGCCGGGATGTTTTCTAGTTGAGCATTGTTCCGGTTCTTTGAGCTGAGAGCCATGGATTCCTGGAGCTTGACCACATTACAATTTTCACACTTAGCAACTGTAAAATTGTTAAAGTGGTATCTTTCCACACAGCTTATCCGTTATGACTGCGAAGTTTGGCGTACCACCTTAGTTACGGGCTTTAAATGCCACTTTCATGACTTCCCAGGGTAACCTTGGCCATGAAATCGGAAAATCAGATCATTTTCTGGTCCGTTTTCTTCTTTTTCTCTGGATGAGATTAGATTTTGCTACGCTTGGCTGACAAACCTCATTTAAGATTCCAGGAGAGGCCTGAGCCCCGACCTCTCACAAGCCGGAGGTGAGATGTCTCAGGCGGTGAGAAGGAAGAAAGGGGTAATTTCAGCTCATCACACAAGGCAATTAGTCACTAATTCACACGGGGAGACAGAAATGCTTGTAAGAGCATAAAGAGTCTCTTAGTGCCAGGGCACAGGATTACTTAAGATTCTTTAAAATTACTAATCATTTTCAAGGGGTTTTCTCTGCATGTTTTGTTTCCCTTTCAAATTATATTCCTCAGTGGGCTAAACTGTAAAGCACAAACCAAAATTATTTTTACCCAACTAAATATCTTCTTCACTTAATAGAAAAAGCATACTTTATTGTAGGAACTAACGAATGTTATAAAAGTAGGCACATTTTCCAGGGCACCTTAACTTAAGAACAGTTGCTTTATTGTTCAGAAAAGGAATGCTCGCTTTTTGGCTTGAGAAGCTTACAAATGTTTCCAGTTTGGGGGCATTTATCCATTTTAGGAGGTAAATAGGTGGTTGGAGAAAAATGAAAATAATAGCTTTCAAAAGACTCAAAATTAATATTGTATCTTGTAGCCTTTGCTCTCATGACAGGTTTAGAATCTCAATAAAGAATTTATGGTAAGTTGGCATTTTAAAATCTAACTCTTCCTACACAGATCTGCCCTAAGCAAGAAGAAACTGAGCTGGAAATATTATCATGAGGTTTTAAATAACTAAATGGATCAATGCATGATCCAAGCCATCCTTACGCTTTTAGAGACCTGTTTAACACTAGAAATCTATTTGATTGTAATGTAGAAAGGTGAGTGTAGTTAAATTAAAGTGACTGTTACTTTTTGTTAAATTATCCATTCTCCTTATTTCTTTCTGAAGTTTTGTCTCTTAAAAGTTTACCTCCAATTAGTGTTGCATCACATTTAAATCAAGGGTACTCTTGATACTTTCAAAAGAACAATTAGTTGTTCTCAATTTCTCTTTAACACATTTGGCTACTGATTGGTTTCCAGTCAATTCAGGGTTCAAGCCAAAATGATAAAACAGTAAGTTCAAATTTGTTTCTAAAATTTTATATGTGGAGAACTGTGGGTCACGGTAGTATGCATAAAGTGCTCAATAAATATTTGTGAAAGAACAGTCTACCTCTATTAAGCTCTCTGGGGGTATAAATATCACAGTGTATATACCAAATGTTCAGGTGTAGGACTTCAATCATTTTAAAATCAATTATACATAAAGAGTTTCACAGCTGCCTAAAAATTTGAATAACAGTTTTTTTCCACATAATGGAAAATCTTTCAGCAGTATGGCAAATAGAAAATACTAGTGAAATCTGATTTCATTTTATATATTAGGTATATTCCTGGGCAGCTTTTCAAACCAAACATATGTGTAACATTTTAGAACAGTTTAGTGAATTTCATTACTCTTTCACAAAAGTCTAAGTATTAAGATATTGTCTCTTGCACCAAAGAAAACTTGTCAAGTACATACCAGTTTCTATGTTCATATCAATAGGTACTTCTTCTATCACTATGATTTTAATTTCATATAGCTTTGAAGATGTGGCAAAATAAAGAAAAATATCATAAAAATGTGCCCCTATGTAAATCTCAAGAGATACATATTCTTATGTAAAAGTTCGTATTTCTGTATCTATGTCTATCTCTATATATAATTAAAGTGTACTGTATGCATGATTTTCTTTTCATGAATTCCATAGGTCCCTGTTACTGATTTTGGTATACCTCTGCTATATTGTTTGTGATATTAACATTCAGTTCTGTATCATTTACTAACTGATGATTATCTAGCCAGTATATATAAATTGATTTTTTTTGCAAGTTAATAGTATGCTATAGGAGATACAAGTAAATATAAAAAAGGAATTGACCAGAATCTAATCATTGAACAGGGGGGAAAAAAGATGGTAAAACTAATGTTAGGTTAATTTTAACCAATATACTACAGATTTTATTTATCTGAGACTTGCTGTATTTTCCTTTTGTTCTATACAGTTTCCCTTTTACTAAAGTGATGAAAAGGACCAGCTGCTTATTTATCACATAGCCAATATTTAGTGAGAACTACCTCACAGCCCAGTGTTTTAAGGGCTGGACACCTAGAGAGATGTCAGCATGCTTGGGTCTCAGACTCCTAGGGTCTTTAGTCTATAACCTCTCCTGTGCCACCACACAAAGGTCGAGTTCCAATAAGGAGAACTCGTTCAACATTGCCCAGACAACAAAGGTCGGCTTCTTACACTGCTTTATTAAGTTTTGGGAAGTTACATTTTCTACACAGCTTGTGTTTATAGTTTCCCTTTTTATCATTCAATGGACATTTACTCCCCTTAACCCAAAACTGTCCCTTTTACTGAATAGCTTCTCAAATGTTGAACATACTCTATTCCCCAACCATTTTAGATAAAACTTCAACAGCAATGGATGTGTGTGCTCATTCAGCAGACAAGGATTCAATAAGTAATTTGATTTACTTTGGATTTCACGTATCATATACTCCATCAAACTGAGCTACACTCAAGCACCTAAGTGATCATTGGGATATTCTGACAAGTGACAACTGATTAGTGTAAGATTTTGAACTCAAAATCCTGAGGCCAAATGAATGTCACAAAAACACATTTTCTGTACTCAGAGCATCAACCAAGAGTATGAAGACAAAAGCCAGGAGACACCATCCTTTACTGAGCATTTTTCAACTTACATCTATTTAAAAACACTTTCACAAGCTGTTACTAGTTAATCAATAAGGAATTTTTCAACTTACATCTATTTAAAAACACATATTTTCACAAGCTGTTACTAGTTAATAAGGAAAAAAGCTTTCCAGAATGTTCAGGAATTGATTCTTCAAGCAACAGCCTTTCATAACTTAATTTTAATCCCAATTTTAAAACATGGAACTAAAAGACTACTCTGAATATGGGTCAACATTCCTGGTCCTGTTGATATTTTATCATGTGAGAAACATGTGCACCCTAGGTAAAATATCAGGACCCAGTTCTCTTCTGGACAGCAAACATCATGCTATGACATATCAGTATTGAGGAGCATAAAGCCAATTTGATGGCAAGAGTGGATGTGTGTTATTTCACCACCAGTCAGATTAAATGCAACAGGCTCTAGAGGCCCTGCCAGGCTATTATGATGTCAATAAAATGCAGTTCTCTGAGTGGCAGGGCCCAGCCAGGGACAATGCACACTCTCTCCAGCAGGAGTCTAGCCACCTGCAGGGAACCCAGACAAGAGCACATGGCAGGAGGAGAAACAGCCTCAGCATGGCTGTCAGAGTTCCTCGTCCCATGAAAATAGACACGGCACAAGCATGGACTCAAGTGATGCATGAAATCAGAAGGGCAGAGTCATCTTTCTGCCACTCACTACAACTTGACATTTTTGCAAAAATAATTTGCACAATGGTATCATGCTCAAAGTGATCCGAGTCACAATGAGAACCATTTCATAAAACTTGGAAGATTCTGAGGATTTTATGGATTAATAAATCATATGTATTGTTATATATTCTATCTCTAATATTATTTTCTGGGTATGAGTAAAATTTGGCAAACAGTCCATTATCTTCAACATCACATTTGATTTTATTGTAGCTACACAGAAGCCCACAAGATACAGGTCACCATTCTTGCTGTTTTGATTTTATTAGGAGAGACTGCAACTTTTAAGGTTAGTAGTAATTGAGTCCTACGTGTATACAAAACATTTAATGCTGTGTTCTAATTCTATGTGGAGGGCTTTAGGCTTTCTCTATAAAAAATATGAATTGCTGTGGGCAGCAATAGATCTCATTTGTCCTAGCTACCTTTTTGGTGAGAGGTAATAAAGGTTACAAACAGATTAGTAGGATGTAAATTCATCAAGTATTACATGGAACATTCTAGGCTCGACTACCAGAACTTAAAATGAACACAGTTTGGTTATGGCTGGCTAGATCTCAGCTATGATATGTATTTATTTCTTCAGAATGTTTCTTGTCACTTTGTTAGGCATGCCCCATCTCATAAATTCAGAGACAGACATATGGAAATCATAAACCATAAATGATAAATCTGTGTATAATTTTTCTTGAAAAAATTAAACTTAGCTAAACACCTTCATAAATTTCACAAAATTAAGATATCTTAATTTCATAATTATATATCTACAGAGTATTTGTGATATGAAAGCCTTTGATGTAGGCACTGAAGTCCCACCTACCCAAAACAGAAAATCACAAAATTAACTCATGAAAACTGCCTCACTGAATCATTCACAGAGTACCTTCATCACTCATCAATCATCAAGAGCACTGGATGTGTAAATATGGGTTGAAAATAAGGATAATCTACAACGAATATGAAGATTTGAAGAGGAATTGAAAGGCTGAAACCCTTGAGCACATTTCAGGAAGGAAGAGACCCATGCAGCAACATTCGTACAACCACCTGGCATGCACAGGTAGGGGAACAGGGCTTATGCAAGGCTGGGGTAATGTAGGTACAGATAACCACAGCAGTCAATGCTTCATTCACTGATCATGCTACAGATTCCAAGTCACAGCTCTAAACCTGAAGGACTCACAAAATTTATTTCCATGTTTCTCCACTTGATGTATGTGAACACATTGATAGAGACATCTATTATTACTGATAATAAGAAGTGCTTACACCTATTCTTAGATGAATTTACAGATGATGTGTATTTAAATTTTCCTGAGTTTGTTGATAAAAACGAAATCTACCATGCACACAGCAAATGTTCAAAGAAAACAGAATACCATTAGGATATTTCATTTATATTGTGTCTCTCAGTTTGTCATTTTGGTTTCATTTTAGATGGGCCAATATGTGTGCATGTATGTATCTGTGCACTATTTATAGAACACTTATACACTGTGTGGAAGGATAAAATCTATCTTAAATTCATTTAATCTTATTTCAGAAATAGTCTTATTTTCATTGAAGAAGAATAAAATGGAGTAGTTTTGTAGAATTTAAACCAAATGTTTTGTTTGGTTTTGCTTTCGCATGGAGACATGATATTTTATTCAAGATATCAAATTTTGCCTAAAGCAAATTCCCCATAGAAAATTATTACATATAAAATATAAGCATTATTTTAAAAGTGGCAATAACTATGTGCTGTGAGTTTATATTTTCTTTTATTAAATAACTGTTTAAGATGAAGCATAGTAAATTTCACCAACTTCCTATTCATGTTTCTTCAAATATCTTCCTCAGTTATTCATTTATTGACAAAAAACCATTTTTAAATTTAGAATCTGCTGAACTATTGCAGATAGCTAGTTCATAAAGTTTTCTGATACACACACAAAATGCAGAGACATTTTTCACAAATCAAGCAGTCATTTCAAAAGTAAACCTCTACCGATTTGAACAAAAGCATTCGAATTGTTACATCCAATCAGTGGATGTCCTCCTCCAGGGAGGCAGGTCCTCTGGGGCTGGACAGCACTGGTGTGAAGGGTTCCTGCCTCTCCTCTACCAGCACCCTTGGGTTTTTTTCTGTGGTCTTGCCTCTGTTTTTACAACTTCTTTCTTTTAAGTGATCACTAAGCATCAGACCCCAAGGTGTGGCGAGTGTGTCTGGGAGCCCATGGCTTTCATGAAACTCAGTACATGTGTGGATGTCCTGAGATATCATCAGCACGTTTCCCAGAAGGAAAGAAAGAAAAGGAGTTGTAACAATTTTGGTGACTTCTAGATTGAATTTATTCATTTATTTTAGCTGCATAACAATATGGAACTGGCTTTACAATTGTTGGGAGTGTTTTTTACAGCTGATTCCTGACAGGCTGGGATGCTATGATCACTGAAAAGATATATTTTAGGTAAGTATATTGATTTTAAAATTTCTCACAGTTAAGTAGAAAATTAAAAAGTGCTGACAGCTTCCATGAGGATGCATAAGTATCACCTTATTCCATTAACTGTCAGTGGACTAGTATCCAAATATAAGCCCTAGTTCACAAGGCAGTATGGACAGTTAAGTGAGAAAGGTTGATTTCTAGGACTGCCACACCTGACAAATGTGCAGCACTGTGATTTATTGAACCTTGGAATCTATAACTCATTGCTTTTATCAAATTGATTGTTTCTACCCTTGTATCCTGCAGCCTACAAAGAATGCAAAAAAATGATCATTTGGCCATTACCACATTCACTTAAGTCTTTCAGAATATGAAATATCAGGAGGAAAACTGATCTTTGTCCAGATACCTGTTTTGCATTTCTACAGGTTGTTCTTTTTCCTGAGCACAGTTGAGTGTTATTTTTTGAAAGATGGCTCTCCTTTGCAAAAGAATGCATCGCTATTGTTTGTACCATAATTTAAACTGTAGTTCATAACGAGGCTGACTTTGTCCTCCTCTGTATTGTTCTAATGATCTTCTCAAATCATTGTATTCTGTAACTATAACATCTTCCCCTAATGAAAATAATAGTAAAATCAGTGATATTTTAATTTCAATTCACATAGATTTGCATGCATTTGTCAAATGCAAAGCTATATTTTAGTTTACTGTAGTGGAAAAAATACAAACATAGTGAAATAATCCCTAGCTACACCATGACTCTTTATGTCCATATTAGTATCCTGGACTCGCAGTTCCTGTCTACAAGCAACTTAAAGTAGATTTTTAAGAGTAAACTAGTAAAGTATACATACATAACACATTTTCATAATTTTCTTTTCTCTCTTCCCCTCCCTGTTCCTTCCTCTATCTGTTTGGCCTCTTCTTCCCATTTGCAAAAGCCCTATATTGATTGCTTTTCCTCTTCAATTCCCTCTTTCCCCACCCTTTCGTTCCTCTATCCATTTGAGAAAATTCTCTCAATACTTATTTGTCTTGTTTTGCTCTATCTATCTATCTATATCTATCTACCTATAGTTGAGCTTTGCATATAAGAGGAACAATGCAATTTTTAAGGTTGAAAAGGTTCGTAAGTAAAACATATTTTGATCTTAGATAAATGGATCCATATTGGTTTTTAAAGGTTACTTAGAAACCCTTTGTGGACCCAATGAATGTGTTTAAATCATTAATTCGGAATGATTGATGTAAAGAAAATTTCCTACTTAAGAAAATGTAATTTTGAACCAATTTGATTAATATACATAAGGCACTTCTCAGTACCAGTGAACTGTACTCAAAGCGTTTCAGTCCCAGATGATTTTGAAGACATGGGATAGCGGACATCAAATTTCACTATCTATTGTGATAATGCTGAAATTCAAAAAAAGTACACACATTGAAAAAATAACAACTTGACTTCCCTGTTCCTAAAAAAATCTTTTAAAAAATATTCTCCGAGATAGAAACAATCTCTCAGATATCTATACTCATGAAAGAAGTACTGCTGGATAGCAAATGCTTTATTAGTCAATCTTCTAGCAGCAAGGACAAAATACTAATGTTAACCACAGTCCCTGGCGCGTGAGTTACTCGAGGGGTGCTTCGCTGTCCCTCTGTTGAGACACAGCATCCACAGGGACAGGCAGGCAGGGGAGACTGAGCAGACACGCCGGGCCATGGTGCCGCTCGGCCGCAGGTGTGTTGTGAATGCTGCCCGCGCCAGAGGCCCGTCGATCACACAGTCTCTTCTTAATTTCTCAGAACTATACAAATGTGTGGATTGAGGGAAAACAGAGAGTGATAGCAACACGAGTATTAGGCCGCTGGAATTAAGACATATTTTATTGATTTAAACTCTGCCACTGCCTCCACTCATCGCCAAGCCCATGTCCCTCCATTACACTAAAAGCCACATACAGGTATTGATTGGTGGTATATTTCTTGGAAACCATAGTATGAAATGAACTGCAGAAGCTTGAGAGTAAAACCATTCTAGGAAATAATTATTAAGCAAGATTGATATGCCAGAAAATTGAAGATAATGTAAGTTCCTAGAAAGAAATGTTTTGCTCTCGATGCAGTAGGTTTTTCCAGACTCCCACTGGGATATAATATGACAAGGTATTTCTGGTGATCATGCAGTGTGACAATATTCATAAATAACCTAATCAATATCTGCAACTGAATTAACCTATCAGAAAGTCCACTGTTTTTTGGTTGAACACTACAGAAACTTATCCTTCTGATTATTTGTAATTTTAAGTTAAATTTGAAAGTCCCTGGCTATCATTTCCTGAAAGAAGCAGGCTTACTAGTTTTGGATGTAAGTTATATATGTGATCAAGAGTCATTTCTTTACCACAATCCAAGTCAATTTGTTTTTTCTTCTCTCTTGCTCTCCCTCTTTTTTCTGCCTTTTCTCTCCCTCCCTCCTCCTCTCATTCCCTTCTTCCTTCCTTCTTCTCCCCTTCCTCCCTCCCTCTCTCCTTCTTTCCTTCCTTCATTTGAGGTTTTATTTCCATTATAATGTAAGGAAATCAGTATTTCCAAGTTCTGAATTCTTCCTATTACTAAGGAGTACTTTTGCATTTGTGTCTAGCATTTTATATGTCTAGGTTTTAAACATCTAAGTTATCAAAGTTTAGATTTTAATTTTTAAGGTCATTCTTCCCCGTAGCTTTTCTGAAACACTGGAGATGTTTAAGGTTCTCTAACATAATTTTGAATGCCTTGAATACTTGTAGATTTTAGGATGTACTTTATCCATCAAGTTTGAAGGGAAAAAACGCATCTGGCTGTATTTGAAACTAAAATTCATATTAACACAAGAAGGAACACTTTAGATACTTAAGTGTTGTTTTCATTGGCAGTTGATTCATAAGGGAATTCTGCAACTTCATATCCATGCACGGGAAGAGATACTCTTCATTATGCAAAAGGGTCACAAAGAATATCCCTTCAAAAAGTTCTTGATATTCCGAAGGCTTTGACTTTTCCCCTATGCTGTAATTCTCAAAAGGCAAACTTAGCATATGAAATTCTTTCCAGTACTAAGAAACACTATAAGAAAATTTCAAAATACTATAGGTGATATTTAATAAAATACACTATACCTAACACCTTTATTTGAGTTAAAAGATAAAATAAACTTTTAAGAAGGTACAGTTACATTTGCTTTACTCTTTCCTATATTCACTCTACACAAGGCTCTCATGGAACCATGGAGCTGATGCCTCCTTCAGACTACCATTTGAGAGGGCCATTTCTTGCCCTAAATTGACTCAATTTTATTTCTGTAGTGCTGCTAATATGTTGATGGCTCAGGAAGATAAAACGAATTACTGTTTCAGATAATATTTACATTATAAAAGTGGACTTCAGTTCTTTCATTTAGAGAAGTAAGTAATAAAGCCCTCAGAATTTTTTCTTTTGTTTGTATATTTGTTTTTGTACTGGGAATTGAACTCAGGACCTTTTGCTTTCCAGACAGGCGCTGAGACACTGAGCTATGTCCCCAGCCCTGAAAAACAGAATTGTTTGGAATTGTAAATAAATTTCATCTTCCTTCAATCCAAAGACACAACAGCTTCTTAAGCTGACAGAGAGGAATGTTACAATTTTTCTAAAAGACCAGGTAACAATTTACTTTGTGATTAGATTTTGCACTAGAGTGAAATTAGAATTATAAATGAGTTTACTTAGTAGTACAGAGGTTATTGGAAATATTCTCAAGATACTGTTCTTACGGGAAGACAAGGGAAAAAAAGCACAGAACTACAAGCAGCAAAAATACCAAAATCACATTCTCATTCTTAATCAGTATGAACAATGAAGATTTTAGGCATTAGCACAAGAAAACATGGTTAGGATTTAGTTGTGGGTAAATATAGCCATTCCACTCATTTCTGTCCTATTGAAAAATCTTATGTAAATAAAGCTAGATTTTATATACAAGTTTCAAGAACATTATAGTCCTTATTATAAACAAAATAAATAAAAGGTGGTCACAACTCATCCATTGATGTAGAAAAATCAAACGATAATAAACCAAAACAAGTACTATACAACTTTTAAACTATTTTTGGTCCCAGACTGCTTAAGAAACCCAATGCTAAGCCTTAAATTGATTTACCATCTATTATTTATCCCATCTTACTCTTCGGTATGTTCTGTAAATATTTAAACAAGTGAAGAATTAGTTTTTTTTTCCCGATTTTGCCTCCATGTTCATGTTGCACCTTGCTATTTCATCTTTCACCATCACAGGTAACTTGAGAACTGTTTGTCTCACACATTAATTGAAGATGCACTCAGAAAGATAACATAGTAAAATCAGCATCAAAATTCTAATTACCGGCTGTGGTTTCTCTCTAGACGCGTCACTGGATCGTAGGTGGGGCTTTGGGGAGATGAAGGAGCTATGGGGCAGGGTGGCTGACTTGCTGTTGGGAGCTACAGTCTCACCCTGGGATACAGGGGTTTGGCTGCAAGGAGGGTTTATCGCCTTCCTCCCTTGAGCTCCATCTCTGCTGCCCAACTGCTGTGCCAGGAACAACTCTCCTCTGTCATGCTGTCCTGTCTGGAAGCCAGCAGATCCTGGGCTACAAACATGAAACAAGTAGACCTCACATCCTTTACTTTGCTAGTTTCAAGAACTAACATCTCAGCGATGAGGAAAGTGACCAAGAAAGTATCCAGAGAAGTTCTTTCATCCAAGAGAAAAGTTCTGACAAGAATACTACAGCTGCTTCAATGGACTTCCCTAAATTACAGTTCCCATTAAGCTGTGGGTAACAGTTGGAGCCCCAATTGCTAGTAATTTAAATATTATGCCAGAACACTATGGAGACTGTGTGTCCCTTTTCTCTTTCATTTCCATGTAATTTTGGTCTTTATGACTTCACAGCTAACTTCTACAACTTTTGTTTCCTAGAGATCGAGGAATGCATCCATAGGAGTCTGTTTCCATCATTTCTTCTTAGAAACATATACAATCAGAAGTTGAGCTCAGCTCCTATGAATTCCAATTCTATTATTAAAAACTTAAAATCCTTTATAGTTATGCTTTATAGTTCTATAAAAATCACTCAGGATAATAGCTGGCTTTATTCTCAAATGTTTTATATTTTGAGAAGTTAACCTTACAAGAGTAAATGCTTACTTTGATAGGGAAATAATAAAATGTAACCAAGATTAAACAATATATTTCTGTTTAGCTGATATACATATACACGGACAGAAACAATTAACAATGAAAGGACAAAGTATTACTTATCAGCTATTTCTATTTCTCATTACTGTTAAACATGACTTCAGAATACTTTCAATGGTAATTTATGACCCAATTTTGCACAGTTGTATCAAGAAATAAACCTTAGAGTACCTCATAATTTCCCTTATTCACTAAACAGAATCTATCGTCAAATGTTACACAGCCAATTAAAATTATGAGACAGAGGCCTGATAGAAGTGCTTGGATATTTTACAGAAAACCACTTAGCATTCTTCATTTTCAGTTGAAATAGACCACCACTGCATAGGATTCCTTTACAATTCATTCCAAAAAACTAAAATTTCCAAAATCACTGTTTATGGAAGAAATAAGTTCCAGTGTCAATAGTGATCTATTTGCTAAATTGATTAAATAGCTAAATTTTATCATTATATAATCTTGTGAAAAGAGTTTATCTTCAGTACCTAATATGTTTAACTCAATTACACTTGAGCAACTTCCTTGTTAAGCCTTCACAAAATCTTTAATTTCTAAGCATCTATTCTTATGCAAGAAAGAGACTTGAAACTTATATTAGAAAAGACAATGTTTTCCAGGAAAACGTAGTAAGAGATTTCTAATATGGCTGTCAGTAATTTTCAATTTGCTTATACTCAAATCTATCTTATACTACTTCAACAGTTTTTGCTCAATATTTATTTCTAAAGTTATAAAATTATGTTTGTTGCCGCATTTTTATACTTCAAACAATATCATGTTATCAGCAAATTTTAAAAATAAATATTATTTGTAAGGCAATACAAATAGATCAGCATAAAGTACCTATTGAAAGAGCAAGATAATCTATCAAATTAGAACAATTTTGAACTCTAGGTAAAATACATAGAGTAAAATATAAATATAGCAATAAAAATACAACTAAAATAATATAAAATAAATGTTATAAATAGTAAAATATAAAAGAATGATATATTAGAAATAAAATGCAGTAATATATTCTGAATAAAATTCAAATTTCTACTTGAGACTTAATATTTCCTATAAATTACAAATATTTTTTCTTATTTTACTTTGAAAAGTAGGGGATAATTTCTATTTTTTTTTCTGATGATCTTTTCTTCAAATTCATTATGTTAGAAATGCTACAAAGTTTCATTTAGCCAATTCTTTGCTTATGACCTTGAAGTCTCCAATTCCTTCAAAATATCCTTTCAAATCTGTCTTTTATAATTTCCTATCCTTTGCATTACAAAGAGACCTCTGTGGGGGCCCTACTTTAGCAACATGGAAATATGGTAATTAAGAGATTTCTGTCCCTATTTTCTCATGCCTGTAAGGTGGAAAACAATGGGGTCTCCTCTTTCTGTTTAGCAATTCTATCCATGCAACAAAGATGTTCAGTGTACATGTCACAATATAATAACAGTCTAAATGGATTAAATTACAGTGTGTATTAAACACACAATTCACTCTGGCAGATGAATATAGATATTTTGTAGGGCACCACTTAACACTCTTCATATCCAGTTTCAAGGCACATAGTGACACCTCATAGGATTCCTTAAAAATCACTCGAAGAAATGAGGGTTCTTTTGAAACACCTTTTGTTAAGAAACTTTTTGAGAAAATGAGGCACAGTGTCAAGTGTTGAATCAATTTCATGCCCTTTCTACATATCCACCCACCAGTTCCTTCTTCCTTTTACTTTCTTCTTTCTTTTTCTCTTCCTGGTTTTGTTTATGTATTGATGGAAATCCAGAGAGACAGCAGAGTAGTACTGCAGCTTAACCTTCAGTAAAACCCTGAGCGTAGGGGCCCTGAGCACTGAGGTGCACAGAAACATCTGCTGGCCAGCAATGCCAGCCTCCTAGAGTTGCTAAGCTCATCTACACTGCACCACAATATCACTAACAGGAATGAAATGCAACTGACAGCATGCTAATTATTATAAGTGGTTTTTCCTGGCAAAATTGAAATTTCCACTTGAGTACTGAAAAGGTATAATAATTGTTTCTGAAAATGGATTTATTTTTTAATTTTTTGCATACTTCCTTATTCTCCTACATAGGTTTTTATTTAAATTTTAAAAATGAATATTTCTGCACTTTCAGGCCCTTATAAGTCTTTTATACACATAAGAAAAGACCACGTATTCTTCGATTACACCTACCTATATAGAAACACTCAACTACACTTAGCTATGTGTAACTGTCAAACTACCAATTACAGGAAACTTGAGAGTATTTATTTTTGTGCTATAAAACAACAAATGAAAATCTTATCTTCCATAAATCACTATAAGGGAGATTTCTTTTTGTTGCTTGAAAAGCTTTGGTTCTTAAAGTTTTTCATTATATGAGCCACAGGGGCTGAATTTGGTAGAAGATTTACATCAGAAGTGAACAGCATGGAGCCCCTCTGATCAGTGAGCAGGGCTGAAGTAGGGCACTGATGTCCTCTAACTTCTAGCACTTGGTCTCGAAATGCCCATACTACACGAAATGGACACTCTCCACAAAAACATATTTCAACAAGGCACTCAATTCCACAGGTAAATTGACTTCAGTAACACTGGAATTTAGTATCTCTGAATCCTATCTGGTCAGGAAAAGAAAGAGTCTAAGACTCAAAAAAAAAAAAAAAAAACAGGAAAAGTAAACAATTACAAGTACAAAATGGTGACAGCCAAATTCTCTCTGCCATGGCTCATATATAGATGTCCTCCCAAAGCCTCATGAAGTCAGAGGTGCCTGGATCTTGAATATGTGATGCTGGGATTAAGGCTGTGGGACTGATTCATGGTGTGATGCAAGAATTAAGGGTGCTCCACCCTAGGGCGGGTAGCCTAGACCACAGAAAGCAGGCTGCTATGGCACCTCACTGCTTCTTCACTAAGCTCTCTGCTTACCATGAACTGCCTCTCCTTTGCGATGCCCCTTGCTCATCCCATCCTGCCTTGGAGCCAGCAGATTGCAGAATCAAATTTCTACAAACTGGAAGCCAAAATATACCTCTCCTCCTTTAACTTTGGGTGTCTGGTACTTTGTGTTAGCAATGAAAGGAATAATTAAGACACTGTGCAACATTCTGTGATTGAGAATTGAATAGAATGCAATGTTCTTTAAAACATCTGACAAAGACAACATGAAAGATTTGAATGTGGATATTTAAAAAGCATGTTTTGCAAAGAGCACAAAATCAAGATACACTGCAACTGTTAATCAAAAGGCTTGAGTTATATACTCAGTCACAGTGGAACTGAAAGTAAGGACTAGTGACCCACTTCTATTCTAAGCAGGGTAGGGAACTCTTACAACTTACATCCTGTTCTAACTGACAGTGTCCTAACTGCTCCTCCTTCATTGTGATGTCCTTCTTTTGATTCTGCCTGCTGATAAACTCACCCTCTTCTCTGAGTATGTTTCACAGGTGTATTAGGTTACTGGATAGCTTTCATATTCTAAGTCTTTGGCAAGGACCAGTGGAGATCTAAATTAATGAATAACTGACAATAAAATAACTTTGTTTTTACCCAGAAACATGCTTTACTTCATTAAAAGGCCTTTCTTTTCATCACAGAAAAATTTATAGCCATGACTGTATTTTTAAAATTTTCTCTAAGGAAAATACACCTTTGCACCCCAGGAGGAAAGTCTCTCTCACATAACTTCCAGTTTTGCTACAGGTAGACATTTCACTAACATGACTCCAACACAATTGCTACATAAGAACCATGCAAATAAACTCATTTTACTGTAATAATATATGAATTATTTTTGTTAATTTTTGTGGACAACTAAAAGAAGTCCATCTCCCAAAATATTGTAGTATTTAATTTACAAATCCCTAAAGATGGAAAAATTTCCTATGATATAAAAGATCAGGTTTATTGACAATTTGTCAGAAAACATCAAATAATCCTGTAACATATTTAGACACAATTATATTTATATCAGTTATAAACAAGATTGGAGACATAACTCAGTAGTAGAACATTTGTGTAGCATACATGCAAGTACAAGGTCCTGCCTGGGCTAGATATTCAGCACCCCCAAAAAATAATTATAAATAGATACATAGCTAGCCATGTACTATGCATATAATGTGTCTATGTGTGTATATTATGGACATACTATATTTATATAAAGTATATACTTAAGTAATTTTGTATTTATAGTGTATGTTGTCTTAATGGGTAATATATATTTTACAATATATGTCACTCTATCAGTCACTTTTGTGTTGCTAGAACAAAATACCTTACATCAATGATTTAAAAGAGAAGTCCTTTATATTGGTTCATGGTTTTAGAGGATTCAGTCCATAGTCAGCCTGTTCCAAGGCAAAAGGGCACAGAAGAGGACAGTTGCATAGCCCATGGTAGTCAGGAAGCAGAAAGAGAAAAAGGGAGCCAGGGACAGAACACAACTTGCCAGGCCATCCCTAAGCGATCACCTCTAACCAATCCCCCCTCCTCCCAGCACAGTCAGCTAATGAGCAATCAGTGAACCCCTGAGGAGTACAGGACCCTGTGACCCAGGCATCTTCCAGATGCTTGGGATTTCACTGGAACATTTTATATCTAGGCCACAACATCAACCATAAACAAATATGCTATAGTAAAATTAAAGGAAGTAAAAAATTTACTAGTGATTAACACTAAGTCTGTTCATATTTGTAGCAAATAGTCGTCATCACTCATTTGATATTTTATTGTGTTTTATTCTTAAACGAAGCAAGAATAAACATGAACAAACATTTACAAGGAACAAATTATTTTAAGAAAGTATTTGACTTGAAAGACAGACATGTCCTATCCATAGGAGTCACAATCTAAAACATGTATTTATGTTTTTCAAAGACATCACTGATTCAATGATTTGGAGGAAATAGTTTCTAACACATAATGATATAAAGCAAAGTTACCCTCAATGATTTTTTCCACTTAACCAATGTTGTATTATTTTTAATACCATGAGATGTATGTCTCTTGTTATTTGTGTTTTCCTTCAAATAGAACTAACTGGAACATAATCAGAATGAAAGCCAGAGATAAAACTGCCAGCCTAGTAAGCCTGCCCTGGCCTGACCTGCTGTACCTGTTCTCCTGCTCGGTGGCTGTATCATAGGAAGGTGATAAGGGCTGATCGGGGCTGGCCCTTCTGATCTCTGGCTTTCAAGGCTGATTATTTTCCAACTGGGTCTTATTTGAAGGAAAACCGGGTCTTTAATTTTTTAAAAAACAAAACAAAAAAGATACAAATGATACAGAATTTCAAAAAATGGTAGGAAATTAACATTAGTTAATATATTGCATATTGTTATCTTAGAAATAATTGTTCAGGTTACAAGTTTTAGACTTAGGAAAAATGATCAAACAATCAAACAATGCAAACACAAATTTGTTTTTGATGAATTCACAAGACAGATATTAGAAGTATAGTTATCTATCTTGTGTATATATACATATCTCATTATGATAACAGAATTAACACAAATACTTCTCTTCCCTCTTGAGTTACTAAAATGTTTTGAGGATAAAATTCATTTCCATTAAAAAATATAAATATTTCTGAGTTAAGTTAAATTGGGGCCAAATAAATTAAAAGCCATTAAAAGAGGTTGATTTTGCTAATAAAGATAATTATGATTTTTCTTTTTTCCTCAAAAAACTCATGAAAAATAAGAATAGCATTAACCTAAGCAAGACCACACAAAAATGTGAATATAAATCCTTCACTTGTTACATGGATATGTAAATATTTTTTAAAATTTTTATATTTAATATGGCTAGAAACTTTATAAACTTCATCTCAAAATTTCTTTTCTGGAACTTGGTTTAGTGTCTGGAGAGTAATGCTAGATCCAGTCCTGGGTTTGGCATACACTCATTTTTCACTCCTGGAGATAAAAGTTACCTATGTCTAACTATACATTTGGCAAAAGTTATAAAGATGTCTTCTCTTATAAAACATACCTATAGCTCCCAAGTTTTATTTACTTAAATGTACTAAATGAGTGTGTGTGGGCTGTGTGTATACATGTCTGTGTGTGTGTGTGTGTGTGTGTGAGACAGAGACAGAGAGAGTAACGATGGGGGCTCCCAAAGAAATGGAACCCAGGTCACTGAGATACTTATGTGGCTTAAATGTCTCTTCCTTTATTCTGAGGATATTTTCATTCCCTAATAGATAATAGAATGATCCCCTAAGTATTCTCTTAATTCCAAATTGCACCAGGGCCAGGGCCTCAAGCAATCCATAAAGCTTTAAATCCCACACGTTGTAAAATGAGATATCTCAGTCTTGGTGCAGCTTTAATGAAGTATAGAGTAGCATGTGCCTTCCCAGTGAGTCAATGAATTTTAGTTTATGCTCTGTTTGCTTCTAGCAGCCCAAGGTAGTACCCTGGAGCTTCTTGGAACCATTTTCCTCTGCATACACACACCTAAATGTTCCACTGATTCTCTTTTTCTGACCCTCAAAATAAAATGAATACCTTAGTCAGCTCTTCTTTCCAGAATAATGCTTACAAACCGTCTAAATTTCACTCTTCTAGGGTAATGTAAGTATTAGTTTGAGGCCAAATATCAAGTAAAAAAGAGACAGTATATTCTCATGCTGAAGAAATAATTTTGAGTGCTCTATGATATTCTGTCTGAAAAAAAATCACAGATTTCACACTGAACTTTATTGTGTACATCTATTATATATGTGTGCATGATTTCCACTTCCAGTCTGTGACTATACAATAGTTTCACCAGTTGAACCAATGTTTTAAAAAAAGAAAACAAAACAAAGCCTTGCCTTCTGGAACGATGGCAAAGCAGAAAGGAGCAACAAACCAGCCTCTCCTAGATTCCAAATTCAGACACTGAAAATAACAATTTGGGGAAGAAAAGAAGGAGAGATGTAGATCGACAGAACAGAAGGGATAAGTGAAGCCTGCAGCAAAAATGAAGAGACAGACTTCAGTGCAGAAAAAAGAGGGGCAAACAGCACCTTCTCCCCAGCTCCTGGCTCATGGCTGGTGAGATGATCGAATTTCCAGACACAGTGAAGGCATCATTTGAGAATTGCAAAATAAAACATCACCAAGATTCCACATCACTCCAGAAAAAATGACAGTCACCAAGAAATCAACCAGTAACAAATGTTGGGGAAGCTATGGCGGGGGGGCTTCATTACTAGTAGTATTATAAACTAGTACAACCACTGTGGAAATCAGAATACAGATTCCTCAAAAAACTAAAACTAGAGGGTCCATTTGAGCCAGCTGTTTCACTTGTTAGGTATATTCTCGAAAAAGCAAAAAGGATCATAGCACAGTGATACATGCAAACCCATGTTTATAGCAGCACAATGTATTGTTATACAAACTCTAGCCGATATGCCCATCAAAAGATGAATGGACAGAGAAAATGTAGTATTTACATACAGTGGAGTACTACCCTGTCTTAGAGAATGAATCTGAATCTTTTGAAGAAAAATGTTTGCAGCTCAAGCCCATAATCTTATGGGAAATAAATCAGTCATACGGTTTAAATATTGCATTGTTCTGTCATGTGAGAAACCCAAAGGGTCAGTAAGCAGCATACTAGAAGGTGGCTACGGAGAAGGAGGAAGAACGTGTGCGAATGTGAAGGGGAACAGGAAAAGCAGAGCAGGGAAAGAAGGTGAAAAACAGGAAATGGAAGGAAAACTTGGAAACTAAGCTTTTCTAAACAGGTTGGGAAGAAGGGCTATAGGAAGACAAAGCGAATGGGAAAAACAGTATTAAGATGTATTATGTATATGAGGAAATTCCCCATGATTAATGTGATCAATATGTATGACAAGTAAGTACTAATAAAAAAGTAAAAAAATAAAACAACAGAAAAATGTCATACAATACAATGAATTTATCACATTTTAATAAGAAATATAAGGTAAGTATTTAGGAGAGAGAAACAGAGATAAAACAGAGAAGCAGTGATACAATACCACTGTTTCTACAGACTGGGCATTATATAACCCAAAGCGAGGAAGGCCAAGAGTTCACGGGCCTCCTTCCCCTTTCCTCTTCCAGTCAGCCCTCCTTCCTTTTCTTCTTCATCCTTCCTCTCTTCCTCCTCTTTCTCTCCCACCTCCCGCTTCTCTTCCTTTTCCTCCTCCTCCTACTTCATTTGACCCACTCACAATAAAAGACACCTACTGATGAGTTACATGGGTGATACGTTTCATTACAAGTAAAAACCAAAACCAAAACACGTATATTCCCTCACTATTCTAAATCAGTAAGTGTTAAAAACAACAATTATAAAATGGGAAAGAGGGCAAGTGTCGTATTGTTTGTGAAATAAACATGAAACTGCTTTAGAGGATGAGTGAACTTCTCAATAGGTCATTTCTTCAGTGTGTGATTGTGAAGTGCTGGGCTTAGGCAGGCCTTAAAACTGAGCGAGTTCAGCAGATTTCTAAACATGACACTTGACGTTTAAGTAACATTTTTTATTGTTTTCATCTTCTCAGTCTTTGTCTTCTAAATTACACGTGACCATCACTAATACCATTTTTTTTTTTTTAACTTGAGCTGATTTCCGGGCCTTCAGCTTATTTTCTTTCTTGGTATAAGTGTGTATTTCAGTTAGAGGGCTTGTTTTTATGGGAAATTTTTATATTTTTGTTTTGCTTTATTTTAGTTTTCTACATAGTCAAAATTCTAAATCTTTTAGTTATGTAAATGGCACATCAATATTTTTATCCAAACTCAAATTACACTCTCCAAATATTATCTGTATGTTGTAAAATCAACAAATTAGAAAAAAGTATCCAAATTCATGTCACATATTCTGTATTAAAAATGAAACTTTCCAAAGTAAATAAAAATCTTTTTTTATCAACTTCCTAATTCTTTTATTTTTTAAATGAAAAATATCATAATTGAAGTAAATATTTATGCTATCCTTTGTCTCTATTCTCTTTCTGATCTTACACATGAAAAGTCGTTTAGAGATAACTTGCAACCTTATTGAGGATTTGCGTGACACTACATACCAAAGAATCTGTATCATATGAGTGATCTTTTTATTTTCTTTTTTTGGAAGGAATGCACTGAGAATCAAATCTAGGCCTCCACACACACTTGGTCAATGCTTTATCACTGAGGTGTATCTCCAGCCCCTGGGTCCTTTTCTCATCAGTCAAACATCCTTTTAGAACTCTGAAAAAATAAAATCAGTTCCTAGGGAGTATGTATAAAAAAAATAGTTATTCAATAAAAGTGATTTTGAAATTAAGTTTGGTATCTTGCAGTACGTTTTGGTAAAATCGCCAACTGGGAATGATTTTAAGAAGTGATGAATTTCTCATATTCCTCTTTAAACTGCAGCCTTTAATAACACTACTCTTTCAAAAATTACACAGGATTGCTTTTATCTTTGGAAGATTTTCTTTCAAAAGCATTTTGGTGTTAGTGTTAAAGTATACACTTCTCATAGGTGCAAGGATTTTATTATTTGTGATGATTTCATCATACTTATTTCAATCATTTTACTACTTTATTGTACCCCTTCACCTTCAATGAAGGCATTCTAGGGGTAAAAACATGTCCTAGAAATAGGATTGAGGCTTGAAATTTACAATTATACACCCATAACATCTAAAAGCTTCCAAGCATGAATCATTGGGTAACATATAAAACAAAGAGAAAATATTTAAATATTTAGTGTGGAAGACACACTTATCAATTTCTGCTCCCTTTAATAATGTAATGAGTGATATACTAGCTATAATGTTTGCATAGCAGCGGTGGTTAAAAATCTATTTCTCTGCCAATGGATTTTAGGTTATGTATATGAATCTAATAAATACTTGTGTATACAACCAAAAATAAAATGTAAAATTAAGAAAGTGTGTCTTTCATGCTTATTTATTATATGTGTGATAATAACCACAGGTCTGGTATACACTTTTCAAATATCTTTCATAGGTTTTGAAAATGCCTAAACACTTACATTCATATCTTAAGCTTCTCTAAAAAAATAATAAATATTGTCAAATATTTTAAAACAGAAATATATTAAAATGTCACTACTCAAGGAAGAAGATATAGTCAAAATTACCAATAATGGTTACATTGTTAAATAAATTTCTGGCATAAGGATATAATGCAATATTAGGCAGCATTCAAAACTATTTTCTCAGAGAACAATGAATCCCATGGCAAAATGTTCCAGTATTTCTGAAGAGATAATTAATGTTTCTGGGAAAGTCCCACCAGTTACTGACTTTTCCCATAAAGCTGCAATTACAAATGAGGTCCCCAGCACTTCATCCTAAGTTCAAATCAGAGTTAGAGAAATGGTAGCATTTAAAATACCTGGCCTTCCTGAGAAATGCTTTCTTGGGCAAGACAAGGCTAAGAGATTGGTATAAGGGTGGAGTTGTGATAAACCCTATCCCACACAAAGAAGAAAGTTTTAAGTGGGGAATACATTTTGTGAGCCAGAAGAGTAAGACCAAGAAAACAATATAAAGAATTTAGAAATCTTAGGAGACAGCAATCAATTAGAACAGATAAATCAGCTCAATTTGAGATCATAGAGAAAAATTTAGGAAGAATACTCACAGCCCTTCTTCCCACTGAAATGACAGTACATACTTTACCGCTCCATTTCTCGGAAGGTCAACCATTCAAACATTTGATTTCCCAAGGAGTTGAGTAGTTTTCTATGTACCTTTTATAATCCTGAATTTCACCCCTAAACAACTTTATAAAATGCAAATCCTCCAATTTCTCCTCCTACTTCCATATCTCAACGTGGAGGGGTTTTCTTACTGAGGATGAGCTTGGTTGTGAACTACACAGTAACTAGGGAAACTACCCTTAAGTTTTCAGTGCTTGACTCCTAACACTGTGGAAAGGTACAGAAGCATTGCATTGGTTTATTTCTGCAAGTGAGTGTTCCGCCTCTCCCCTCACTCTATGAAGAGATCAGGTTGTAATTATATTTAGACCTGAATAACATTTTGGAAAAGCCTATTGATAAATCTTAACAGGAATCTCATACCCAGCAGCCTGAACGTGTGACAACCCTACTAGGAATAATTATAGAGAATCAGTCATGGTCATGACATTTGCCAGTTTTTAGCCCAAACCTTTGGTTCACAGGAGCATCCCCAGTGCAGATTCCACCATCCACAAGTGCTAAATGGCCAAGGGTAGTAAGTGAACAAATGCAAAACATGCAGTGCACAGCTGTCACCATTCACCTGGAGGCCAGCCGCTATTGGCTCCCTTGTTCCACTTTGACTTCTCCAGTGTATTGAGCACTGAAGAGGACGGTATTAACTAGAAGAATGACATGTTCTAGGAAATGTACCACAAGTCATATTTAAACCCAATGAAAACATCTGGCAAGCCTCAGAAAACTAGTATTTTAAATACAAAAACATTGCAGAACTTCAGAAAGGGCAGCCTCTGCTCACTAAGGCCTGCTGCTGAATCAACTCAATAAAGTGGGTACGTCCTATAGTGGTTAAGTGTCATCCCTATAATATTTATTCGAGGGTAAAGATGTAAAAATGGGGAGATAAAGTTCCTGTGATCACTGCAGACTTCGTCATGTTTTCCTTATTGCCTACTATGGTTGTCACTTATTCGTTAATTCTACCCACATGGGAAATCTCTCAATCCAGACACGTCTGAAGAGCTTGAGGAGTCAGGACAGGGGGGCAAGTGGAGCAGCACCCTGGGGGTTCAGGCCATGATTTTATACTTGATGACGATGCTGGGTCTCCAGCCAGCTGTGCCACATCCATCAGTTGGAATGAAAATCCCTCTCCAAACCGAAAGGTGAATTTTACATTCCTGCACCTGCACAGGTATAATACTATCACTGTGCAAATGGAATGTTTGTCTGTGCATTTTCTTTCCAACTGAAGAAAAAGCATTTGTGAAGAATCAACTTTCAAGGTAAGATTCTTTTTGTCTATTATTACTATTATTATACCTGAACATGAAATAGGTTTAATTTGCTATAACTATAATTTTAATCAAGTTATTTAAAAGTATATTTTATATACTGCTTTTTAAAAATTTTTTTGAAGAATTTCTTTTTGAAAAAGACAATTTTTATCTATTGGATCTCAGTATTTGTAAATTGCCTTTAATACTTTCAGGTGCCCTCATAGATGTGATAACTAGTGGTTCACATCAAAACCATTTATAAACTAGGGACAATTCCATCATTTTTATGGGATTAAAAAATCTGCAGCCAGGCATAATTTGTAGGAGAACATGAAATTAGGTATCACATACTCATTGAGGCTACTAAATATTGAGGGATTTTAAGACTAACACAGCAAAGAGAGCCCATGTCAATTAATTTATTCAATTATAATGTAGGCTCCCTTTATTATTTTTCTCTATATAATAAAAATATATATTAAATTTTGCTTAGATGCTAAAATTTATATTTTAATTTGAAATAAACCAAATTACCTATAATTCAGTTTTAATATTGGACAGAAACACTAAAACTAGAATAAATGCAACTAATAACATAGATTCTAAAATATAAGTTGATATCTAGTTATAACTTTAGAAATTAGTCTATAGACAAAAAAAGATTAAAGGAAACTATTTGAAGCCCATTCATAAATCCAATCTTGTTTCTCTTACAACAGTCTCTCTGCCTTTAACAACTGAGGGAATTTGCACACTACTTAAAATGTAGTTGACTTTAATTTGTATTTATTGTACAGCTAAATGCAAATGAATTTTACTACACGAGACTATATCTGTACATCTAGTGATGGTGAACATATGGCACACATGTTGTAGTGGGCTGTTTGTAACACTGATAGCTCTGAAAAGTCTGCCATCACGGTTCATATCAATATACGTACATCTAATCTAATCTCTCCTTCATCTCTACCTCTGCCTAATTTCCACATTCTCCCTAAATGTCATTCAAGCCCTACCAGATTATGTACTGAGTTTCTCAAATAACCTCCTCCCGAATACCACTGCATCCCCAACCTTAGCTGTCTTCTGGGATTACTACTTACAACACCTTTGAGGCACCTATACTACTTCCAAAGTTCTTCCCCTAGCTGTGCTCAGAAAAATGGTAACTATATTTGTCCTTCCTTCTTCCCTCCCATGGCAGGATAATTCATAGCATGGGGTGAAGGAGAGGAACATCAGAAAGCTACAGGGCAGCAGTAACTCAGCTCAGGACAACCACAGTTTCTGCTGAATAACCAAGGTGCGATGGACCTGGACAGTCCCAGGGAGCAGTTAAGACATCCATGCCAGGCACTGCCCTATCCACACAAGGGTCAAACGGTCTAACCCAAGAATCAACAACAATTAAGGTACTACAAACTTGTAAAGCCTTATATCATGTAATGAATGTATATAAAAGTTTATAGAAAAATTTGAGCTTTTGCAATTACAAGTGTATACATGTTTTTACTTTTAAAAAAATTTGGCTGGAAGGATGCATTACAAAAAATGTCTTCAAAGTATGCAGGTAAATACCATGGGCAATATGTAGTATCAAGATTTAGATAATAATTTTGTCACACACTGAAGAAAAAATGTAGAAGAAATTAAATAAATGTATCCTTAGTGGTGAGAATAATGCATGCCAGCATGTGATCCTGGGCATGTGATTATATCTTTTTTGTATATAGAGTTTCATACTGGTATAAAATGTTAAGACTTGTTAGGACAAAGGGTAAGATTATATTATTGGAAATAATGAAACACTGTAGTAATTTGACCTTTAATTAGACTTTAAAATAGGAAAGGTAGTTTGATGTGGGAAACAATTATTTTATTTGATATTTCAACATGTGAATGTAAGATAGAAACTGGTGTATAAAGACTACCTTTATAGCTAGCAGGTACATCACTTAGATTTTTTTTTTATTTAAAGAGTATTTAAATGGGAATTGTATTTTTGTATTTTAATACAACAAAAGGTTTAATTTAGTAAAGGACTGCGTAATTTCTACTGCTCCATCATTCTTTATATTGTTAGTATTTCTATTCCTAGGCATAACTGAATAATCAGAATCCAGATAAGAGGTACTTAGTGTAGAATTCTAGGCAACTGGGTGGGGAATATATGCATATCTATCTATATCTATCAAATATCAATCTATATCATCTACCATCTGTCATCTGTTTATCTATCTACCTACCTACCTACCATCTTTAATTTATCTGTTTCATTAGTTTCTGTCTGACATTTCAGAGTTGAGGATTATGGTAAAGCAGCTTAAATAAAGTTTTAAGGTAAGATACACAAATATTGAAAATACATGACTCTGACATCTCTTGGAATGTTTTGCTATATAACACTTTCAAAAGATTTCTTAATTAGGAATTTTCTTCTTAATCACCCCTTGTTTTGCTTGTTTCATTTATACTTGATATAAATGGTCTTCAGCTTTGCTAGATTCAATAAATATTGCCTAGTAATTCTAATCTGTGTCAGTGAGAGATGAATACCCCATTTAGAGGAGCTGATCTCCAGTCAATAATTCATCAATTCAGCCAACCGCAATGCTGAATTCTGATGTTTATGGGCACAGTAATTCCAGCCTAATAGCAACTTTTCTTTAACTGGCCTTTCAATGCAGACAAACACACCCTAATTGCTAAAAACAATTCTCCAATGACTCTCACTTAAAAAGCAAATAATTTAGACAAGTGAAATCAATGATTGTGCAACAAGAGATAAAAAAGATTGTTTTGTCATTTAAAGATTTAATCTTCTCCATTAAAATTTCAGAAAATAGGGCCAGATATATAGCTCAGCAGCACAGCACCTGCCTGGCAAGTACGAAGTTCTGATTTTGATTCATGGTATCACATTAACTAATTAATTAATTACCCTAACAAGTATATAGCTAATGTGTACTCACTAAATTACTAAGCCCAATATTGACCCAATGACTCCTTTTTCAAGAAGAAACTTAGATTTCATTCTAGGAAATAATCCTTCACTCAACAATTCTACTTTCAAAAAGAAAAAAAAGCAATCATTCAGCATTTTCTTAATAGTTAAAAATTTTATTAATGTATACAATTGTGAGGCTAAAAATAAGTCTGCATTGGTGACACACTTTTAATCCCAGAACTCTGAGAGGCTGAGACAGGAAGATAGCTAGTTCAAGCCCAGCCTGGTCAATTTACCTACACCTGTCTCAAAATAAAAAAGGTCAGGGGATCTAGTTCAGTGTGAAGGACTTGCATTCAACCCCCATTAACAACAACAACAACAACAACAAAAATAACAATAATACAATAATAAATTTGTAACTGCCATAACTACAAAGTACAAACAAAACTACAAAACTAGTAAAATTCAAATTGACAATATTGAGTATGACAGTTTATGTTATTATGGTAGGGCTAAACTAACATTTTCAATTTTAGTGCAACATTACATGGGGAATTTTCAGGTTCAACACAGCGGCCAATTAATTATTTTATAACTATTCTACATGTAAAGCTATGGCAGTTTTTATTCAAGTAGTATAATTATTTTATTTGGGTTTCTCTTTGCCCTTGGTAGTTTACAAATTGCCTAGAAGCATTCTTTAATCTTACCTGAAAATTTAATATTGAAATAATCTGAATCTGAATAATTACTACTTGGGAACAATGCAATATATAAAGAAACAACTTATTCTTCTAGTATTCAAATTTTTAACACATTTCTATCATTCTTTTACATTTTGTAAAAATTAAAACATAAAATGTGACTATCACAATGAAGATTTTCAGAGACCAGAGGAACATGACCAAAAATAAAAAATGGATTCCTAAAAATGTATTAAGTTGAAGTATAACAGGATATGTCACCACCAAATATGCCACCTTGGCATATGCTTTATTGTGAGCTGAAAGCAACTGAGAAGAAACAGGTTCAGGAAAAAATTTGCCTAAAAGCAGAACAGAGATGTTCAAAGGTATATCTTGTCCCCTCTTCAAAGAAGCATAAAAACTGATCGCAATCACTGGCAAAAACCCTATCATCCTGGAGACAGCCCGGCGAGAAGCAGCCAGAGACTACTAAGCAGGTTTTGTTCACCATCTGCACTCCATCCAAAAGCCTTCCCAGGATTCCTGGCCCAAGAGAGAACTCAGGTACTTTGTGGTTGCTTGCCCTGCCTCCCAAATTCCACTGCTTCTTCCCTTTATTCCTTTTATTTTATACTCATGTATACATAAGAGATACAAAGTAATAAACTTTCCCTTGTTTTCTTCTTGTTAATCTCTCTTCTTTTACATAGAAGTAGAATTAAGAACTGAGAAAGGCAGTGGGAAAACCATGTTTAAATTATCTTATCCACTACAAGAAGGCTGAACCACCGAGTATGTAGCAAATAAAGTGACTTATTCAAGGCTGTCTCTAGCATTTATGGTATCTGGAACACCATTAACTATCCAGGTCCCCATTTGTCACATCCAGTTCTGTGAGACCTATGCAGGTTTATATAGATTATGTAGACAAATGGTAATGAGTCTGAAAATGTATCAGACACAGAAACATGTTGAATGCTAATTTGTCTTAACCATGCTGGAATAAAATTCATTATCGGACTTTGAGTTGGAAATGCTCTCAATGCATTTCACTTCCTAAAATAAATATTTCAGTGTAGGCTGAGTGTTGTTCATTCACTGACATAATTACTGATATCAATTTAATGGAAAACACAAGGGTTTGGAAATACTTTGTAGGTCTCACAAATAATCATTTTGAAATTTAGCAAAATTATTTGGATTAACAAAGAGTAGTTGAAAACTTAGATTGCATTCATGTGTTGATAATGTGCAAGTTTTTAGGTAGGTATATGTCCATTTTTATTATTTATTTATTTTCCTGTGGATTCTGTGAAGCATAAAGAAATAATCATCCTCTTCAGTCACTCAGGGCCTGGGTTGTGTATTTAATTTTATAACTTAATAAAATAAAAGAGATTCTTTAATTTTCTATGATAAAAAAATAATACATTAATAGACTAAAATAAACATGTGATACCTTAGATATACTTTAAAATTTCCATAAGATGAATAATTTATGACTAATTTTATAGATGTCATAAATCTATTCTTTGGCTAAAGTAAAGGAGTGTTTGTTCATTATCAAATTATCTAATTATCAAAAAATAGTAAGGTGAAATGCTTTGCTGCAGTTGAAATTATCTGATAGCTAGTATCTCCATTCATGGAAGTTATAGAAATATATATATATATATATATATATATATATATATATATATATATAGTGTGTGTGTGTGTGTGTGTGTGTGTGTGTAATTTGTGCAGTTTCTGCAGAGAAAAAGAAAATCAAAAATTCATTTCCAAAATTTCTTTCAACTGGCTTTTATCTGTGTTATTTCTGTGTAATTTTAATGATTTCATTTCTGAAAAAAAAAGACATTTATTCTTCCACCTATATTTTATGAAACGTCTGCAGTGACATAAAATATCACTGGGATAACTTGCTGCCTGGAAATCCTCTGATTCTGCAACTCTAAATTATATACATAATAAATACTGATTTCTATGTTGTTTTTGACATTTTGTTTTACTTTTTATTCTTGAGACAAGATATTTTTACAAGGCTTTTAACAGCACAATAAAACTGTTAGTTTTTATTATATATTAATATTAAACTATTAGTTTAATATTATATGTCATATTATGTCATATTAAACTGTTAGTCAATAGACACACAAGCTTATTTGCAAATGTACATCCACGGTCATTAAATTAGTTTAAAAAATTCTTAAGCTATGGACCACTTGTATCTGTTCCTGATAAGCAATAGACAAAATACAAAAAATTCTCTTTCAGGTTTTAGTCCAATGAGAATGGAAATAAATGGTAAGAATACTTTAAAAATATTTAATGATAAACTACTGCCATGAAAGGAAGCATTTTTCTATATAATAAAGAAAAATATATTAAAAGTAAAACATAAAAAAACTACAATAAGCAAAAATTATTTACAATCACTACTGTCTCAGAAATTTACATTCTTCTGCAGAAGACATTAGTTTTCAATTTTACTGTCTGTTTTCTGCAATTGGAAGGGTACCTTTAGAATATTTAAATTACATGAACTAATGTATATGTCACCAATATAATTCAGTAAAATGAAAAATAACAATACTTTATCAAGGTTTTCTTAGGAGAAGAACAACAATTTGCAGTTGGTAAAGACCCAGCAGAATAAAACCTGATTGCAGCAATGAATAATGCATATCGCCTATGGTACTAATTAACCTTGGACTCCAGGAGGATATTATAGAACAATCAGGCTAATTTCCATGTGGTCCAGCATGTTTCCCTATCACCTTTTAGGCCACGTAAAATTTGATTTTTTCAAAATGACAAAGATATATTAGCTGTTTTTCACATAGAACACAGAAGGAAAGAAATATTTTAACATTATATATTTTCCTAGAAGACAGGTTAAATATATCAGCATCTATGCATAGATATCATATATTATGCTAAGTATAAATGAACAAGTGTTATTATATGTTAATGATACTATTTTTGGTTGAAAATAGCTAAACTCTCAACCACATCATTCAGTTCCTGCATTCATATACTCAAGGATCTTTCTTTGGTTTAAAATGACAAATAAACTTAGTGGACATGGAATATCCTAAACCTGGAAAGAAAATACTTTCTTTAAATATAACCACATGAGGGTCAGGGATTTAGCTCAGCAGCACAAGCGCCTGCCTAGCAAGCACGAGGTTGTGAGTTCCATCCCCGGTTCCAAAAGGAAAAATATCTCCACATCAATTTATTCAAGACATAACTTTACCCTTGTTTACAAAAAGACCAATATTAATGAAGAACTACTGCCAATAAACAAGATATTATCGAATTTTCCAAATAGGATGTAAAGAAAATAAAGGAAAGGTCTTGAAAGTTAATGTCCTCCAGCAAAGCGAGACACAGGTCTTTGCATTTTCTACCTGTTGTTAGCCTGGAACGGCACTTACAGGCCACATCACGAGTGGATGGACAGTCAGATCGATGCCCTAAGATAACGCCAATCCTGAATGTTTTAACCAACAGTTTTAAACTATCATTTAATGTACCCTTAAAATAAAAATGTATTTTAAATTTAATGAACGTTGATTCTGGAGTGGGTGACAGCACGCTCTTGTCCCTCAAAATGCGCTCGCATGTGACGACGCGCGTGGGTGCACAGGGGTGCTTTCCCTACTGCAGCTTTTGGGGCGCAGAGCAAACAAAAGGAACCCACATGAATGGACAAGAGTAACTAGGAGGAAAAGGTGTCTGCTACCTTCATATTAATGTTGTAAGCAAAACCCTACTATCTTACTTTATAACAATTCGTGTTTATTTTAAACAGTTCGCATGTCTGTAAAGGTCATTTTTAATGGGAATGCTTTGTATTTGATTTAATGTCTTTAGGACAAAAACAGTATCCAGTATCTAAGTGTTCTTGCAGTTTTTAAACAACAGAACATCTTAAGGGAACCATAGCTAAGTCTTTTTATCTAAATATTTATCTCATGTAATTATTATATATGCAATCATTTTTTCCAGTTAAAGTGATTTAACTGTTTGATTTGAAAACCAAGGAAATTTTGTAGAGATGATTCCATCAGAGCCTATAAAACACGGCAATGGCTCCCCACTGCCATATGGGGTGGAGGCAAGAGCAGAGACTCTGGAACAAACAGACCAGGTTTTCATCCTATTCTACTTAACTATTATTCTTTTTACCTTTTTCTATTATTCTACCAAATTTTAAAAGGTGTGGAACTCACAGGCTGCACAGGCACTGTGTGAGTGTGTGTGTGAGTGTGTGTGTGTGAAAGACAGAGAGGGCCATCTTCAATGAGAGAAAAATGATGGATTTATTTTACAGAAAAATTCTGATGTATACTTAACAAATGTTTATGAGCTAGAAAAAAATATATACATGGTAGTCTTCTGTCCTTGAGTTCAGAGTTAACAAAACCATATGCCATCTAAAGAAAAAGGCAAAAGTGGTAGGCACATCCAAAATGCTTTCTCTTACAGAATTGTTAGATTCTTTCAAGTAACACATGCACGTAAATAAATGAAATGAATTTGTATAAGAAAATTCATAATGAATATGAAAAGGAAAATAATTAGGAAAAGATTTAAGTAGAAGTAATTAAAACAATGTGAAAATGAAGCAGCTTTGAAAAAGAATATTGAGAGCCACCTCATTTTAAATTGTGTCTAGGAATCAGACTTTACAGGTTTTTAAGGTAAATACAACTTTAACAAGAAAAAAATATCCTCAGTGTCTTAAGGGTTAATATAGTACATTTACATAGGTTGTATTCAATTTAGCAGTAGAGAAAGAGAAATGGCAGAATATAAATAAAGCAACAAATCTTTTGTCACCAGGATCAAAATACATAAAATGTCTTTAGCCTGAAGTGAGATATAATTGGTGAACATACTTATCTTGACTTCATTTCTGCTTTGTATGAATATAAAATGTTCACTGTAGTCAGTATTTATAAATGTAAAAGTTCTAAAAAGCACTGATACTTTTGCTATGAATTTCAAACTACTTATAAAAATAGATGAGATAATTTTTTTTTCCTGATGTACACAACTTGCAGAAGAAAAGGTTTATTTTGGTTCAAGATGTCAGATGCTTTAGTCCACAGTTCCTGGCTCCAAAACAGAAACGTCCTTCAGGAAGTGTATGGTGGAGAAAGCTGCTCGGCCCACAGCCCCAGCAAGAGGAAAACAGAGCAAGGGCCCACGGGCGTGGAAGGGGCCATGGACGGAAACACAGCTTGCAAAACCCTGCGAACCAAGCTCTGAAATCACCTGTGGATTAACATGTTACTTATGTTAGATTCCTCATTAGACATCTCCTTTCAAGAAAGCCATCTCTGAACTCATGAGACATTTGAGCTTTAATACATAATGTACTCTAGTCTACAATTATCAAATGTTGATCTTTGAGTCTGCTTGTACATTTTTTCTGAAAATTAATTTATCTATTAAAGCCTCAAAAAACTATGCTTTAAACTTATTTTTGAGGATTCTTCAAAATCATATTTAATCAGTATAAGTCTCCATTTCCCTAAGTTTAAAACAGAAACAACATATATCTAGCAAAGTTATGGTCAATATTAAACAGATTTCAATATATCTAAATTTTAGCTGGGTTCACCAAATGCATAAATGAACTTTACTTTTCTATAATAGTTCTATTTCTTGCATTACAACAGAGAAAATTTGCCTTTCTTATCAGGATGACTGCTTAATTTAGACAACAGAGAAATAATTATTATTTCCACTGACATGTTTTGTGGATATATGTGCTGATTTTATATTGTTTTATTCTGTATACTGATCTTTTCAATATCCCATTGTTGAAAATGACATGAAAGTACCTCAAAGCAGAAGTCTCCTCCTGTTGTAAACTCCTCACTTACCAAATGTGCGATTTCTTAACTTGTGATAAGGTACAGAATCTTTCAGACTCTTTATTGTGGAGAAGATAATTCCAAAGATTCAGACTGGCAGAGGATTCACCTCAGTCATAATCCTGATAAAGCTTCCTCCTTCAGTTACATGGCACAGATTTGTTTTATTTCTCGTACACCACACCACAAGCAAAACAAAACAAAAATAATAAAATGAGCACCACAAAACCTGAAGAAAATTACAGTTCTATACTTCTGAAGCCAAAATAATTTTTAAAATGTTACTCTGTGCTGTTTATAGAAACAAGACAAAATAACCTAGGTACACAAGAATGTAAAACACACACACAAAAAAATGTCAGAAATAGATTATAAATTAAGTTGTTGGCACAACTTCTGTTTCAACACAACATATACACTGGTAAAATTCTTCCTATCTCTCAGACATCCTTATAGAAAATGTTACATATTTTAGTTTTTCTCTCTCTATCTGAACAGCCTACTTATGAGGCAAAGCTGCCCAGAAGAGCTGCAGAATCCCATGCCTCGCTTGGCTCACTCAGCGATCGGTTCTTACCTGCTCCATTTTCCAGGCCTACACTGTTCTCTCTCTTTTTCCCTTCCATTTTCTCAGTTTGAGGCCTGAAAAAAGGGGCAGAACCCTCTCATGCTGTCCTCTCTTGGTTCCCAGGTCTCTCCAGGGTATGTCCCATGTGTACAAGACGACAGCTCATACGGAAAACAGATTGAGTTCATAGGGGACTTGTGTCAAGGTGGCATAATTAAGTGGATCTTAAGTGCACTTTAACAGAGAACGTAAAGTACAAAGATGCAGACTTAAAAAAAAAGTGGGTTCAAATGTCAGTTTGCCACTTTCTAGTTTTAGTTTGTGCGATCTTAGTAAAATTAACCTTCTGAGCTTCAATTGCCCCAGAAACTGCCTCACAGGATGTTGTCAAGCTTTAACGAGAACATGAATAAAACATTTTAACAGTGCAGGAATGGAACAGTTCTTTTCATAGATGTCAACCCTTCTTCCTGCTTTACCTCACCAGTTAAAACATTCTGATGATTTTGATACTCGGAAACTTATGTCTTATATTTTGAGGTTCCTATTGTCTAGTATACTACTGTTTTTTACACTGCACCTGAAAATCAAACTATTCCCTTTGGCCTACTTTTGTATTTTCTTGGAACAAGGTCCTTTTCTCAGCGACTTTAATTCCATTCATTTAGAACATGAGATGAAAATAACTTGTGCTCTCCTGAGATCTGATGAGAGGAATACTCCGCCCAGCCTCTCCTCTTCAGTGACAACAGCTTGTCCTTGGTTATGATTTCCACCTTCATTGTACCTTACTAAAACTGAGATTATTCACCAAACTGTCAGTTTCATGAATGCTTAATTTCTCTTTCCTTTAGTTCCTGGTTAGGTTTTTCATTCATCTCACCAACCCTGTAACACACATTTAATCACTGAAATGTGTCTTGTTTATCTAATTTTTTTCTGTTAAGTGGCGAACAAATGGTAGTGATTCCACTTCTACAAAAAAACACTTGGAAAATAGCTCCTTCATCTCTAAGCTCTTGAGTAGCCAGCCTGGCATGGACCCCTCAAGACCAAGCACAGTCCACTCCCAGTACTCCTCCCACCCTAGGAGCAGAACACGGCACCATATGCTGGTGGAACTGTCAGCAAATATCAAAGCAAAAACAACAAAAGAAACAAACCAGCATTGAGAATTTTCCTGGCGTTAAGTACTAAGCTTCATAAGGCTCCTGTGACTGCAATCTAGTTCCAGTTTTAGCATCATAAGCAATACTTCTATTGTGGAAGACATGAGAAACATTTTTATTATGGATCATTTGCTTTTCTGTACTTTTTAATCAACTAAAAAGTATGCAAATGTTTTTAAAGAATAATAAACATAAGGTAAACATAAAATAGATTAAATAAAAATTATGCAGATAGTGTAGCACTGATTCAACAAAACATGTTAAAACTTTATTGACTCTATTCAGTTTACACTTCAAAGTAAACAATAATTATAAAATGATATAAAAGACAGTTATCCAATAAGACCTAATAGTTCTCACTACATATTTCACTAAACAAAACACCCAACTCCGTAAGACAAAACATGAAACTGAAGGGAAAATCACAGGTCCACAAATATTAATGAAAATTTCACAACATTGCCCTCAGTGATAGACAGCTGAAGAAGGTAGAAACACCTGCAATGAATGGTTAAAATCAGCACAAGCATGCTTCACGTGGAGCCTTTTGCTGCATGTAAAAACTACAAAGTGCAGTCTTCTCAAAGTCTTGAGAAATACTTACTCAAACAGACCCCAGGTGCGTAGCAACAACACAGACCTTAACATATCCAAAGAAAAGGGAGCCCTCTACAATACTGGAGTGAAACTGATTTACTTCATTTAACGCTAATTAATTTGTAATGCCTCATACCTATAACAATCGGGACTGACAACAATGTGTGAAGAAATCAACACTAAAAAATGAGTTAGTATCTTTGGTGAAACATCTTTTGGTTAACATATGTTTTCATTCATCGCGCAAGAGAGATTCTTATTCTGGATTTAAATTCAGTTTTACCTAAATAAAATGTGAAGTTCCGCCCAAGTTTGAGTCCATTATTCCATTGCCACTTGCCTGTGTGGGCCTAAAGAACACCAAGCTGACTTAATTCTACTCTATTATTACTGTTGAAATTCTTTCTCACCCCACTGACTGTGTCAAAGAAAGCTACTGCTGTCACTAAACAAGGAGTCCTCATTGTTATGACATTTCATTTATCTGGGCAGCAACATGCTTGAGAGGAGACTGCATAGTTCTAAGTAAAGTATGGAAGACAATCAAATGCTGTTAAGCAAACCAATGTTGACATATTAAATCATGCTTGAACAAGAGAGCAAAAACAGACGCCACACCAAACCTTCTAAAGATAATTTTAAATAAATAATACAAGTCAGTTTAGTTCTAACAAAGGAAGCTTTTAGCATTAAAAAATATTGAGAACAGGTGAATATAGACAGAATCTTTCACAGGATCAAGTAATTATGTCACTTTCAGGTGACAAAGCATAAAAAGTAGTTAGAATGGGAGAGAGCAGTGTGAGGTTAATACCGGGAAACTGGTGAATTTATACCAGGTGCCTTTTTCAGTACATAAAATGAAAAAATAAAACATTGATTCTTTATTATAAAAATGTCCTAATGGAATCCTTTCAAAGCACCTTGAATTCATCAGAGGAAAACCCCTTATGCATATGGAGTAGTGTATTATTATTCTCCTTTACAATCACACAGCAGGAACTTAGGAACATTTATTCTCCAAGTCTGATTCCTGCTAATAATTCCATCAAAGAAATGGAGTTATCCATCAGTCAAATTATCATCTGCTCTAATTGTTACTTCTCCCAAACTGGGCTCTTCTTTCTTTTCTTTCTTAAACTATACCTCCACAGTACTCAAACAAATAAGATATCTTTGAGTTCAAAAAGAAATTTTAAAAAATCAACAAACTACTTTGGATTTTATAGATGAAACCTTATAGGTCAGCTTGATATGCAGATAAAATATTTCTTCATAAATTAAAAATAGAAATATAATACCAAATAACACCAAAGAGACTTAAATGCTGAATAAGATATGATCCACGCCTGTGACAGCAAATAAAGGCTATGAAAGCATTTTCATGTAATGAAAACCAGTTAAAAGATTATAGAAAATTTACAAGGCACATTCTTACTGTTATTGCTAATGATACAATTTATGCCCCAGTTAGTGAGTGCATGTTTTCCTGCTTTCTAATACCTGGCATGTCTTCCTGGGCTAATATTTTGGTAAAGCTAAAATTATAAACTTTTGGAACAAGGCATATTTACTTTTCATGAGCAACATAATCTATGTAGGTAGAAAGATCAACTAAAAAGACCGACAGATATTGAACTGTACTTGGTTTTATTTCTAACTGAGGGTTGTTATGCCACCCTCAAAAATGATGCAGTAAATTTTTCAAGTCTAATCCATATAGGAGATAGAGTAAATTAATCTGTACAGATGAAACATGAACACTAACCTATTAATCCTAATTTAAGCCTAAAAAGAGGTAATAACTTTTAAGCACATTTATCATATTATATATAACTAAAGACTACATAGTAGCTCTTGTGATTGAGTTGTAATTAGTACACACTGTACAAAGTATTAAAATGGCCGAGTTTAAAGTTAAATGAACTACTTTACCCCTAAATCTAAAATACAGTAGCTATGTGCTATCGACATATTAATCCTATCTTCTGGTCTCAACTCCAATCTCATTTTCCCTGTGAATGTGCTGTCTTAAACTTTCCATCTCACATGTTAAACTTCTACTAAGGTAATGAAACATGTTATGCCAAAACAATCAAATATATTAACTTATTCCCCCCTAAAATTAAAATACTCTTTATGCTGTTTGGAAGCATAATTGTGTTTTATTTTAATGTGACAGATGACCTATGGGATATATCAAAACTTCCATTGGTATTATATTTCTATTTGTAATTTTATGAATAAATATGCTTAAATCTTATGGCTATAAACAGAATTAATAAGTCACCTCCAAATTCATGTCTTCTGATATCTTTTATACAGATGATGTGATTTAATTACAGTTATTGAGTTATCAAATGATATCACATTTAATTATGTGGTATCACTTGGAATTCTGTATGCTACAACTATCTTAAATAAAATAGTCTTTCTACTGATTTTGTGTTTCTGAGTTTCAGAAATTCGTTTCTTTCACATTCATTTCTCAAAATCAAAATATCTTTGTGCCAAAATTAATTCTGGAAATACTATTGTGAGTAGAAGATGGCAAAAGGAAATGTTATTTTTTTCCTAAGATTTTAATGTCACCTTGGTTTTAAACTTTCTTGCAGGGAAAAAAAAAACCCTATATGTACCTAAATACATTTCCTTACAGTGTTAAAATAGCAATGTGTGTTAAAACAGAAAGTTACCTCATTTTTCAAACCATTTAACTATTATTTTTGCATATTAAATATTTAGCAAAATAAGATGGTGTTAAAATATATATGAAGTGCATCTTTGATTTTTGAAATAATGTCTACTTTTGCATTTAGTACTGAGGAAGTTGAAATGAGGGAATTCTATATCCCTCACTAATTACATGTTCTTACAGGGCCACAATAATTCCTCAAAATGAAAAGTTTTATATTTCACATTTTATCTATGAGGAATTTATTAGAATTGCTTAATGAAAAGAAACAAAATTGAAGGTTTATGTTATGTTTTCAGGGTTGGCAAAGTAAAAATTAACAAACTAGAAGTTCCTGGGACATGCGGTCAACAAGAAGGAACAAAGAGCCCCAGCCCTGTGTGCCGTGCCAGGCGGTGACAGAGCTCACCCTTGCACCCCCAAGGTCAGGTGGGAAAAGCTGGGCTTCTGGGAAGCTGGGATTTAACAATTCAGGATACAGGAGGAAAGGTGACAGCCTTCTACCAAGCAGCAAGGCCTTCAGAGAACCTGGAAATTTGAGGAGCTTGCTTTGCCTCTGAGGAGACACTGAATAAAATAATTTGCCCATGTGAACCAGGAAAGCACAAACAAGTTTATGTTCTAATGACATTCAGATAAGTAGCAGAAATCATATTCTTTAAAAATTAAAATCAGGGCCTTCCACAGTAAGATTCTGTGGTAAAAATTCATATTAGTCACCTAAAATCACAAAGTATTAATCTCAACTACCACAACTCCATCTGCACCTGAATGTTACCATTACCTGGCTTGAAAATAAAATACATCTTAATCAATGTCATAAAATGGAATCAGAATTTTTCACTGGTCAATCAGCAACATGTTTGGATTGCATGGTAAATCTTCAGAAGAAAAAGAGTTAGAAAAAAGTTGGTCCTGATATTACACATGTAACAAAAAATTCTAGGTTCTGTGAAGAATTCACAGAATAAGTAAGAAAAAAACCCAGCACCTTCAAAAGAGGGAAAATAACCAGAAACTCTTAAGTAGGAATCATTAGCATATCACCATTTATAATGTTTGTCCAATTTTTCATTGCTACTTTATCCTTAATTTAAAAAGTATTTTCTATTTATGATTATGATAGAAAAAATAGTGAATATGATTCCTATAACAAAATGTAATTAGAAAACTAAAAAAAAATCAATACTGAAAGATACTATTAAGTCATATAATCATAATCTATATAAAACTGTATTGAGGAATATTTTGAGAAGAAGCTAGCTGTACAATTATTGTGCTAGTTTTTAAAATGTGGAAAAGTGCAAAATTTTGACATATATACAAAGGGGCTGGGATAAATATATTTCTGCTCTTTAGTTTATGTAGCTACATGATCCTAATTCATCTCTACCTCAGTTTCCTGATCTGCTAAATAAAGAAAAAAAAAAAAAAGAGTGTTGGCTGTAAAAGTCTTTTATATCTGTTGTTCAGCCTGAATGTACACAGCGAAAATAAAGTGCTGATGTTAAAATGAAAGTGCAGAGGCAGAGTTTCGGGGGTGAGGGCTGGGATTCTCCATGGGGTGACAGTGCCGCTGCTTGCATCACTGCCAACAGGACTGCAGAACCAGAACTGGTGCACATACCTTTGAGCGTGTGTCATGGCGTGTATAACACTTCATGGAGAAGGAAGTTAGGGCCGTCTAGCTCTGTAATTCTATCTCACTCGCACATCTCAGTGATGGAAGCGAGAGAACCGATCTGTGATCTGCATCGCCTTACAGCCAGTGCCCTTCATTTACTCCCCACCAAATATTTCCTGATGCCTTTCTCAAAGCTCTCTTAGTGTCTGACATCTATTTGATGACTTTATGCAAGTGTTGACTACTTTATTTCTTATCATATGCATTTAGTTTCTGAAATTTTACTGATATTTTAGGATCAGAACTAACCCTAGAATCTTTGCTACATCATATTCAAAGGGTTTCCCACATTGAATTTCACTGTACAAAAATTGCTTCCCATGACAGATGTACTGATTTCGTTATCAGACTATATATACATCATTTTCCTGGTACCTAAATAAAAAAGAAAAAGAGCAAATAGTCAAATAAAAGGGCTATATCTTGGATTCTCAATATATATCTTGGATTCTCAACATATTTCTATGCTATGAATTTAAACCACTTCTAATTCTATCAACTAAGATATGTAAGATTAAGACGTATTAATTCCGTGAGATGTTAATCATTACAATATCTTCCTAATATTTATATCAAAATTTATTATAATGAAAGGGGCTTCTCAAATGCATCTCATTTTAATAGATGTTTTAATGCAAAGAGGATTTTGCACAATTAGGAGACATCAGAACATAAAATGCAATCAGTAATCCTCCAGCCACATGATCACAATGGCACAAGGCCATTACTGACATATTCATTTGTGCAGTTAAAATATGGACTATGTCATTATAGTTATAAAATATCCTACAGACTTTCCCAAAATAAATTTACAGAGTACCTATTATTACTACTGTAAAAGTAAAGTGTAGCATTGTATGTATTTGTTACATTTTTCTGAACTAAAAATATATGCAACCTTGAAATGCTCACTAGTATTCTAGGAAGACTGAGAAAGTGAATGTACAAACCAAAGTTAAAGAGTTTGACCAGAAAGGCTTCCAAGGTGTTGGTTCTCTGGGTCCTTTCTTTGACTGCCAAGTACCTCTAGTTTTCCATCTGCATATACCAGAGGACTAGGTAGTTATCAATCATTACTGGAACTATGAAATATTAATTTCCTATACAAAGTTTTCAGGTTTTCAATTAGTATAATCGTGCCCAAATAACCAAAATGCCTCATAAAGTGCATTTTTCATGTTGCATGTTGAAAGTGCATACTTTCATGTTGGAAGTAAACGTATTTGATTCTATTTGTAAGAAACTGTCTATCTTTAAGATGGTATAATGTGCTTTGGAAGAGCCATGACTTTACCTAGCACTTTCCTACTCACTGCGACACAGTACCCAGCAGTTTAAAGGTGGGGAGTCTTTCTTTGCCCCGTTTGTAGAGGTTGCAGCGCACAGCCAGCTGGCTCCAGGCAGCACAGGGCGGCAAGGGATAGCTGCTCTACTCCTGGGGACAGGAGGCAGAGACAGAGAGTGAAAGGGGGCACTGTACAGGAAGTAAAGCCTGCAGGGTCCTGCCCAGCCAGCAGGCTGCACTGACCAGACCCCACCTACCGGCAAGTCAGCTGTGAGTCCCTCACCCAACCACCTTCCAGGTCCCCACCCCTGAGCCTAGAAGCCTCTGGGGAGGACAAGTAGATACAAACCAGAATAGAAGGAAATCCTGAAATTAGCGCGTCTTTCATTCCTCAGATGTAAACATGCAGGTACACTGAAAGTAAGTACAGCTTTAGAAACAAATCCACAGAATGAATATACTATGCTAGCTCTCTGCCTGGCACTCATTTTGCATTTTAAGCTGTTTCTTCTACTTCAAACATAGAGGCATTTTCTTACTGCCCTATCTACATTGGCACTTTCCCTCCCCAGGCACCCAGATTTCCCTAGAATTGCTCACAAATTAAAACTACAGCCGAATCCATAGGAAGTTAGTATGTCTATGTGGCTGCACTGCTAACATAGCATATCATGCAGGAAAGATAAAGTGCCCATGCGGTGAACAACAGATGAATGTTTGATCATATTTAGCCTGATATTAACTACACCAACATTATATCTCTAGAAAAACCTTTAAGTTCTTTACCATTTACATTATTTTGTTAACTGAATGAATAAAAATGTAAGATTATCTTTTAATACATGAAACTTCAATTACATGCTACCTGCTTAGAGAAAATTAAGTAATTTTCTAACGTGTTATCAGAGGAGACATATATTTCTGTAAAACATTTTACTTTTAATGCAAGAAAATGGATGCAAATGTGGTAAACACTATGCTAAGTAGTTTTCGTATTTCACAAGATTTCTATGGGGTATTTAGAAATGAGGAATGTAAGAAAGAGATTCAGAAATTTGCAGTGTTCAAGAGCTGGTAAATGGTAAAGGCAGAACTTGAACTTATGCACTTTTACTCAGAATCTATGTGCTCCATTAGAGTATGCTGCCTGTCATGAAACACTTGTTTCTCATCATCTTCAAGTCAAATTAGGCACATTCCATAATGTACCACTATGTGTTTATCAGAATCTAAAGATATATAATCAGTTTTACAAAGTTAGCCAGTTCATAAACATATTTTTTGTTTCACTGACACATTTTCATTTGGTGAGAGAAGAAACTCAGATTAGTAGGTCTCAGGAGTCACTTTGTTCTTATAAGGTATTTAGTTATATTGGGAGGTAGCATCTACTGGTTAGATATCCAGGAACCTGCTAAATTTCCCACAGGACAATCTCTTGACTCTCACTAGCACAGAAGTTTCCACCTTGAACTATCAATTATGCCAACACTGAGAAAACTTGATTTAGAAACAAAGAAAACAAAAACCAAAAGTAGAATACGACTTAGTATTCTCATGAGTAGTACATGCATGTGGACGAATGGACTTTACTTACAATTGTTGGTACTTCCTCTCAGTGGCAATCTCTCTCCCTCTCTCCCTCTCTCTCCATCTCTCTCCCTCTCTAGTGACTGCTGATTCTCTGTATTTCCATAATAGCCAAGCTTTGCTCAAATTTTGAAATTAAAACTGGTTTCCTTTTGTTGCACAAAATAATATAAAAAGTAGAACCAAATGTTCAACCCTTTTTATATTTTTTTGTAGTATGTCTAATTAAAAATAACTAGGCTCTCCAATGCATAATTACATGAACACCTAATACACTACTTCCTGCCGGTTTTGGTTCAGTCATAAATATGCACCAGAAGTATGAATGACCCACAACACTACTCCCTGCTGTATCTGTTCTATTTCTGAATCAAAGCTCATTTTTGAATTTGGTCTTTCACTACATTTTCCTTGTTGTGCAATCATTTCCCAGCTGGACAATTAACAAGTGCTTTTTCTCCGCAGCCCTTGATGTGTAACCTCCCTTACCCCATATTTTAACATGCATTATATACCTTCTTCACTCTGGCTGGTTTTGGCAGTGACCCACAATCTAAATCTCTTTCCTCCATTTGGTAGAAGTGAAACTATAATTATCTAAGGGCTAATTTCAAATTACTCCTTCATCCCAGTAGCAACTGATGAAGATTAGTGGTCTTGCCTTGTATCTGAGTAAGTCAGCAACATAATCACAAGAGGACTCAGCAGGCAACATTTGATTCATGTGAACTCAATTACTTCTGTCAAACACATTCACTTCAAAAAAAAGCAGAAAGTTTCAAAATCGGTTTTTGCTAACCATTTTATTCTCAAAAAAGATTTCACCTGACTCTTAAGGGAAAAAATAACATGTATTTAATTGCAAATAACCCTAAATAATAAGTACAGACACACACTTAGATACATGGATTTGGGACCTTATTTGTTTCTGGAAAATGAAAATATTTAAAAGAAATAACTTTGTGTACTTAAAGTGTCTTAGTGAAAATTTAACTATATAAGTGTAGCCTGCAAAAATTAATCTATACTATATTTTAAATTGATACTCTAGAAACCAGACTATGTCATTACCATACCAAAGCCAGATTATTATGGGTAAGGTAGTCTATTTCTCCTGATAGAAGTTAAAGGAGAGAAGGCTGCTATTTGAAGGTAACTGATCACAACTTGCTAAATTATCCCAAACTCCTGAATTGTGTTTAGGTTGTTAAGGCCTCTGGCTTTGTGAACCCTGGAGTGAAGGTTTAGCCTCCGAAAGGCCCTAGTCAACCGCAGCATGCCTGAAGCTGTAATGGTTACATGGACATGACCTGACAGCAGTGACCAGGGCACCTTCCACTATAGACTCAGTAAACAGTCATATACAATAATCACAATATATATGTTCAAATTTCAGCTGCTTCATATAATTACATCCTTAATTAAATGGAACATACTTTGATTATCAATGAAACTGAGCCTTAAATGCTATTCTGCAGGAAGGTGATAGTATAAATATGTTTCCATCCATGATGTTTGGAGCTCTATAAACTGCACTGAGATGGGGTTTATAATCAACACTATAGGAGATGCCAACCACATGTGATTTCATATTTGGAACCTGATATTTTGAGCTGTGAGTCTTGAAACAGAGGGAGGATCAATTTAAAAGATATATTTGTAAGTTTTCAGACAGAGCAAAGACATTTTCTACAGATAAACAGAAAAATAAAATAAATCAACAAAACAGCCTCTGTGTACTTTTTATTTAGTTTCCAATCCTACTTTCTTATTTCTTTCTGATTTCTTAATTCAACATACTTCACTTCTGCCATTAGAGAATACAATGCAATGGAAACAGGGCAAATGATTAATCAAATAATAATTCAAAAACGAGGTGCAAAATCAAAACTCCCTACAGTTGTATAAAGGCGGTATCTATGAGTAACTAACAGCGAGCCTTGCCCTAGGCTTGACAAGTCCGGAACACAGTTCCTGAAAAGGTGTCTTTGAAGGCAGATTAGAAGGAATGCTTTGTGAGGCAGAAGAAGGTAAAAAGTTCCCAAGAATAAGCAGAGACATAAAAGAACATGGAGCAAAGAGAACAAATGGCCTTTGAGAAACCAAAAAAAGCTGGCTTCACTGGTGCACATGGGAGAGGAGGAAGCGTGTTTCCAGATGAATCTGGAAAGACAACCAGGACGAAACATGCAGGCTCAAAGTGTCAGACAAGCTTTGAAAGAACTTCAGCGAGGCAGATCAAGTGTGGTCAGGCCATGGTGAGCATGAAGAATAAGATTTCCATTTCTCTCTGGGTGACAGAGTCAGTAAATATGTAACAGTCAAAAAAGCCAAGATCTATAGAAAGTCATTCATTTTATTTAAAAATAAAATTCCAACAAGCTATGCTCTTAGATTAGAGGAAAAAGGAAATGGCCTGGATAGGTTGACAAGATGGGGCCTAATTTCTGTCAGCACTTTCTGATGGACTGTGGCAGGCTATTAAGAAGAAGGAGGTATCAGATTGATTCCCAAATGTCTTCCGTATTGAGGGTGATTCCAAAATCCCAATTCCTATTTAAGATTTGAGGTTAGCATTTGGAGATCTTAGAACGACTTTGAATCATCTTTTATTCTATGTATATAGCACTCACCCACACACATACACATACTTACATATACCTGTACCTATTGTGTATAGGTTTATAATTCCTCAAGTATATGTAACTTTTTTCAAAGTCTCCAAAGCAAGCCTTCAAATACATCTACTCATTGAGTTAGTCACTCGAGGAGATTAATTATTTAGTGAATCACAATTAGAAAATCTTCCTAGGCTGGCCCCATACCATCTACATACTGTAAAATGCCAAGAGACATTTGTCACACAGACTTCATGTACAACATTCAATGGCTTCTGTGGTCTCCAGATGTGTGGCCCCTGCAATGCTCTTTCTACCACCAGAAGGAAGTGACAAATTCCTGACTTAGAACAGCATCTGCTTTAGGAAACTTTTCTCCACTGCTGCCTTTCCAGATCACCCGATTTCTCCCAGGCTACTTCTCAATTACTCTTCAAGGGTGAGGGAAAGAAAGAAGAAAAACTCAAGCTAAAGGCTTCCCCTAAAAAGCATTTGCTCACAAACACCCATCCTTCAAGGTGCTTTTTTCTATGTACCACTAGAATGCATGTACCACTAGGAATTTTATTTTCAAATAAAATAAATCAGAATTTATCCTCTAAAAGTACAGAGGCCTCTTTCACAGTCTGCCTGCCAAATAAGGACCGAATCTCACTGCGATCTCAACGGAAGCCACAGAGATCCCCTAAAATGCTGTGAACGGTCAAATGGAGCGTGTAGGTGCACAGCACTAATAAACAAGTTTTAGAAATAATAACACTTTCTTTTATAATGTTTTAGATGGAAATACAGTTGACAGAGTGTATTTAACGCCTGCTTCTGATTCTGTAATTTTATATGACCTCATTTTAAATCAAAAAAACTACTCCAAAAAAATTCAGATGTTAGAACTTTTCCATAAACCAGTCCTGACAAAATTATTATTCATTTCCCCAAAAAATTATGAACATTTAAGAAATATAATTTCAAATTGACAAGATATTTAAGAGCATGTATATGCATGAAGTAAAGAGTTGTAATTTAGGTGGAAAAAAGTTACAGAATTAACTGTAGATACTCTTCAAAAGAATACATAAGGAGCTGATGGTGAAAAAAGAATTAGGCATATGAAATGTTTCTGGAGAGAACAAATTTTTAAAAAGTCATAATGACTTATAATTTCCCAAGTTCTGTTTCCCTGGATCCATAGCTAATCTACCATCAAGCCTGAGCACAACACCAAGTGTGATAAACAGAATGAAAGGAGGAAATAAAAACGCGCTTGAAGCTTCAAGCAGGACTAAGGACTGCTCAGCATTTGGCTTCTCCTTAGTTAATGCACATAAATTCCCAGCCCCTATTTAGGATTCACACATTATGTTGAAACCAAGTTCAAGTTCATAAGGACAAATAATTTTTAAAGGAAAAAATGTGTTTTCTTCCACATAAGCTGTTTTTCATTTTGACATAAAGTACCATCCTGCTCCAGAAAGCCACTGATAAATATCCAAGCCTAAAAGAGCAACTCGCCACACTGTAGGCAAAATGAGGGCATTTTCAAATGAACAGGAAAGCATGCATGGTCAAGTTTCAATTTAAAAGAAAAATTAAAACAGAAGAAAAAAGTCTGAAGTGCAAATTGCTTGGAAATGACCTTTTTGTATTGGCCCTATCTTCAAACACTTATTTTCATGGTGCACTGTTTATTATGCATTTAAAATTGATCTGTAAGTTTTAAAAAGCAACCATGCAATGGCACCCACATGTAAACAACATAGTAAACTAAGTATCATCAGTTTACAAATGTCTTGCTACAAAATTCCTACGGCTGAATTTATTTCTGAAGAATGTCTGGAAGGCAGTTAACAGCATGCCAAAACAATTTCCCCCTAGGTATTTCATTTAAATTTTGTCCAGCAAGAAAAGGGTAGAAAGAAAACATCAGCAGTGATAACAATCACACAATGAAGCCACTAATCCCTTGGTTTGTGTTGTTCATAGATAAAACTTCTGAAAGCAGAGCGAATATGACATATGACTTTGCCAATCAGATACTCTCTGAGTATTAATTATGTATATCCAATAAAATATAACATTAAATCTTCATCATTGCCAGAAATTTTAAAATTCAGAGAAGAGAGAAATCAAACTTGAAGAGAAATAATCTCCATAAATTAGCAAAGTAAAAGGTCACTTGCTCATAATCATTGGAGGACATACATATACATGATCCGAGGGAAGAAGAAATCCCCAGCAGATGCACGGGCAAAGCCTTACCTTGACAGGTGCCATTTTTCTCTTCGTATCCCGCCTGGCACATGCACTTCCCGATGGGCACCAGCCACTCCCCTTCAGCGCTGCAGTGCATCTTGGGAGGCTCATCTGTCACAGAATGATTGACACAGGCACCTGACACCTCCAGCAACTGTGAAGAGTCTGCTCCAGTGATAGTGTCCGGGAAGATAGCTAAGTGTCGCACGACGGAAGGGCACTTTTTGTAGTACACACGAACAGAAACCAGAGCAATGCACGCTCCCACGTCTTGGAAAGCCAGGTAAAACCCTTTCTTACTTAGAGGGCCCACGTCTCTGACCTCTGTGTTCAGTTTCATGACGCGGTCGCCAAGATCCAGTTCTGTGAAACTCTCATCAGCTGCAATGGTGTCGATTTTGATGTACTGGTTTTCCTTGATGTTTCTCCCGTTTGCATCATCAGACTCAAAATAATACATGTTAAAAGTTTCCTTGCAGGTTCCTAGGCCCCCAGGAAGACTGTTACAGTCCCGCAGAGTAAATTTCAGTTCTATGAAGATTCTGGAAGCACCTTCGTTGGAGATCCAACTGGTCAAGAGCCAGTTATTCTGATTCTGTTCCATAACCTTGCATACTTGGTAAGTGTGGATAGGAGCATAGTTTTCATCAACTTCGCCAATCTCTTCCCACTGTACGATATAAAACAGAATGATAAGAAAATTGAAAAAAATCAAAGAATTATCAAAAAGAACTAATTATATCAGGAAAATGCCTGTAATCTCAAAATACAGCATGAAGATAAAAGTGCCCTATAAAAGAGGAGTGAAAGGACATTGGAAAAAATTTCTTTCGTTTTGGTGGTGGGGAATCGTAGTAATCATGTTATTCCATGAACTGCATTCCTAGCTTCCTTCATTTATTTATTTTTTTGCTAGCTTCTTTTTTAAAATGAACATTACATTAACTCAAAGATGAACACATATGAATTACATATAGCAGGGGAAATCATCTATTTAAAGGTTAAAATATAAAGAAAAATGAATGTGGATAAAGTAAGCAAAGAAAAGCAAAGGAAAGTAATGCATATTGGAAAGAAAGATAAGTGTATCAACAAGTAATAAGACAGATGCTATGATTCAGATAATGCGCCCCAAAGGGTCACGTGCTAACAGTTTGATTTCCACGCTGTAACTATCAGGATGTGGTGAAAACTCTAAGTGTGCCCCAGAGGGAGATCTGTAGAGTATCAGGCGGGTGTGCTCACATGGGACTGCGGGTCTCAGTCCACTTTTCCTTCTCTTTTGCTTCCTTGGGGGTGAGGGGAGAAGGTTTGTTCACACACCCATGTTGATGTGCTGCCTCCTCGCAGGCCTAAAAGTGATGGGGCTAACTGATCACAGACGGAAACCTTCAAAGCCGTGAACTGGAAGAGACCTTGCTCTCTGTAATTTGATTAGCTCAGTTATTGGCCATATCAACGGTATAATTCAAGAGAAGAAATGAAGAGAGAGAACAGCAAATGTAGAAAAGAATGAAACTTATGAAAACACATTTATTTAATTTTATCATGTAACAAGTAACATATTACTGTAATAAAATATGAAAAAATCCATTTGCTTAAAATTAATACTACAGTAGATCTTTATTTCATTGAATCCATCTGTTGACAGCATTTTCACTATTTCTTCATAGACCTATCCATGGAAATAGAGACAGTTATGAAATGGAGATAAAAATTATAAATTTACACTATGTTTAGGCCTATATGGAATATTAACTGTCTTATTTTATACTTTGGGGAAAATTAATTCCTTGTTATTAATGCATTGTTTTCTTTGTTGATTACCTTAAGATATAAGAAAATATGCAGAATATAAAAGTAATTAAATAAGGTTCACATAGTTTCCAAAGTCAATTTGCTAAAAAAAAAAAAAGAGAGAGACATAAAGCTTTTTTTTTAAATAAAAGACTGTATTTTAAGAATCTCAATGCTGCATGACCAATTCCTGCAGTATAATGAATCCAAATTTGTATTCCTCATAAAAAGTCTTTATAACAGAAGCAATTTATTAAACCTGTTTAGAAACTGTATACACAAATTTATATGCAATTATATTTTGTTTTAAATTCTTCAAATGCTCCTGAAATACAAAGAGCAATGCACACAGGCTGACTTTCAATATATTTAAAATGTAAGATTTCAGACATTTAGTTTTATAGATAAAGCCCATAGAAGTTCATTTCTTCAGACATTAAATTCAATACAGAATTATTTCTTTGTTTTATTCAACCAGCAAAGATGTGGAAAATGCAGCAGCACAGGGCTGTAAATAAATTTTAGACCTAAGAGGGCCCCTCTTAAAATGCTGGCTGCCATCCGGCCACCATCACACAGACAGAAGTAAAAGGTGCTAATGAGGTAAAACTGCTGAGCTCCTGGAATTCACAAGAGAGAGATATCAAGATTTCATCTTGCCTAACAACTTTTGCATTATGGTGTTATGAGAAGCCTTAGTTCTTTTAATCTCATTTTGGTTTCCTCTCAAAATGTGTATAAACTCTACTCAGACCTTGATTTTCTAAAGCAACTTTCTATTTTATCATTCTACCATTAACTACTTAACATTTTCTTCCTCACATGGTTTAAGCATCAATCTTTCTATTATAAATGGTTGCCACGTCTTGATTAATATTTTATGCAAAAGAGTACCTCATCTATGCAAAAATGGTGAAGCTATCAATACCATAGCAAAACTAATTAAATAAACATTTGAATTAGTAAATGGAAAAAACAGCATTAAATCTCTTAAAAAGGAAATCAAAAAGCTAATTATGTCTGCTTAAATATTTTATTTTATGATAGCAATCCAAAACAAAGCACAAATGGATTTTAAATTATTTGTTTTCAATCAATTAGAGAAGGCCTAGTTCTGATTCATATACTCCAGTAGGATCCTGCTAACAAATGAAAGCAAGCAGAATAGTGGACTCCTCCAAAATTATAAGCAATTCAGTCTGTGTATGCAAGATGTCCAAGGTAGCAAAAATATTATTAAAAATACAAGCCAAGCAGCCCTTGACAACACAGCTTAATAGTTACTGCTTCAGGTGATAATTTCAAAGTACATGAATAAGCATTTTGCTTCTCTGAATATTCTCAATTAAAGAAAGAAAACCTATATAATTTTCTTTAAGTTGAACCTGTTGCAGTGAAATTTTATGTCCAAGAATCCAAAATATAAATGAAAGCTGGTATTTACTATTTCAAATAAACAAATGGGAGCACTTTAAATAATTATACCTATAAGCCATTCAGAGAATCAACCAGATGAAATATCATATCTGTCCTTATTTATATAGATTCACTATGAAATAGATTTTAAAAATTTCATTTACTTTAGGTTATCTGAAATAAAGCTCTGAATTTGTTAACAATTTCTTTTCTTCAAGTATGAAGAGGTCATCTTGTCGGCATCAGGACAAATCAGGAATAAAGAAATATGAAGAGAAAATAAGCATCACCTAGAATTTAAGAATAAGGAAAGCAAATTTCTAGATACTTTTACAAGTGTCACATTAAAGGGATTATAGTCATTTAATGAAGGTAGTATTTCCTATGACTGTAATATTTCCTATGATTCTATGAATAAATAAAAGTATTTGCTCCTGTTCTGGTTGACCGCAGGCAAAGGTTATACACATTGGGAAGTGGACCTCACACAATCAGGTAAGGGAGCTGCAATTTCACAAGATGGATTTTGCAAATTCCAAAGGCCTTTCCTTTGAATCCATGTTTTTCTTTCAGTTTCCTCATTTCCTGTTGTTTTGCACTAAAATTAAAAACAAAAAAAAGTAAACAAACAAAAAAAACCTACCCAAAACACTGGTTATATGATCAGTTTCCTGGACTTCCTTAATCCTCTTCCCTCTGGGCACTGAAAATCTCAAACTACTGCACTCAAATCTCCTGTCTAATCAGACAGCCAGCCACATTTCAATACAACAGGGGAAAAGAAAAAGGCCTTATTTACATATTCATGTGTGTATCATGGAATTATCAATTATCACCTTTTCCTACCTAAGTCATTAAGAACTACTTCTTTCTTGCTTCTCTCAACTGCCCTTAGGGAGAGAAAAATCAAGCTTTTCTCTTAAGATTCTTGCCTCCAGCTTCTGCTGTCTCCTTCCTGGGAATCACCATGGTTCTCTGGTCATCTTTGATCCTTGCTTACATATCCCATTTCCTTTTCCTCCAGGAATTGAGGAAGCTGAGACAGCACACACAGCCAAGAGTCTCCTCACCCTTTATTTTGTTGCTAAACCCATAGCACAAAACATCATGGGAAGAGGATTGATTTTTCTCTTTTAAAGGATCCATAGCTTGCTTAAATACTTGTTTTTATTATTTTATTTCTACTTATTTCTTACATCAGGGCAAGACTCTATTAAGGTAAAGTTAAGGCGCAACAGTAAGAAACTGAATAAAATCTTTACAGGTCTTCTGCAAGAGGACAAATACTAGCCTGATGCCCTAGTTTCAGCCTCAGCTCTTACATCTCAATAAATAGAGACACAATCTTTGGAACAACAGTTTTGCAATCAGTACTGAGAACTGAAACACTCTATTCTAATCATTCAATATCTACCAAGATATCTGAAAAGGCCTTAAAGGATCTAGTGCTAGTGTTAATGTAGAAATAAGACATTGAAGGCCAGACAGAAGGAAGTACTTGTCCAAGTGTACACGGGACCACATTTACAAGGCTGTGCTTGAAAAATGCAATGAATGTTTAAATTAAAAAAAAAAAAAAAGAAACAGTAAATGATACATTTCCATTAATCTCCCTCAAAACACACCCTTTTGCTTCAAAAACACTTACCATTTTTGCCACTTCCTGGAGTAGCTCTGAAAGTTCCCTTTTGTGAGTGTCTTTAGTTTCACTGTTGTGGGTGCCTCAATGGTCTGAGTTGATTCAAAATGTTTATCTTTCATAGTCATTTTGACTTTGGGGGAGAGCCACAAGCCAGTAGACACCAGATCGGCTGAATAAGGTGGATGAGAACATACAGTAACATTTTTGATGAGCCTATTTGTTTGCTGGATTGCACCTGGCAGCAGCATTCACCAGTTTTTTTTTTTTTTATCATGTCTCATAAAGGTATTCATGAAAGTCCAGAAATAGCTTCTGAAAGTGGCAACAACAATTGAGTTGCTATGCTCAAAGCAAGATGGAGTATTGTGAGGGAGATTAATGGCAATGAGTCTTTCACAATAATAATTTTCTATTCAAGCTTACACCATGTTTTTGATCAATCCTTGCACTATTTGAACACTTGTTTTCCTTTATCTACCTGACTTCCTATCTGTCTGTCTCTATCCCTAACATGTGGGTTTGTGTGTGAGATTCCTCAATTCATCACATCCTACCATGATGAAAATAAAATCACCTATTTTTAGCCATGATGTAACCATAGAAACCTTTCTTGTTTCCTCTATATATGGTAATTCCTAGAAACACACATCTGAGCTTAAAGCATGACTATCTTACTATCTATGGTATCTAGAGTCAAACATTACATTACATAGTTGGGTGCTTGATAGATATTTTATATTGAATGAATCCATGCCAAACAAAGAGTAAATTTTTTTTGGTTGCAGTTTAGATCTAAAATACACCCTCGAAAGTCTTAAGAGTACAGAGGTAGGGCTTTCAGAAGGTGACTGGATCATGGAGACACAATTCCTATCAGTTGATTAACCCATTGATGAGTTGCACATGTTGTTAGGAAGTGGTGGCCTGGAGGAGGTGGGCCATTGGAGCTGTGCCTCTGGGAGTAAGTATCTGTAACTCTTCCTGCTCCCTGTGCTTCTATGCTGCCATAAGAAAAGCAGTTTTCCTCCGCCAGCCTTTCCTACCGCCCATTTCCGCCTTCGAACTAGCCAACTATGGACTGAATGCTCTGAAATGATGAGCCAAAGATATCTTTTCTCCTTTGAGTGTTTCAGGTACTTTGTCCAGCAATAAAAAAGTCACCAACATAAGGTTTCTCTATAAATTTTCTAAAGTTTATGCATTCAAATTAGCTTTGGAATCAATTTTTCTGAAAATTAAGTCTTCAATATGTTTTGTTAAAAACATCCAAGAATTTATTTAAAATATTTTCCGATTCTAAATATTCATACAATTATTATGAGTTTAAGTTTGCCTATTAATCTATAAAACTATTTTAAATTAATATTATGTTACCAAGTATAATTTAGTTTGGTTTATGTATTTTGTTTTTGAATGTATGTTTTCAAAATATTTAATTCTTACTTTGTCAGTCACTAGCCTTCTATAACCTTCTGTACAAATTTAAAGTTTAGAATATGGTATATCATATTGTGGCACTAAACCTTATCTCATATTTTAGTCAAATTATCTTAGGACAGTCTTGGTGATTTTATTTTTTTTTTATTTAAAGAAAAAAATTTGAAACAGAAAGAGGGTAGAAATAATACAAAATCTCAAAAATAAAACAAAAATAGGAACCAGTAAGAAATCACTATTTGATAATTACATATTTTCCTCTTAGAAATAGTTGTTCAAGTTACAAAACTAAAGCCTACAAAGTGGACATCCAAACAGTGAGAATGCAATCAGTTTTGTTCATCCATCCAACAAAAACTTTAGCAACATGGTTATCAATCCCACACACTCAAATATACATGCAGTTATATCCTTTAGAATACTTTCTTTTCCTCTTTTTTTTCTTTACAATAACTATAATCCATTCTCATAAACTACTTAGAAGTTCTACACATATATAAGTCTCTACACATATACCTAGCCTTTCTGTATTAGAGGGAGAAACAAATCAAAACAAGTCAACAATACAAATTCCTAGAGAAACACTAAATGAAAAGGACATATGAAACCACAATACTAGGTGATCTACGGTAGTTACTATAATGTCTCTTGTTGTTTTCAATAAAATTGTATGTATCATCAGGAACAGTATAATTAAACATAGCAATACAAAGCACTATTAATAAAAAACAAACATTGGAGGCATTATAGGACTTCAAAGGCAGTTAATATTCAAACCAGAATGGGTATCCTATTGAATCTTGTCATCTTCAGAGTAGTTGCCTCTACTCTCAGACTTGATACTCTCAAGCATACCAGATTCAAATAAAATCAGTCAAGATAAAACAGCAATATATAAACAATCTTCTCTGTCCTATCTCTGCTATGCTATTTTTCTGTCATTGTTGTTTATTTACTTTTCTCATTCATTCCACTGTCTGCCCCTTTCTTTGAGGCCTTTCTGCCATTGTTCCTGGAACCCAGGGAATTTTCTTCTCTCTCTCTAGCAGTATTCTTTGCAGGGTTGGATTGCTGGTCACAAACTTCCCCAGTTCCTCTTTGTCATGGAAATATCTTGTCTCTCCATTAATTTTGAGAGACAGTTTTGCAGGGTACATCATTCTGGGTTGGAGATTATTTTCTTTCAGGGCTTGGAATATTTTGCTCCAAGCTCTTCTTGATTTGATGGCTTGCATCAAGAAATCCGCTGTGATTTTGATGAGTTTGCCTTTGTAGGTGATCTGCTTCTTTTCTCTGGTTGCTTTTAATATTCTGTTCTTGTGATGGATTTCTGGGATCCTGATTATTATATGGCTGGGTGTAGATCTGTTTTGGTTGTAGATGGCTGGAGTTCTGTATGCCTCATTTATCTGAATTTCACTCCCATTACCTATGTTTGGGAAGTTCTCCTTAATTATTTCTGTGAATAGACTTTTTATTTCATTTGTATTTGTTGCTGCATCTTCATTCACATATTTTATTCTTAGGTTATAAATCCTCTTGTCATTTTCTAGCCTTTGTATCATTGCTTCCTGGTTCCTTGTTATTTTTAAGACATCCTTCCTTTCACGATCATACTTTGCAAATCTATCTTCAAGTTTTGAAAGTCTGTCTTTAGTTTCTGTTAAAAGGTTTTGCCAGGTTTCAATGGAGTTTTTAATTTCCTGATACTCTCTTTGGATCTATTTCATGTATTCTAGGTTTTGTTTATATTCTTCATCAAAGGCTTCTCTCCTTTCTCTGGGTTCCTCTATTCTTTCATTTGTGTCTACTTGAGGATTACCCAGGACTTCTTTTATTAAGCTTCTTATACCTTGCTCATTAAATTCATCAATGAGGTCACAGAAGTATTTCTTTATTTCCAATGAGGCTGCCTCTGACATTACAGGTTTGCTGCTCTCAACCTCCTTTGCATTTACCTCTGCTGGACTCACTTTCCCTGGTTCCGCAGTTGGAGACCTTTTGCTATTTCTCTGTCTTGTCATGTTTCTGGCCCCCTTCAGACAGGTGGGTGTTGGAGGTCTCTGGGCCTTTCCTATTGCTTAGTTTTTTCTGCAGCGCACTTGCTAGGGAAGTGCCGCCCCCCAGTCTGCTGCAGATCTGCGAGGTACATGCTGAGAGCCAGACCCTCCGTCTATGTCAGTCAACCAGTTTATGCTTCAGCAAGTTTGTGTGTTCCCTGGGGATGCCACTGGCTCACAGCAGCCTCATCCCTGGCTACTGGGTTTCAACCAGGTGCCTGGCCCAGCCCAGGCATATCCCACCAATCTGCTTTGGACTAGGAGTTGTCGAGAGATGCTGCCTCAGGTTTTGATTCAAGCTGGCCCTGCCCAACTCCAAAATGTCCTCTAGCCGGTCCTTCCAATCTGGGGAATCCAGTTCCCATCACTCAGCAAAGTTCATGCAGCTCGACTGGTTGTTTCCACTCCCTGCCGCAGCGCCTTCCCCAGTGGAGGGTCTGGAGCTCACCAACCTCCGCTCTCAGCAGGGCCATGATCTCAGCTCCATTTTGAGTTGTCTGACTCTAAGATGCACCCTGTACAGCCACTGGAGCTTGCCCAGCTCCAGCCCTCCATCCACACTTCTTCTTCTTTCTTCTTTCTTTTTTTCTTTTTCTTTTTCCTCAGTTTCTTCCTGGGTTGAAAGAATTCCTCTCCTTTTGTCTAACTTTCTCCATGTTGTCAGATTTCAGCATCTGAGTTGTTTTTTTTTCAGAGAGGCTCTCTTATTGTGCCACCACTCATTTGACCATCTTGCAATTGTGTCGTGGTGATTTTTCTTTGGCACACTGAAGAAAAAAATCTAGTTCTAGCTTCTCTGTGTCACAATAAAACAGTAACTTTTTGGGAAAACCACGTTTATCACTTAAATACTTCTTTGTATGGACGAATAACCACTTATTATTCTTGATGTCACAATATTTTATGTATTTTACAGTACACTTAAATCCACATCTAAAGTTGTATTCAACACGTTTAGATACTATTCATAATTTTCAGTGTGCACAAGCATGTGTATACATGATTTCCTAACTTTGCTGAAGATACCATCTCAAACTAGCATTTCACCAATGTTATAAAAATATCAATAGAATCCCATGATTTTAGAAGGTGCCTAGGAACTATCTGATCATTCATTTTATCCAGTGAGCAACAGACTCCCATTACTACCTCAGAGTATGTTTGCCTAAATATAAAAATGCTGGAAGTTTTCTGCTAGTGGAAAATCAGATGACACATTAGAAATGACCCATTAGAAACACATTAGACATTTAAAACATAGCAAAAATCTTTTTCTTTTTATTGTTACTTTATTATGCTGACATTTTAATACCCGATTTTAGATTCATTATTTCATGTATGTATTTGTACCTCATTAAACTGAGTGTAATTAGGAAAAAAATCAATTTGGACTTGAAAAAATTGAATGTTTTCACATTTTTCCTAAGACCATTATAAATGATAAACAATACTTTTCTCCATAACATTTGATAGCCTTTGAGAGGCTTATTTAAAATCATGCATTACCTTCTTATTAGATGTACAACTAAATTCATGTCTGTTTCTGCAACTTCACTTTTCTAAGACACTCTGCTGAAAATTTTCAAAGGGTAAGTAACTTAGGAACGTGATTAACAGTAAATAAACGCATGCATCTCACTCTTATTCTTCTCTTATTTATTAGGTAAGTACACATGTGCACCACACAAGGCCTACATGCCTTGTGTGGAGTGGGTACCTGCACATAGCACATCTCCTTCCAACCCTTTCCCACACCTCTCTTTTACCTCCCTTCATCTCTTGATCCCCTTCCCACATGAGAAACTACCCCACTCCCCAGTTCCAGTTTTTTATTGTAGTCTTTATTTGGCTTTCTCCTATAAGAGAAAATATGGCATTTCCTATGGAAAAGGCAAATTTTACTTACTTGCCATTGCTATCTTTGATGTGTTTATGATAAGCCACATGAAATTCCTTATTAGGACAAAATACCACATTATTAAAGCTAGTGCCTGGTGAGTAAAACCAAGAGTTCCTGGTAAGTCACTTTTCCTGAAGCTGCCCATGTGCCAAAACAGTGGAGACTCATATGAAAGAACAAAGGCGATCCTGGGTATCATGCTTTGAAAAACCCTTTGTTGTAATTCAAAGGTGATTGTAAAATATGTCAAAAACTCAAAGAAAACCTGGTATACTGAGAATTGTTGAGAGATGCAGTCATATTTTAGATCATCTTTTTTATCTCTCACTGTGGGCTCATTATAGGATGGAATACAATCATCATCACAGTAAACTGAGGCCCAGAGCAACTGACAGACCAGCCTGTATGACTTCATGTGTACGAACAGAACTTTGTGAGTATAATCACCATTTTCTCCTAAACAAGGTTAAATTATAATGCATAAAATACAGAGTCACATGAGTCATTTTCACCAATTAATGACAATTTTTTTCATTCTATAATAAACTAAGTGTTTATAATTTTAAAAGATAAAAACTGTTGGTCTTTGCTCTAGAATTTTAACTCCCATCCCACTTTGTAAATTTTTTAGTGTTTATAATTTTAAAAGATAAAAACTGTTGGTCTTTGCTCTAGAATTTTAACTCCCATCCCACTTTGTAAATTTTTTTTTGATTTTTAGATCAAGATCAAGGGCAATTCACTGGACAACAGATGCTTCTCTGTTTGTGCAACCTAAGTAAAACATGATTTAAGAACACTGAGACATGTAACATAGATTCTCTGCTTCACAAATTCAAACTCTCTAATAAATGTGATTCTTTAGTAAAATAAATACAACAAAAATCCATCCACTTTCAGCAAAAATAATTTGAGTCATAATCTAGTTATACTACCTCAATTATACATTAGTGTAAAAAAAAGACCTGCATCAAGTAGGAGTTTGACTTGTTTGAAATATCTTTAAAATTCATGAGTATGATGCAGCAATATTGTTAGAAATGACTCAATTAATTTTCTGTGTATGAAATAAATCTAAAGTTGATTACTGTATTGCCCATGGATAGAATAGATATTCATGAGCTCAAATTCAATTCCTCATGATACAAATAAAATCACTTGAAAAAGACATTTAGACTTTCAAATTTACATGAATATTTTCAGAGGAAAATTTGTGAATAATCGAGCATCAATATACAACAGTAATTTTGAATAGCGAAAAGGATAGTACTTTTTCCCTTTGATATTACAGTTACCAATTATTTTTTTTAGAAAGTGAATCCTTTCTCAATTTATTCTTTAACAAAATTTTTCCACGTACAGAAGAAATGAAATTTTCAAACCTCAAAAGCAGCACATCAGATAAAACATGTGCCAGGAGAGATGTTTATGATTAAATCAGGGAAATTATTTCTTAGCTAGTTAGTATAATGAATATAATCTAAATACCTGAAAAGAAAATACTACATATTAAAATTGTTCATGGAGTCATTTCTATTCAACTTTTCAGATGAAAGATATTAAATAATGTCCTATCACATAAAATAATGAAGTGTACTATGAATACTTCAAGATCTAAAATATGGTATTTTCCCTTGAAAAATTTGCTAATGAAAACAAATTCAAACTTATCAACTAATCAATAATAATTTCAAAAGACAGAATGAGCTAAGTGAGTAGACATGCTTGAAATTAACAAATTAATAAACTGAATAAAATCCTAAATGATCTCATTAGTGTTTTATCAAAAAAGCACTCCCATTACCTATGGTACATAATCAGTAATGTGTCAATCATTTGTGCCACAAGTTATAATGTAACAAGCAGTAGTTAAAGCCAAACAGGTTTATAAAACATCTATTTAGATCAGTTCTTTAATGTATCATTGAAAAACAGAGTATCTCCATGGTGCAAGCATAGCAGCCTCTTGTGATATTTTTTTCTGTCATATTATATCCAGAGATGATTAGCCCAACATATAGTACCATGTTAAAATGTGGTAAAGTCAATAATGTTTTGTGTTTCATTACAAAATATACATACTCTGTGAATTTATATCTTTGTAAATGGTGAGTGTGATCTCAATCACATACTAGCTTAGGCTGGAGTTCACATTTACTACGGAGGTTGGAAGATCTAAGGAGAGACAAATACTTCTGTTTCAAGATTTCACATGAACACAAATACACAAGTAATCACAAACATACTATAACAAATTCTTTCATGACAGTCATTAAGATGTTAGAGGCATTGAGCTGGGGATTTAGCTCAGCAGCATAAGCATCTGCCTAGCAAGTACAAGGCTGTAAGTTTGATCCCTGGATCAAAAAAAAAAAGAAAAAAAAGAGATGTTAGAATCTTCCCAATACTATTTAATTATATATGTTCTCGGTAACTTGTGAAATTGAAAAGCAGTATTATATTCTTAATATAAATATTATCTTATTATGGATAGTTATAAATTCTGCAGAGAAGATTTCTTTTTGAAGAAGCATGAAAGTTTAAATAAATGAGATTCGATTTAATGAAAATAAAGCAGCTTAACCTCTGTTGGGATTAACGTTTTAGACAAAATAAATATAATTATACCCCTGTGATTCTGCCAAAAAAGTTATCAGTAAAAATCTGCAACTCAATGATACATCCAGTCTCTAAAATATATCAGGAAATATAATGCTGCCTCTGCTCTTTGTTCTTTATTTGTAAATCACTTTTTTCAGTAGATACAATTACACTTTGATGTAGACCTTGACAACAGCACCCCTGAATCAATTAACTCCTTATCTAACATGAATCATGTTCTCCTAATCAGGGGCTATTCAATGGTCCCATCAGTGCTGTGAGCCTCCTCAAGTTCAAATGATTATAATGCTCTAACATAGAATAAAGGCCACTCCACCCCTTCGCACAGCAGTGTTAGTGTCTATGTACAGCACTGGAGCTCTCTGCTGTCAGTGGGTATTTCCGTCCACAGATGCTCTTCTGCAGAGAACAACTCCAGTTTCAGAAGCCTAGCGCTTCTCCCACTGAGACGGAAGTAAGGGTGGAAACAGCTATAGAGTCATCACCAATTCCTCTTCCTGAACTCACTTGTTAGGTGTGTGTCTGCTCAAAAAGATATCTCAACAAAAAGTATTTCTTCTATTATGTTTAATACAGATGTTCAAAATGTCTAATGATAGTACTGCAATGAACAATCACCAATCTTTAAATTTCTCTTTTGAGCAGTAATTTAATAAAATTTTAACTTGGACAAACATCAGATGAAGAATTTTAGAACAGAGCATATCATCTGTGATTGATCAATATTTATATATATTTTTATCAAATAAATATATCTTACTAAATTTTTATGTTGGAATTACTTTGAAGTGGATGATGTTATGAATTCTTAACAAATAAAAAACCTTTGAAATTTTAGCAGAATTGTAACAGCAAAGACAAGTCTCTACATTTACTCTTCCTGTTGATGTCTTCTGCTTCTGTTTCTTATATTCCTACATTGTGCCTTAATCATCTTGACAATGTTTATGTAGGGTGGGAATCACAAATGGGAATAACAGCAAAAGAAATTAATTTTGCACTGAGTTTTAACTCCTAATATTAAGCCACCTATTAACTACCTTTTGCTACTCTTATCTTTTTCAGAAATATACTGTGTTAATAGAAAACATGAATATGGAAAATGCAGATAAGAAGTAAATCAAGAAAAACAGAATCCTTTTGGTTAATATTTGCAGATATTATTTGTTCCTTCATTTTTATTTGAGGATGAGCCACAACACTGCTCATATGAACAATGATAGATCTATCATCACAGCACACAGATGTTTCTGAGCCCTATTTGTGGTTCTTTCTGCTGTGCGACTAACAGTTTGCTATGTAATTTCAGTACTGTACTCAGAAAAGGTAACTGACACAGCTCTGGACATCTGAGCTCCTTGATAATATTTCTAAGTAGTCTTTGTAATTTCTCCCTTCCATTTGGGCTGATTACACTGAATACTTCACACAGTTAAAATTGTGTTCACTAGTAGAAAGTCAGGCAGATGTAGAGTCAAGTGTTACAGATTCTAATGGAAACGAGAGACTCTTCTTTGCTGCTCTTGGGAGTATATATCAGCTCTCAACTTTAAGGAGCAAACATGTGGTAAATTTAGAATGCTTTAAAACTGTGATTTTCATATATGTTAAAACAACATCTCAGATACTATATGGCCAAACAGAAAATACTCAGACATCAGGATGAATGAATGAAATGTTATATTTCATGCTATAGATAAATAAATAAAATTTAACAACTCTGTTATGAAAATTGCAAATATTTAACTTTCATAGAAAAATATAACATTCAAAAAACTGAACCAATGATTTAAAATAAATGAAACAATACCATAATTATAAATTATTACATTTATGAAAAGATACTATGAAGGAATGAAATTGACATGAATAATACACTCAATTCCCCCCACCCCCATACCAGGGATTGAACTCATGACCGCGTGCTTGCAAGGCAGGTGCTTATGCTGCTGAGCTAAATCCCCAGCCCCAACACTCAATTAATGAACAGAGTTTCAGAGGATGCTAAGAAAAATGTGTGTCAGCACATGTATAATGAGCCACAAAAGAGAAAAGGCCAAAAAAAGGGCAGACACAACCATAAATAAATATTAAAAGTTCACAAGTTTAATGAAAATCATTGATTTACAAATCCAAAATGCTCCCTGAACCAATTAGCATACATAAAAGACCCATGCTTACACACCCTGATGAAAGCCAAAACATTGAAGTTTTTTTCAATTAAAAAAAAGTTTTTTTAAATGTCAAGAGGAAAATATTTCATCAGGTAGAAATAAACAATATGGTAGAAATATAAATGCTTTAGCAGAAAATGGAGGGCAGAAGAGTAGAGAGTAGAAAAATCTGTTCAAAGAGCTGAAAGGAGAGAAAGCAGTTAAGCAATAACACAACATCTTAGAAACTTTCAAAATAAAGATGATTCAAAGTTCATCATTAAAAATAAATAAACCACTTAGAAAATGAACAAACAAGGATAGACATACTACTGATAAAATGTTCAGATGGCAAATAAGCACATTAAAAATATTCAATGCCATCAGACATCAGAGAAATTCATATTAAAATGACATCACTATGCACCTTTATGAACTCACTATGATTAATTTTCTTTCAGTGCTGGGTGGAACCACAGGCATTTCAGATGATAGACAAAAGTTCTACCACATAGGTCCACACAATTTTTCAAAATTTGGGATGATACTTAGTGTTAATCACAGTGTGGAGAAGACAGATTGTTTATATCTTACTGGTGGGAATGTAAAATAGTACAGCCATTTTGTAAAACAAGAAATTTTGTGCAAAATTAACCATTCATTTACTATACAAAAGAGAAAGGCAACACTTTGACATTTATCCCAGATAGATAAATGTACACCGATGTTCATATTATTTATAATAGCTACAAACTAAATCAGCCCAGATAAATTTAAGTGGATGAATGGTTAAACAAAGTTCAGTGCAAACATACTACTGAGTAATGAAAACAAGCGATCAATGTAAGGTATAAGAAACAATGATTGTCTAGCAAACTATACTGATTGAAAAAAATCCCTAAAAATATTAAATATTGTATGAGTCAATTTAAAATAATATTTTGAAACACAAAATTTTTTAAATTGACAAGAGTTGTCAGTATGAGTTACAGTGATGTCAAAACTCTACGACACTGTTTCAGTTTGGTATCATAGAAGGAATGAATTTGCCCAGGATTTAATAGCCATGAGGGGAAAAGAAAGGAGAAAATTGAGACACACGAGAAGGAAAGGTCAGAACATGTTGCTAAATTAATGATCACATAGGAATGTGGAATTCAAATTTATCTGACTTCACACAAAGTATCTTTTAATGTGCTACTCCACGACACTTGGAAAAATAAGAGAAAGTTCAGGAAAACAATCGTTTACAGGAAACTAATGCATGGATTAAGTAAAGTCCCTCTGGCACTGTTCCAAATGTACAGTCATATTTTTATTCTCAAAACTCAACCTTATATTTATTTTTTCTCTTTGAATTAAACCTTAAGTAATTATTAAAGTAACATCACTCCAAGTATGTTCAGTATAACTAGAATACCATTCACCATTTCATGAAAAACAAAAGTGCTCTTTAGAAAGACAACTACGGGATACTTCCTAATTGATCTTTTCTTCAAGCCAATAAATGGAATGCTTTGAGAATTCAGTGCACATCTGTAAAGTAAATCTGCACACTGTACACATACGTATAGTAAAGCTACACAGTAAATTTTCTTGTTCAGTTTTATAGGACATTTCCCACACTTGAGTGACTTTTATTCATGATACACATGGGCACTCTGCTGAACATTACCATATATTGGGAAATGCTAAGTTACGGTATTGGCTGATAACTGTTGTGTTTGTGGAGACTTACTGAGATACCACGTCACTGTGGCTTGAATTCGAATTCCTGCCCTTCACATATTTTTCTTAGTACCTAATCTATATCCCCTGGTCTCTATACTTACCTGTATCTCTCAAAAACTCAATGCATTTCAGCCATGAGAAAGAAATGTGGGGCTGAGGATATAGCTCAATGGCACAAGTACTTGCCTGACAAGCACAAGATCCTGAGTTCAATTCTAGGTACCCCCAAAAAATATGTGTTATCAGTTGTTTGGGTATTTTCTCCACCCCAGTATTAAGCCTGGAGAACTGTGCATGTTGACTGACTGTATATAAGCATGAAGGAATGAACGAATGAATGAACAAAGAAACATGAAAATACCATTTGCTCTACTTCTACTGCTTAACTCAGTGCTGGACTGTGGTCCACAGCAGGGGAACAGAAAGAACTTTTGAGTGACAGCTATTTCTCCTTCTTTCTACTAAAAGCAATTTACGCAGAGAACACTTGGCACGTCAGCGCTGAAACGTTGCCAGCCTTTTGCTCCATCCTCTATTTTTTTTTCCCTCTTGACAATAACCTCTATCAGAAGAATAGTAAGGAAGGAAAAAGAAGGTTAAACTCAATTCTGTCACATGTTGTTAAGAGTCAGCAGCTCCAGGAAAGGTTTTATTGTGAAGAGAATTGAATCTTGTGGAAGAGAGTACTACTGGAATCCCTGTAAGTTTCATTTATCTCTGTATCTCTGCTAACTAACTAGCACTTTGAAGTGTCGGTTAGTAAGCCTAGAGAAGTGGTGGAAGCTTGTAAAGGTTTATTAAATTATGAAACCTTACCATGCAAAACCTTCGGTGATCTATGTAAATAAAAGCTACACTTTGCTTACTTCTTTGACCCATATAAAATTTTGTAATTATAGCTGAAATCCTCATCTTGCCAGATCCATGATCTGATTATCTGGACTACATGTAAAGTTCAAACACTGGGATAGTTTCTTTTCCAATTATCCATAAAAAGAAGAAAATAAATCCTAAGGGTCCTAACTACAAGTTCATTTGGTTGCAAGAAAGCAGATTTGTCAGAAGATGAAAAAATAGAATTTCTATGATACAGCTGATAAAGGAATAGGGTATCACTAACACTTTTAGTTTTAAAATCAAAATTAAGTAGTATTTTCAATAGGAAACTGAACCCCCCAAATAACAAGAAATGTCTATTATAAAAAGTAACAATGTAAATGTTTATTAGAAAAAACTTGAAGATAGTAAAAAACTTTTCTAGATTGAAATACAATCTAGAAAAGTGCACTGTTAGTTTTTGAAAACATTTAGAGCCAACACATCAGAGTATTCGCAAGGTCTCTTTCATGGACATCTTTTTCTAAGTGGTTATTTTACACAATCATATTACTAACAGTTTTCCTTTCTGCAAAGAAAGACTATAGCCAAATTGGGCTAGTTTATGGTTTTCTCATATATAATGGCTAGTGTATATCCCAAATTCACTGGAAAATAATTCTGCTTAAAATTCAGTTATTTCCATTTGACACATTTCATGTATAACCATATAAAGCTAAAAAAATAGCAAAGTAGCTACCTGTGCTTATTACAGAAGTCTGTCATAAAAGGCACATAAAAGAACAAACAAATCATATTGACAAATTTCAAAATGTTGTTATTTATACACATATAGATAATCCTACTCCATAGGCAATTCTACTAGTCTATTGTATTGTAATGTATTCTACATAATTAAGAAGCTATCATTTTAACAGCATAGAAGTTACATTTGAAAAGTTAAGGTTTTTAAGACTTGTACAAATAGTATTATTCACATTTACATATGTACATGTGTCTGTTTTAGTATTTGTAAATATGGCCCTGTGGTGGCACACACCTATAACGCCAGCACGCAGAAGGTGGAGGCAAGAGCATCACTGAGAGTTTAAGGCCAGCCTGGACTGCATACTGAGTTTAAGGTCAGTCTGAACTAAATAACAAGACCCTATCTCAAAAAAAAAATTAAATATGAATCTTTGAAAGACATTAAAAGAGAAGCTTCATCATTTAGTAATAGAATATAAATTTTATTTAAAGTCAGAAACACAGGGAATATATACATTTAAAATACCCTAAAGCCTGTATATTGACATAAAATAGCTGAATTTGATTTACATATCAATCTTTTAAAAGTGTATCTTATTCAACAAGTAAGTATGACTGAGGTAATTTTTTTCACTTTTAATAGAAATGTTAAAACAAAAATGTTTTAATGAAAATATTAAGGTTTTTTTTTAACAACCTTAGCTCTTCTTTTTTCTTCTCAGTTAAAAAGCTGATCAAATAAAACATTCAGCAAGAGTTAATGTCAGATATTTTTACAAGGTCAGAATAGTCACTCAATATAATAGGATTACTCACATAAAAAATAGAGAGATTCTGCAAACATAAGCTTACTATTTCTATATGCAATATATATTTCATTTATTTTTTTATTAACCTCTAAAAATATTTGCTCATACCAATATATCAATATTTCCAGTTTAATTAGTAATGTTACATAGTCCATATTTTCTTTTATCTCTATTCTTAGTCTGAAATAATTGAAAACAAAGGTTTCCAAACGGTCCTTTAATCATCACTTATACCATAACCAACTCTAGTGGCTATGAAAATGAAAGTCTTTTGGAATCTATACCAACCTACATTTGATTTTTAGAATCCTGTGATTTTTAGAATGTTTCTCAATAATATGCACCAACAACTGCTTAAAGTTTATTTAGAATATAACATGGTCCTAGAACTTTCTTGAATATTTTATATGTTTCAACACAAGTCAAACACAACAGTTCCATGATGAAGCTATTATTATTTAGATGGGGAAATGCTGGGAGTTAGTACGTTGGGAGCTACGATTCTGGTACTGTTCATTCACAGTTCTGGTGCTTGATTCTCAGTTTCTCACTGCTGACTGGATGGTGACTGGCCAGATGTCTCTAAAGGTATCTCACAACACTAATCTAGTGAATGTGGATGGTATAGAACACTGAATCACAGATGTTCATTTCATAAACTAAATGAAAATTCCTTGAGAGAAGGGGGATTTTAACTCAGTTTTTACGAGGAACAACTTGTGTCACCATAGCTATCCCCTTGTTATTTCCCAAGAAGAACCTGGATCATATTTAAATTGTTAACTTTACTCCTTGATATAACCTCCTGCAGACAAAACTTAACAGGCAAAACTAAACCTCTTTTTAGCGTGAAATCCTGGTGAGACCCAGGTTTCATACCTGGAAATAGAAAAAGATGTTGAGTTATAAAGAAGCTATTTCACTTCCTTCAGGTTAAAATGTATACACACACATCCTTTTAAACACACTAAAACTTAAATTAGTACAATATTTCTCCACAATATCTGAATCCCATTTCAGATCTTTGCTGAGTGCTAAGAACTACCGTTCTTTAGCCTGCCACAGATTCTAGCTTACATTTCAGTTTTGGGGTTTGGGGTTTTGTTTCACTTTGTTTTCATATCTGTCATCTGTCTCCTCCTTTGGATTTACACTTTATTTACTGTAGAAAATGACTCAAAATCACTCATATCTCTAAGCGGATGTAATCCTTTTTTCTCTTAAGAATGTAAATTCAAAATAATATTTCAGTTCCTGAAAGATTTTACATTTATTGTCGTGAAATGAAACAGATCAGAGTGCCAACTGAAGTTTAATTAAGAGTACGCCAAAAGAGAAAAGAAATTAAAATATTCCTGAACCAAGAAAAACTAAAGAAATGCATTCAGAAATCAATACAGGCAAATAAAGGATCAAATAAAGGATTTGAATATAATTCTGTATCTCCTAACAGGCTTTTAACACATAGAGGACAAAGGAGGAAAACATACAGGGCCTTTCCTTCAGCGAAAAAGGCAGGAAGAACAGCAGAAGAAAGGGATAAACGCTTTAAGACATCTCTGTGAACAAATGTTCTCATGTCTCTATGAAGCAAGTCACTATTTTTCCATGATACACTGATACTTACTAGGAAAAGAAATGCAGTATTTGATAAGTTTAGGTTCTGCTCTTGCAAAAACAGTTCTCCCTTAACTAGCACTGTGTTGACTAAAGAATAGCAAAGTTAAACAAGACAAAACAAAACAGAAACAAAAAGGAAGTATCTTTTTTTTTTTTTTAACATACCTACTTCTTCACCAATACCTTATACAGAGATATGCACTGACCCAGGGGGAACATCTAAACCTGGAAGTAGCAAGAATCACTGTGGCATTACTACAAAATTTTTGAAAGTGGGAATGCTAATATGTCCATATTTGATTCTCAAGTAGGAATCAGAGTTGCTCTCACTTAGTAACCAGATGATAAAGCTTTTGAATTTACAAACTGTTTTCTCATTAGACCTTGAGCAGCAGTAAGTTTCAATTTTATCTCTCTATTTATAACATGTATAATAGTACAAATAAAGTGTAGATTCAAAGGCACCAAATAGAAAGTAGTTCTTATAAATCGTTTTCCAGGAAAAAAAAAAACATAAAGAACAATAAATAAATTAAATGATTAAAGTTTCCCTTACATTCTACTTCACTAAAGCTAAAACAGTATGATTGAACCTTAGATAAATGTCTTAAAGTTAAAATCAGTAAGTTCCAACTTGCTGTAGGCAATGTGATATTAGTACTGTGTAATTGAATTTTGTTCAATTTGTTTTACTTCACAGAAAAGTAATTTTCTTTTGCTTAGAATTAGCTCTAAACAGTATGTTATTTGGTTTTACTCTTCAAAGATGAACCATAAAATTACCACAGTTTTTTATTTTATCTGTCCTGTGTCATGATAGATATGCTGAATTAGTATAATGCTAAACATACAGCGTTATGCCAGTTTCTTCTAGAAAAACACTTCCTCTTTAGTCTAATTATTCATGTATGTACTTAGGCAAGTTGAAAAAGTGTGCCCAGAGGAAGCAAGATGACAGATTCATTAAAACCAAAACTAAGAAATCAATCATTTAGTCTGAACATAAAGAGGCTAAGGTTTCATCCTCCCCAAACAGCATCCAACTGACCATGTCAAAGTCTTCACCAGTCCTCAATGAGAAAATTATATAAAGTATTTCATAAAATAAAAATTTGTTCAACTTCAGGTATTATTCTCCATTTGGGATTATATATTTATACTGAATCGTCACTTTTAGAAAATGGTAAGTACAACATCTGGAGTTTGAGTTTTGATTCATGCAGGGATTTGGGTGTTATTTTTGAACCTGGTTTATGAATAGTGTAACTTCTCTATAATTGTAAGTGATTCTTGTTACCAATTTGGTTTTTTGCCTGTGGTAGAAAAAAAAAAGGAATAGATTATACTTCCTAGAATACTCTTGGTTTACCTTCTGAGGTAAACTATGCAAGGTAGTTAAAATTCAAAGTCATGCAGCTTTAATTATTAATAAGGACAGAGTAGCTGGCACATCATGCAGAAATTCTGCAAGGCTGAGAATGACCAGAGTTCAGTATTAATATTTAAATTTAAAAGAATATGTTAATTGGTAAATATAATGAATGTCATCCTTAGATTTCTATAACAGGAATTTAGTTCATTTAGTTTATGAAAAGTTAGCATTCTTATATAACATGTAAACACCCATATCCCTCAAAAAAATCAAGAGAAAATAGTTCCTAGACCAGAAGTTTCACAAATCTGATTAACATATACAGTATAAAAATAACATTTACCTATGAGAATCGCATTCAAAGTTTCAACAGAAAATTTCTAATGTTCATATATTACTTTTGCAAACATCCTAGGCACCTGAACCCCATATTCTTATAAACAAAGAAAAATTTCTCTTTTAGGATCGATTTTATATTCACTTTTTTATTCATCAATTGTACGAACACTCTACAATGGAGATAAGGAACAGACACACACATAACACACACAAAGCTGCATCCTTCTCAAGTGTATTTAAACATGCTATCATGATGAGGAAGTGAGATACATCTGTACTAAATTGGCATCTGTAATTAACTCCTGAGTTTGGCCCAAACTTACATAATGGAGCACGTCTTGGCTTGATGTGTAAGTAAACAGTAATCTCATATAAGATTTTACTCCTTTAACAAAGCAACTAAGATTTAGCCAACCACAACAGCTGAATCATCAGCCAATTAGAAATTGAAAGCTGCTAAAACATGACTATAGGAAAATGCTGACCAGATGATCAGCTTACTTCTGCACATCACATCACTTTCTTTTCTCTGGATTGTCATTAGAATCTGTACATTCAGGTACAAGGAGGTTTTACATTTTTGATATGGAATTCTGACCCCATGTGAAACCTTTATCTCATTCAAATACACTTTGATAAATTTAACTGGCCTCAAGTTTTAACAGTAGAAAACAAAAGTGGTTAAAATACAATAAATAATGAAAGGATGAGTGCAATAAAGGAAATATAAAAATTACTCATAGCTTTAGGCAGAAAGCTTTAAAGGTTTTGGAACTGTAGGCACATCAGAATTGTCATTTCACAAAGACTAAGGCATGAAAATTTAGAGTTAGTAACTTCATAATAGCCCTCTGAATAGAAATTTTTGTCTCAGGTCCTATTATAAATGAGTGCTACAAAAGAGTATGATAAAGGTTCTTGATGAAATTATATGAAATCTTGTAAGTATTACAAAATATGTATCTTATTCATTGAATTAAATGAGTCAGTAAGTTAACAATGTGTTTACCACAGTATTTGCCATTAATATGGTGAATGTTACAGTTAATAACCAAAAATCTAATTTTTAAACCAAATTATGAAATTATGTAAAACATTTAAATGTGCTAATCACACATATATTTGTTTCAGTAACCAAAGAAAATGAGCAAAAAAGTAAAGGTAAAATTCATCACTTAATAGGTAACCTCATATTGCATTACTGCCAATTATTACTACAGATCAGAAAACAGACAACAGAAATTTCTGCTTTAATTGTACTAAAAAAAAATCAAGGTTTCTTGGTTTAAAGGTTTATGATAATACGGTAAGAGCAACACGGAAAGGATAGCTTTACTTCAGGAAAAGTTAACTTGAGGCACATAAAAGAATTGAAAGTTTTTATCAAATTATTTTTAACACAAACTTAAATTCAGTGATACTTCACAACAAAAATTCAACACTTTTGTTTGCTTGAGATTATGGGAGACTTTTTATGTTAGTGTTGCACAGATTTAACACAGACCATGGTCACCACACATGGACAGATGGTGCCACATACAGAAACAGGTCATTAAGCACCACATTGTCTTTTAAAACTTTAGTCATTAAATAGTTCAATCTCCTTTGAAATCATAACACAAAAAATCTCACTGCTATGTTTCTCAATATTTTACTACTTCTCAAGGCAGATATCCTTAAGATCACCAACTACTGACAATAGCATCAAAGGAAAAAGAACTTCAAATTCAATAAACAAAATAGGCATTATAAAGTACTGTATCACTGACCTAGATGAAATGACCACCTGAGATTTCTGGGCTTGTTATATATCACTATTATTTTTTATTGTAGTACTAACATTTAAAAATTAGTTAATTAAGGAAACAGAGGTAAAGTTATCTCTTCTGATGGAGCATATTAAATTTTATAGTGCACAGTATATTGAATGTGAAAGAAACAATAGCACTATGTTGTTGAGAAAAATCTACTAAAAGCAGAAACAGAGTAAAGATAATAGAAGGCCATGAATCTTTGTTACTGTTTTGTCACTGGAACACAATACCTAACATCCACAATGTACACGAGGAAAGGCTTATTTTGACTCAGAGTTTATAGAAGTTTCAGTTCATAGTTGGCTGAGTCCAAGGCAGAGGAGCATGGCAGAGGAGTCTGGCTTATGGCATGACAGTCAGGAAGTAGAAAGAGTGAGAGACCAAGAGAGAAAACAGAAAACTACCCCCTTCCAAGCCACACTCCCAGTTACCCACTTTCTCCAACCAAGCTTTACCTGCAACATCACATTAAGTTTTAAACTCATCAGTGGACTAATGCTCTGATGAGTATCACAACCCCATCATTTAATCACTTCATAAACACCAAACCTATGAACACATGAAGCTTTGGAAGTACATCTAATTATAACCCATAATAGTCCACCACTGGCCCTCAAAAGACTCTATGTGCATCCTTTAATGCAAAATGTACTTAGTTTCATCTGTAAGAGTCGCCAGTATCCTAACAGTTTCAGCATTGGTGAAAAGTCAAAGTCAAAATTCTCAGAGATTACAGATAGACATCTACGTGTGACAAAATGTAAAAATGCCATAAAAAGTTGAAGACCTCCAACATACAATAAGACAAGACAAACATTTCCATTTCAAAAAGAAGAAATGGAATAAAAAGGAGAGGGACCAAATCAAGATCGAGCCTCAGTAGTGCAAGCATTAGATTCTGTGGTTGCGTGTCCAGCGGCCTAAGCAAATTGTGATGAGATGTGAAATCCAAATGTGTTGGGGGGCTGCATCCCTCTAGCACAGCCTGTGTTTATAGCCTGCAAGGCCTCTGGCTCGGGCCAGCTTTGCTCACTCCTTGTGGCTTCCCTCAAATGGTCCACGCACCTGGTTTTTCCAGTATCCTGGGATTTCCACTGCACTTTCAGCTTCATTCTCCCAGCTACATGTACTCCAAAGACACACTGTCTGGTCTCCCAGGCCTTCTTCTAAAGCCCGAGTGGAAGCTTCCCTGACTCCACAACCCTGTCAGTCTCGGTGCAGGTAAAATCAAGACAACGTGACTATGCCAAGGTCTGCCAGAAGCAGAAGCCTATAGGAATCCCTTTTGCATCTTGCTGGCGGCTGCAGACAATGCCTCAGGTCACTGGATGACAGAGCAGGAGGAACTGTATCCCAGGTAATCAATTCCCTAGGAGATCCTTCTCCAACAGAGCTCCCCAGTACTCTCTTCTTAAGGCAAAGTTTTTCACCTTTGCAATTTTGAGCGGCAAAGGGGGGGTCTTGCTGGTTCCCCATACACCTTCAAGGCATTTTCTCCTATTCTGATCCAAAGTACTTGGCTTCATTTTTTTTTTTTTTATCGGTACCAGGGATCGAACTCACGACCATGTGCTTGCAAGGAGCCTGCCGCGTGGCTTCATTTCAATGCGAATCTTTTTAGCAATCAAGCTCCCTTCTGGTTCATTATTGCAGGACCCAACTTTACCAAAACTCCCTTTGTGACCAACTTAAAACTTTTTAAGTGATTCAGCTAGGCCATTTGCTTTTGATTCTGAATATAGAGCCACTAATAGTACCCAAGCCAAACCCTGGATGCTTGCCCAGATTAATCTGGTGCCCTTACCCTCAGTCTCCCTCAAAGTCTCAGAGCAGGAACAAAATTTTGACAAATTTTCTGCCAAAGCATAACACATATGGCCTGGAGTCCAAATGCCAATGGAGTTCTTGCTCCCAGGTGAAACTGCTGAGCCTGGTTGTTTCTCTCTGCTTTTTCGTATCAGCATTCTGGTCTTCTTAGCTCTGAGGAGAAACTCTCCTCAAACTCAGGTTATAGCTGTCTAGCTGGACGTGCTGCTTCTCCAGGTAGCATCTCCAGGCCTTTCTAAACTCCTCCCACAAAGTAGTTCTAAAGGCTTTAAACCACATCATCAGGTAGTATCACAGGAACAACACCAATTCTCCAATACCAGAATATGTACCAGCTAGGATTCACTAGAGGCACAGATATATATACATACATTGGTACCTCAGTTCTTGAATGTAATTTGTTTTATAATTTTGGGGAAGATGGTAGTGTTTGTGTTTGTTGGGAAAGATGGCCCTGGATGGGTTTCCACTGTGGAGTTTGTGAACAGAGGCAAAATTTTGTCATTTTGGTTTGGAAATTGCACTCTATGTGAATAAAAGGGTTTGTGAACTACAGTATGAGTGTATATGAATTTACAAGGTAAGCTTACAATGGGCACCTGAAATGTCAAGGAGGATGAATGCAAACGGGCCATCTGGTGCCAGAGAGCCAGAGAATCCATTCGAAATTGAAAGGCCTGGAGCTCACTACAGAGGCTGGTGTGAGTCTGTATTGAGAGCCCACAGGGTCTGTTTCAGAAGACTGAGAGCACTATGAGCATATGAAGAGTCTGAGTGAGAAGCCTGAAGACAGAGGTTCAAAGGCAGCAGTGAAGACTGGTGCTCCTCTGGAAACGCAGAAGTGAGACTGTCCTTCTTTTCTACTTTATCCCATCCAGGCTATAAGCCGGTTGGTTGCTGCTCCCACACCCAGAATCGTCCTCCCTCTTCAGTCTAGCAGTCACCAGACTAGACCAGAAGCGTTGCTACAGCAGTCAGCTAGCTGTTTCTTACTCAAAGCGACACCACAATTAACTATCACACTGCACGAGAACGACTAGCCTCATGCATCTATTCTTTTTCCTGAACCTGTTTATCATAGAAAATATTTTAAAAATTGTGCTTTCCCATCAATAAAAATAAAAATACATGTATAAAGATTTTTCACATGTGACATACACACCTCTTTTCATTTGCAGATGCAAGTATATTACTTTTGTACTAGAAGAGGTAAACTGTCACACTCAAGAATATTAAGATATCAAATATTTAAACAGTCCTTAATATTTTTCTTCCAGGCCTCCTATGAGACAAGTCAACATTCACTTCTCTAGAAACATCTGGTAATTGATATTACTTGACCTAACCCACAAAAGGAAGTCACTACAAAAGTGAGCCAGCTTTAAACATTTCTTGTCACGTGGATAAAACTGCCATGACAGTGGTACCTTGATTCACAAACTTGACTCTTTCAATAATTCTGATCATAAACTGAGTGTTACAAGAATCAAATCATATTCCATGGTTAGTTTCAATGGGGGGAGATTTGATTCTGTTGTCTTCCAGTTCAATTTGCCACCAGAGTCACGGAGAGAACAGTTTGTGAACTGATGTACACTATACATAATAATAGCTTATTCAACCTACAGTTAAAAATGAATTAAAACTTATTTCACTATCTCTCAATTGATACAACCAAATTCTAGGTCCCAGTATTTTTGCATGTTTCTTAGTGGTCATCTTAATATTTACTTAAATACATATTTCAATAAATGGTAAATATATTTAAGGCACTTTTCAAGTAACAATTTTATATTTGGTAAACGACATCCTGCAAAACACGGCTTGATATTTAAATTTGTCACTGGTAATAAAGGAATAAAATGTGTAAGTTAATGTATTACAATAACAAAATACTTTTAAGCTTTTGAGGTTTAATAAATACTGCAATAAAGCCTAACATATAAGGTCTCCTCTTGTTTGCTGGATCCATACAAAATATCATATTGGCTATCTAATTACTTTATTATATGTCTTTACAAAACTTGTACCACATCATGTATTTAATTGTACGATAATATAGCCCCCAGTCTAAGGGCTTATCCTTTTAAAAAGTCGATGCATAGCTGTTGCAATCTGAGTATACATGTTATTCCTAATCAAAATGATATTTAAAAACTCCCCTGCCCATGTGTGATGCAGTAGATATAGTGAAAAATAACTTTTAATAGCTAGACTCTCTGCCCTACCATGGAGCCATGGATGAAACAATAGAGATGTCTACTTAGAGTACAAACTTAATACATTATTTAATTTCTCATTTATGTAAATTAAAAGGAAATTTATCTCATTGACCTCTTTGTAAAAGGTAGATCTGAAATCTTCTCCAAACAGTCTTCATGTCTAGGTCACTGTTATCTCTGTAATAAAAATGCAGAGCAAACCTGGCCTGGCCCATTCAATAGACAAGAAACTATAGATAGGCGAGGATTCCCAGGGGCAGGCTAGCTGGTTGTTATGATGCTGCCCAAGACAAAATTCCCAGGCACATAAGTATGCAAGTGAATTTAGATACAGTATTCCTCTGTATACATCACAATGAAAATTTTAATAATACCCTTTTATTCCTGTTTTTCTGTACCACTGTATTCAGATAAGTTTTACAAGGTGAACATGTTCTTTGTTTAAATTAACATGGTTCCTACAATGTATTCTACTGAACACTTCTCATGAAGTTATCCTTAAAATTTGGTGGGTAAATGTCCCCTGACCAAATAATCTGAATGCTCTTTAGCACATTAGAGGCTTGGTATAATAGAGTAGGTAGAGAAGCCTGTTTAATTCCATTTAACTTAATATTCTTCAAACTTACTTAACATATAACTCCTCTAACATATCAGACAAATTTTAGTGAAAATACTAGTGGCAAATGTTGAGCATCAATTCAGAAAATTTAGCCCTCTTCAATTATTTGTACACTAAATGTTCGACTTATTTAGAAAATTCATACCACTTGATGGAATGTACAGCGTGAACAGCAGAAAAATCACTCAGGTTAGCACTGCCTTTTCTGTATCTGACCACATTTTACTTAATTGTTCCTTTAGGAAAATAGAAATTAGAAATTTGCCACACAGATTCACAAACTTCATCAAATAAAACTCTCAATTTTCCAACTCTTCTACCCCCCACAGAACCACAAATACAATTTCTTCCTTCCAACTATGAATGATTTCTAGTATTGCCTTTGTAAATGCTACAGCTGATCATGTCAGATTTCACATGAAAAGTCAAAGCAGTTAAAGCATAAATTCTGGTTTTAAGAGAATCTTAAAATTATTAACAATTACCTTAATAGGACAATTAAAGTTTGAAAAACTAACAAATTTACAGCAGTATCAGCACAAGTAGATGCTATTGTTACTTGGCTTCCTGCTTATTTTTATGGGGTGGTGTTCATAGTTTTACACTATCTGCATTCTTTCTTAAAAAGCCTTTCAAATATATTGGTGCAGATTGGGCATACATGTCTGGCACTAGAAACAATCCTAACTATGAATCATTGTGATTCATTTATCATAAACCTTCATTCATGTCATAAACCTTTCACCTGATGTGGGGAGGCTGTAGAAAGGAAGCGTGATATCAGCCCTCTACTGATTGCAGGTGTGATATTGCACCTGTTTCTCATTTCCACCTTCAAAGGACTATACAATAAACATAGATTCCAAGAATGATTTTCAGCGCAATAATGAATAATGGTAACATGAAAATCAGTGGTGATTGGCTGGTTAGAAAGTACTATCAACAGAGATGGCACAATAGGGCCTTTACCCTTTCAGGTTAAAGATATTAGAACATCTCATTCTGGAAACATTAAATTCCCTGGTATTAACATTGAAATTATATATGTAATTTAGATAATAATAAATATAACCTGTGTATTTTAGAGATGTTCAACTGGAGATAAATGCAGTATTCTGTCACTACTATAAATAACCTTTAAGATTTCATTATTCAATCTGGTGTCAAATCAAGCAGCCACAGACACTTGCTTAAAACAGTGTCTGTGTTTCAGGATTACCCTCATGGTTATGTTTTTAATTGTGCAGACTGGGAGGATTTGCAAAAGAAATTGAATAATCTTGCATTTATATGAATAATTTGCAATCACAGCAGAGTCAGTGATTCACTGGCTTATCACACATTTGCATGTTACAGTCAATGAAAGTCCATGCATACCCAAATAAGCTATGGAACTTTGTTTAAAATAAAACTTCTCCAACACCCTTGTCAGTTGCCCTGTCCTGATGTATATCTCATCATTAGGAGTATATGACGGATTCAATCAAATGCTCTTTAAATTATATGTATATAATTTCTACTATCTTGTCTTGGATCAAATATTATGAAATAAATTTGAGATAAAATTCACTTGTTAAAAAAATACATTTTCTCAATTAATTTAGATTTCTAAACTATGTGGCTAAATATTTACAATACCATGATGAGAGTTTGAAAACATGTAAAGGAATTTCACATTAAAAAAGCAACACATATAAGCAGACTTCTCCTGTTTCTATATTTTTCTGTCTACAATGTGATTCCAAGCAAGCAACTTCAGATGTGGCACAGGGACTAGCAGAACCAGGTCCGCAGCCACAGAGGTGATTTTCTCAGCCTTTAAGGAAACAACGCATTAACAGGATGTTATTAGCTTTATGCCTCCTCATAATAATGATAGAGATGGGTGTGTAAGATCATTTTGCAGGAATAGAGGTATTTATGTTACAAAAATGATAAACAAAAGACAAACAATTTCATGAATTTTACAAAGTCCAAAATAAACAAATAGTGGGACTTTAAAGAAACCAAGCAGCGCAAATAAAATTATCTATTGAAGGCGGGATAAAATTCATATACATTGTGTAAATCAGGCCGCTGGAACATAGTGAAAGTTACATACTGTATGGAACAACTCATGTCATTGAAAATTTGGACAACCAAATATTGCAGATGAGTATTTTTGTAACTAAGTCAAATCTTCATGGGAAAACAACTTCGTACTTATGGAAATGCTTCCTCATCAAAATTCCCAAAAGACAGTAACTGGGTGAAAGCCCAGATGCTTTTTTTCTTCCTAAAGCTGCTCTCCTTAAAGTAGAGGTACACAAACTGGCTCAATAACATTTACTGTACAGGACCCACCATCTCCCAAGACCCAGCAATGCTGGACAGTTACACCAGCTGGAGCCACCACGGTCTTTCTGTGTGGCACTGGGAACATTTGCAGTTAGTGTGAGCTGGCCTCTCAAATATGGCCAGTCAGACCTGAAACTGTAGAGAAGCTCTGTGCAGAGTGAAGCAAAGAAAGATCAGGCATGGTGGTGGAATCCCAGCACTCAGGGAGGGAGGGAGGCTGAGGTAGAAAATCAAGTTTGAGGCCAGCCTGGGCTACAAGGTGAGTTCAAAGCCAGACTGAATTACATAGCAAAATCCTGTCTCAAAAAACAAAACAAAATTTAAAAATCTGTTTAGCAGAAAAAGAAATGAAGAAAAACCATGGGTAGAAGCAGAATCCAGAGACAACACGACCACCACCTGGATCTCAGGAGCTTCCTGGTCCTTTGGTACCATTATTTTAAGAATTCAACTGCCCTTGGTTTTTCTGACTAAAGTACTTGTCTTTCATATTTTTAACCTACCTTGTAACAAGTGAGTTCTTGTTACAGCCAATTGATATTTGCCAATAAATAACTCAGCTGCACTTAGTAGAAATATTCACAGTTAAAATACCTCTTGGAAACTTTAAAGCACAGTATATTTTGTAACTCTTAAGTGAAATACTCCCTTCACACGCTAACAATTTAAGAATGAAAACAGAGTAACACCTAAATTGTTTTAAAGCTCAATCTTATTATGGGTAATTATCCAGGATTGTACCTCTTTTCTAAATCAGGGTACAAAATGGTTTTCAGAGTGGTAAGTTTTCAAAGGTTTGGGTAAGCTAACATGAAAGTAACGAGAAACTTTATTTTTAGTTTACATTTGATAATCCTTTCCTTTTTTCACTGTGAATTTTTCCTTGTTACTGCAAGTAGTGTGCATTCCTTTTTCAATTTGTGAAATAGAATTCTTAATCCGTAAAAACCAAACACTGTAAGAACTGTTTTTTTTTTTTTTTTTTTTTGTACTGGGGATCCAACTCACAACCACACGCTTGCAAGGCAAGTGCTTATGCCATTGAGCTAAATCCCCGGCCCTACACTTTAAGAACTTGATAAATGTATGATCAATTGAAGTGTCTGGATCAAGTGAGTGCCTGGGAAAGTCACTCAAGTCTTTACTAATAAAATATATAGGTGATGTATTTAACTGATAAATATATTTATCCTCCTTTAAATTTTAACTAAAATATAATTAAAAGATCTTGAAGATAGTAAGATACAAAACAGAATGAATACTGAGTCACTGCTTTCCTCTTTGGCTGAATAAATATGAAAAAGTAATTTATACAAACAGAATCCAAGAAGAGAAACAACAATACACGTTGAGTGCTTGACACAGGCCAGGCATTACGCTAAACACTGCGAGACTATCTCATTTTAATACAATATTTGTAACAATTTTATGCATAAGTAGTGCTAAACATAAGCTATAGAAGAGCTACAGAGGAGAAAATGTAGAAACAGAGAGACTATCTAATTTGCTGCATAACAGATACTAAGAGATGGGACCTGGTTTTAAATCTGGATGAGGTTAATTCAGTGTTTTCATGTTAATTGTATATATATTGCCTCACAGAAGACAGGTTAGTTAGAGATTTGGAACAAAACTTAATTAGAAAGTAACTCCAGAGTTGTGTATATGTTTGACAAGTTGCATAGTTTTAAAATCCTCAGGGACATCCACCAAAATTTATTTATTTTAATAGATGAGGAGAACTCCACCAGTATTATGGTTGATACAATGTGTCAATCTGAGAAGTTTAGAAGTTTAAGGAAAAGACTGGGCAGGGAGTCAGGGGGGGCTTACTTTGTAAATATCCTGAGCCTGTGCAAGAGAAGAGCAGGGAGACTTTGGGAATGCTACACGGCCCTGGTGGGGCAGGGAGGTAGCCTGCTTACAATATAAGGGAGAGGCGGCTTGCTCTCCCCATTTTTGCTCTAGCTGCTGTTGCTGTCTTCTACCACCATGAACTGTTGCCCCTGTGCCACACCACCCTGCCTTAGAGCCAGGTGATTACAGTCTGAAACCTCCACAAACTGTAAGCTAAATAAACTCATCCTTCCTTATTTTAGGTATCAGGTATTTTGTCACAGCAACGAGAGAAAGCTAAGACAGCCAATATAATCTTGGTGCTTATTAAATAATAGTTTTTGTTATAATAATTTGCATAACTAAATAAAGAATTATTAGCTCTGCCTTGCATGACACCAAGAAAGTAGACATTCACAAGTTTGCATTTTGACATTTTTTCACTATTGCATTTTTAGTGAGAAAAATGTGTAGCATTTGGGGTACAGTCACTGTTGTTCAAAAATCATACATATATGTCCATACCAGCCAGTAACTGGTATAATTAATGTGAATTTGTGTTTGAGGCATAGGATAATGTGATAAGGCAAATACACAAAGATCTTTGGAGTAGAGCAGCTCACGGTATATTCACACATACAATAAACAGCACTACAAATATTTAGTGTTTTGTTGTTCGATGTGTAATAAGAGTGATTTTAATTCAGCCTAGGAGGAGATCCCCTTGTAGGTGGTAACAAAAGGCTTAATATTGTATAACTTGACCTGGGCCTTGAAAAACTTTGATGGTAAGATAAATAGAATGGAAGCTAAAGAATATTTCAAGACACCTGTGCAAAACACTGGGGTAAAACTATCTGAATCCTTTAGGGAGTTATGTAGAGAGAAATCTGTTCATTTAGGTGAAAGCAGGATGGAATATAAGATCACAAAAATGGAGCAGCTAAGCTCCAAAGAACCAAAATTCCAGGCTGAGAGGTTTAGGCCATCATTTTCTGTATTACTACTAGCACTGAACAGCAAAAAGAGAAAAAGAAAAGAGAATAAGGCAATGAATAGCAAAAGTCTCAGAAAACTTCAAACTTGAGAGGAGTCTTAAGCATTTTTGTTCCCCTGCTGCCTCTAATGGAAATAATCAACAGGAATGCTGAATGATTACAGTATATGTTTTCTCTGTGGGAGAGGGAGATTATGTACTCAGAACCATAAAGCATTTGCTTGCAAAATTAATTCAAATTGACTTGCATGGGTGCACTGTCACATGAATTGAAAACAGCTGAAGGATGGTTTAAAAAAAGATCATGATAAACAGTAATCAAGCCACTTGGAAAAATACCTGGTGCTGGACCCAGGGGAACTCAGCAAGGCCGATTTATTTAACATCTTCATTAATGAATGGGAAGAGAGTGGAAAAAAAAATGTATTCACATATGGAAAGTGGATGCAAATATCAATCAGAGCAGAGTATTTTTTTCAAGATGAAGTATATGTGTAGGCTATATAATTTAGCAGAGAAATAGAGACCTATACATCTCTGTATAGTACTAGATAATGGCAAAAAGGAAATTATCATTACCCAATATAAAGAGGTGGGAGTTATACGAGAAATGGCTGTTTGGTAAAAGTTTATGTACAAGTGCCTCTTATCACCAGCAAAATAACAATAAATTGTAGGTCATTCTTCAGAAATGACAGAAATCCTTGGTTCACATGTATACTCCCTACTGGTTACACAAGTCAGTCAGAAAAAAATCAGAAAAATTAAGGGTTAACTACGAAGCTAGAAAGTGATGACAGTGGAATCTGGAAGGAATAAATAGATGAAGCTTCCGATGGAGGGAAGAAGACAGGCTTCACAACACAACCTGCCAACAGTAAGAAACAGAGTTCCTCTGGGCACTGCTGTTCTGCTGACTTAGTGCAGGAACCAGCCCCAAAGGGTGGATGGTCACCTACCCTGTTGCAGCCATGTTAAGAAGGATTAATGAGAGGACTGTAGCCCATTGGGAACTGATGGTCAACTTAATCACCTGAACTGAGTCAGGGTGGTGCTGAGCATGGATGGCCCACCTGAGAACTGCTGCCAGCATGAAAAGGAGACCCGCAGAGGAAGAGCAGTGTTGAGGGTTCTCCTAAGTGCTGTTGTTGTTTGGAGCCATGGCTTCTGCTGGAGCAGCCTGTCACGCTCGCGCTCCTGCTATGAACACAGCTGTCATCGTTGGAGGAGCTCAAGAACCTTGTTGCTGAGAATGGCTGCGGTTCCTTTGGGGGCTTTTGGGTCCTTTGAGCATCGCCTCCTGGCTCCAGAGGGGAAGTTTTGGACTGTTGAATCTCCAGCAGAAGTTTGTCACACTGGCTTCCTGATATGAACTCGGATGTTCTCAACATTGGAAGAGCCAGGTTAGCACCTCACTGTCACTGAGGATGGCTGTGGTACTATTCAGCGGAGCCCTAGTCTTATTTTGAGCACTGCTTCTTGTCTCCAGTATAGAACCCTGAGCCTGCTGGCACAGATCCTTCACTCCGCTAACACAGACTTTCTAGCTTCCACCTCTGACCTTTGGGCCTTCCCCGTGTAGATATGTGGGACAGGCTTGCATGGGTCACTGTGGTGGGCTCTAGATTTTCAGCTGAACTCATGCAGGTTATTTCCCTGGGATGCAGGCCCTCAGCTGGATTTTCTAGGTCTTTAGTGTTGTGAACAGATTTCCTGCACTTTCTTTGTATCTGACTCCTTGGGTGACCATTATAAATAATCCCATAAATTATATGTCCTGTATATAATTGCTCTCCTTGCAACCCCTGACTACAACAAACATAATGCGGATAAAGTACCTTTTCCACTTTATATTTACAACTGTCCCTATAATGTAGGAAATGTGTTTTACAAGTTGCCAGAGAAAAAATTATTCACAATATTTCATAGCAAATTTGAATATATAATCAGAGTAATACCTGATGACAAATCACACCTGTGTGTTTCAATGTTATTCTGTGGAAATGCACTCTGATTACTGCTAATACATTCTTTTTAAAGAGAAATTTCAAAACAAGATAATACAGGAAAACATCAATGGCCAATACACTGCACATTGTTCATTCTTGTATTTGTCGACATCAAAACCCCAAAATATATTTGCCTCATATGCAGAAGCAAAGCTAGACATTGTTCATAATGGCTAAGGTTCCATGTGGTAAATCTAAATGCAAAATTCATGTCTTCAAAACTTCAGTGTAGGCTTAATGACTCTCTAGAATTCAGTAAATTATTTATCTTAATTACCTTATGGACTGAGCGTATTTTTGTTTTTCTAAAAAACATAATGAATACAAAGCTACTTTGGATCAAGCGTGTTCCTCATTATACCAGCATCTGAATTATATATTATAATACTTAGTCTCCTTTGGATCATTTTTATCACTGTCTAATACCAATTCTATACTCACTAATGTGGCCCTTTTTATCCGCTTCAGCAATACTTTAATGTTTATTAGACTCTGCATGCTTGGTGTGGGCCTCAGTGTCAGTCATGATCTTTCCTCTTTTGCACTGGGAAGCAAAGCCAAAATACATTTCTGGCAAAACTCTCTATGATCATCAGCAAAATACAAGAGAGTAGTAGTGTTCACAGATTTCTCCCTCTTCACTGCCTTTAATTTTGGATTCATGATATTTTACACAAATACACACACACACACACTTTTGCCAAAATCTCAGTACTGGCATAGAAAACCCAGCCTAAATTTTTCTTAAGAGAATCCATGTAAGACATTATGAATGTATTTGCAGTTCATTTTTGGCAAACCACTTTTCCAACCTCAAAAGCAAGCACACAGGTTCTCTATCTCAAAGAAATCAGAAATTATAACAAAGTGACAGTAAGACAAGAAAAGCCATAGACTCCTGTTTCGTTGTAAGCACCATGTTGGGATTTTTTTCTCTCAGAAGACAGCAAGTTACTCTGTCTTCATATTATAACAAATATTACGTCAATATTCTGAAATCTTCAACTGAATAACTTATTACCAATAAGCTAATGCCTCTTAAGATTTTACAACGATGTTTATTCCCTTTATTTGATGAGGAAAAGAAAATATACCCAAAGCTAAAACAGATCTTGCAGGACAGTCAGAAGTGACACTCAGGGGAGCTTGGAGGTTTCTCCACGGTGTGCTCTAGGAAGTACAGGAAACCCCGTGGGAAAGGCTGGGTCCCTGACAGCAACAGTGAGGAGGCAGGTGTGTCTCATGATAGCAGGTGGGCCATGCATATGGGAAAAAAAGAGCAATGGTGGAATTTTTAAGACGTAAGGGCACAGGCTGTTCTAAACAAACATGAGAGCTATTAATTTGATTCTCATAAGAATAACCTTGAAAACACTTGCCAACAATTTCCAGGAAGCGGTGGTGTGTACATGTTTAGACTCTACAGGTGAATGTATATTAAATGTTCCCAAAGGTAACTGAAATAACTAAAATGAAATTAGAAGCAAAATATTTCTTTAGGGTGTGTGCAGATATGCTGGGAAAGCAATGACTATAAGGTTGGCAGTTTAAGGCTAGAAAGAAAAATAGGAAAGCCTTAAATGAGAAAATATTTATTTCAGAGACAGCCTGTTAGATTTACTGTTATTCAACCAAAGGATTCAATCTGAAAACTGGACCAATGAATTGCTATGAAGTTTATTAATCTATCCTAAATAATGTCATAATGCTAACTGAAATGAACTGTATATAAAGCCCTTTTTCCCTTAAAATATTTTTATGCCTAACGGTTGCATTTATCTGTTTCTTGAAATCTGGACTTGGAATTTTCTGTGACATATTTAAAACATAATGGGAAATTAGGGGTTGTGGCAATGGAGTTCTTAAATTTATAGACAAAGTTCATCTCAAAGTCCAAATATTTGGTGTCTAAAAATTTGGTATGTAAAAATAAATGCACTACCAAGCCACAAAAAGACAGGGCAACCTTAAAGCATATTGCTACAGTGAAAGACTCCAATCTATATTATGTGACTCCAAATATACAACATTCTAGAGAATGAGAAAGTACAGAGGCACTTAAAAGAAGAGGATATATCAGGGATTAAGGGACTGGGGAAGGGATTGAAGCAATGAACAGGTAAAACACGGGATTTTTAGGGAATGTACGACAGGCACAGTGAACTCTAATGTAACCCAGAGAATTTACATAACAATATAGCAGTATTGGCTCCCTAATTATAAAAGATGTGCCCTGCTAACGCAGTACACTACCACCACTGGAAACAGGCTGGGAGAATGTTGTGAAGTATACAGGAACTTCTCTGTACTTTCTAAGTCATTTTCAGCCAAACATAAAAATAAAATCTATTAACCTAAAAATCACATGCCTAAAGTTTACAATTATTTTAAAACAAAATGTGATGAAAACATAAATAACAGAGGAAAAAATACAGCTCATCACAAGATCAATAGTTCTCAAGGCCTCCCTACCCCACAAATAGTAACAGAATTGCTGTTACTTTATAGACATGTCCTGATTGGTTGAAGCTGGCAAGATTTTGGAATTTCAATATGAAATCTTATCAAAGAAGACTGATGTGCAGGAAAAATACATGTTCTCAAGCAGTGTGATTTAGGGCTGATTAACTACTCACATCATTAAGCCTGAAGTCAATCTGTGTTTTCCTTAGTTGTATGTTTTTGTTTTTGTTTATAATTAGAGATTAGATATAGAAAAAACTGTGAAATTTTCTTCCCCCTCCATTAAATTTTATTCAAAATGAAAGAGTACTGAGCTCCATACTGAGGTGCTGAACTAAGCAGTCTTAAATTCTGTCTACTTTACTGAAGAGTCTTTTGCCAGATAGATAGCTCAGTGGTTGCTTTGCTTTGTTTCGTTTAACTACAGAAATGTTGCCTCCTCAGTACTGTGTGTATGAAAAGCAGTACAAACGCTGTTTTTTAATCAGATCATCCTGTTTGGTTAGTGGTGCAGGGCTCAGTGGTGCATTAAATACACCATCGTATTTTATCCTAGAATGACTGAGTGAGGTAGATGCTCTAGAAACTATTCACCCAGCTTTGCAGATAGTAAAGCTGAGATTGAGAATGGCCCATGATGAAAGTGAATTATAGACGTAGTCAAGAATCGAGTTAATTCATTCCATTGAGGTATGTAACTATAAATATGCATATAAACAAATATACTGTGCAATCTGTGTAACAGATGCAACATAAATATCTGAGCACCTATGAGCTTTATGCTATTTTAATACTCATGGTCTCACAGTGAATAGAATAAAGAATGTGGAGCTGGGGATATAGCTCAGCAACACAGCACCTGGCTGGCAAGCACGAGGCTGTGAGTTTAATTCCCACTATCAAAAAAAAAAAAAAAAAAAAAAAAAAAAGAATGAAATAATGTCATCTGTTCCTGCCCATTTAAAACTTTCTCTGAGGTGAATTTTCTGTCTCTGGCAATTCCTCTTTTATTTAAGCAAAGCGGAGACCCCCTGGGAGTAGCTCACCTCTGACTTCAAGTCAGGGTCCTAAGAGGCTGGATTTGAAATGGACTCAGTCTATTACTACTCTCACCCCTACCGGGTTTTCCTCCTCAACAGACTAATAGTGAGGTGCCTCTTCGTGTACTGCCCCTCTTAGGACAAATGCTAGCTACATATTTTCATGCAAAATAGTGTATTTTCATGGTAACTCTGAATTAGAAAGAATGACAGGACACTGCTGGCACCCAACAGGCAACACAGGCCCTTTTGAACTGCTTGAACAAATATCACCAATTGTCTAACACTTTCACAAAGCTACACAGAAGCAAAAGAAGACTTGCCAACATTTAATCTTGGTCGCTGGGGTGACTCATTCTCAGAATTATGAGGTCCCTCAAGATCTCAGATGCCAGGGATTTTTATATCTCCCTGGCTATATCCCCAAGTCTACAAGAGTGACTGATACACATTCAGAGCACAATGAAAATCCATGAATGAATAAATGCTGATCACTGGCATAAAAGTGCTCTGTCCTACTTCTGAATATTTCTGTAATAAAAAAAGAGTTAGAGTTATCACCATGAGGCTTCGTCTTGAAAGGTTGTGGCTAAAGCCCAAATCCAAATGCTGTGTCCTAATTTGGGTAAGCTACTCAGGCTCACCCTAGGAGGAAATCATCTCAGTGTGGAAAAACTAGAGAATTTTTTTTTTTAAATAAAGTAAATTTTTTTGCAAAAAAAAAAAAAAAAAAAAAAAAACCTCTTCAACAATGTTAAGGGCACAGACTGGTAACTAAAGCAACTGAAGAGAATGCAGAGGAAAGCAAATCATAAGGAGAATTTACTTCATGTCTTAAAACTGTAGTCTGTACTTAGCTTGGGATTAGAGAAGTCAGGGCAAGTTTCTGGTTCCAAGTTTACAAAACACCCAAATAAACAAAAAAACTAGAAATTCAGATTTTCTAGGAAATCTTCCAATCTGAAAGAACTGACAATGAATTCACATATTCTTTTGGATACAAAAGCAAGTGAAAAACCCACTTAGGGACTAGTGGGTCTCCTGCCTGCAGAGAACAGGCACACAGCAGAAGGCTGAGGAGGGGCACCTGGCTCTGAACTGCACCGAATGCCACTCTGGGACCCGCTTATTTAGTTTGTACCGTAAAATTTTACCTTAGTAATTTATGCTGTGTTTCATAAAGAGAAAAGGTATCCTCTCAGTAGATATTTATTGAAGTATAATTATAAGCCAGAAAATGAGCCAAGTGTCAGAAACACGGGTAAACATGAAGCCTAGGGAAAGAGGGCACACACAGGCACACACACGTACTACTGAGGGAAAATGACTGTCTCTAGCAAATGCAGGAGTGAAGCAATAAAAGCAACCTGCACCAAACTTACTCAGAGACAGAGTCCTTGCCTTGTTCCATTTTACATGCATCACAGAGCCTGACCTAATGTCTTGTATGCAACCAATAATGAGGTCCACTACAGAATACAGGTCATAGTTGATTTCTTTAAAACTATTTTAATATGCAATTCATGCTATTTGACTTTGAAATATTGATTATGAAACGTATCTATAAAGATATAAATTCAAACAGGAATACTGTGCAATTTTTACTGAAATGTAGATATGTGCCACAAAACCACATTTCAGTCAATGACAGGCTGTGGTCCTTTAAGATTTTATTATCTAGTGACATCATAGCCAGTTTAGTTTATGTAACTGCATGCTACAGTATTGCCACAGTGATGAAAGAACCTAACAATGCATATCTCACATGGTGTCCACATCACTAATAATGCATGACTGTATCACATCAAATCTTAAATATATGTATTATAAATAAAGGAATTTAAAATTAACTGTTGTTATGTGAATTTCCCAGACTTAAGGAAGGGTACATAATATATCAGTTTACATGCTTCTCTCTGGAAATGAAGTATAAAGTATGAAAAGCAGAATTTAAAAACACAATTTTCTCTGAAAAACAGTTTGGATCCACACATGCAGTGTCTATTTGTAAGACTATATTTCCAATGGAAAAAAATCTGGATTATTTGTGTTCTCTCAAATTTTATTTATCTCAAGTATTAGTTGATCCTTCAATTTTAAAAGGAAGCTTTGAAGGATATAGAACTCTTGCTTTCAAGGTCTTTTTCTTTTATCATTTTGAATACATCATTTCACACTTCTTGGTTCAAATTATTTCTAATGAAAAATCAGCTGTGACAATATTGAGGCTTTACTGTATGGGATGGTAAATTATTCTCTTCCTTTTTTCAAGATTCTTTCTCTGGCTTTTGACAATCCAACCCTGATCTATCTCATTGTGCATCTCTTTGCTACTTAAACTTATTGAGTTTCTTGAATATGGTATTAACATTTTTATCAAATTTGGGGAGTTAAATGTCCATCAGTTCTCAAAACTGTTCAGAACTTCTGCCCTCTCTTTGCTCACTGTATCTGTACTATTCCCTAAGTCTCTACATTTCTATTTATTTCTCTCCACTATTTTTCCTTTTGGTTTTTCGGATTGGATGATCTTCATTTTGCTTTATTTCAATTTGCTATTTCTTCTGCTTGCTCGAGTCTGGTGTTAATACTTCACAGTGAATTTTTCATTTCAGTTTTTATTCTTTTCACGTCTAAAAATTTTATTCCCTTTTACAAATAATTTCTGTTGCTTTACTGACTTTTTGAATTGCATGAGACATTCTTCTTGTACTTTTTTTAGTTGTTTAGACAAATTTTCTCTTCGTTCTACTAACATTTCAAATTTCTAACCTAGGCCTTCATCTAGCAAGACAAACTTGTGAGAATCTTCAACATAATTTCTGCTGACTGATTTCTTTCCTGCACAGTGGTAAAAATTTCTTGTTTCTTTGTACAGCTCATAGATTTTGTTGCAAACCAGATGTGTTAAATACAATATGGCAATTCTGCAACTTAGCTTGTCCTCACACTCTAGCATTTGACTTCTAAACTAATTCTGTAAGCTACTCTTCACCATCTGTAGCCATCAAAGTTATTGTCTGGTGAACCCAATAGCGGGTTAATATTTGGTCAGGTGTGTGTGTGTGTGTGTGTGTGTGTGTGTGTGTGTGCATGTGTGCATGCATTTACTGGGGACTAAAATCTGGGCCTTTTCATGCTTGGCAAGCATTCTACCACTACACTGTATCTGCAGTCCAGGCCAAATTAAAACAAAACAGAACAAAACAAAACAAAAAGCCCTTAAATCAATTAGTTTGTGTATGTATGCTGGGGTATTCCTTTAACATTCTGCAAGTAATTACAGACTCTGCTTTAACCATTACATTCTGCTTGTGCAGAGCCACAAGGCCCATCACAGGTGAAAACCTAACTTCTCAAGTCTTTCAGATCATACATACACAGGCTGTGCACAGCCTGTTAGATGCCCAGGAACACGGTGGAGCATTGTGAAGCCCCATGGACACTCCATTTTTGAGGGTTTCCTTCTAAGTGGTTTTTATAGCTAGTCTAGTGTCTGTCCTAAATTTTATCTACCACCTCAGACAAACCCAGGCAGTTGTCTGTTTTTCACAAATGACAATCTCAGAAAGGCTTTTGAATTGACAGCTCTAAATCAGGTCAAATCAAGACAGTCTTCCCAGAGAGCCTTTCATGGAATTACCACATAGGTCAAGTCAGAGTTAAAGACATCATACTACAGGGACACATGCATACCCGTGTCTACAGCAGCACAACATCTATAACAGTTAAATCTTGGATCCAGTCTACAAGTCCATCTGCAGATGAATGGGTAAAGAAAATATAACACAATTCCAATTCTCTGAGGAATCTCCCTCCCTAGTCTGCTCTTTCAGTGCCTGTTGGGTTGATGATTTTCACTACAGTGACAAATTTTTGATTTTTCATGGCTACCTCAGAATTAGACAGGCAGAAAGGACAGACAAAAGACCACAAATCTATTCTCTCAAGGCTCAGCCACATTTCTTAAATAAATGCTTTCCTGATAGCTTTACAACTTTTGATTCATTTCCAAAGTCAAGAAAAAGCTGATTCTGACAATTTTCCCCCAATTTTCTTAATGACTTTTGTTGAGGAAAAAACTCTTGAAAGCTCTTACTTCACAACTCTTGTTGATATCACTCTGAAGATCTACTTTTCACATAGGATTTTGTGGCTTTTCTAATCATAAATGGCAAAACCTAACCCAAATATGTTAAAAGTTTATACATCTTATTACAAGTGTATAAACTTGAACATTCATTTTTTTTCCTATGGAATAGGAAAACTTTTTCCTTCACCTTTTATTTGAATTCTATTTTCCAAAATACGGTACTCAAATTCCATACATTCTCCCCATGTTAAACAAATGAAGATTTCCCTAGACTCTAAATTAACTTCTGTTTCTTCAATATCAATATCAGCTATGCCAAAGAAATCATAGCAACAATTATGCCAAAGAAATTATAGCGCATTAAAATTAAGAGTCGTTTAAAAAATTCATGTTGTTTAAAAATGTGGAAAAATATAGCACTATATCAAGAATTGAAAGAAAAAATGTATGGAACTGTCCAAATGTTTGGGAATATCTCAACTTTTATACGTAGAGGGTTCATTTTGATAACAAAATCATTGTCAAAATTGAGCAAATCCCCCAAAATTTATAGTTTCAAGAACAACTACAATACTTCACACATATTCTCTTAGGAACAGTTTGTAACAATAACCTTTTGAATTACTTCCAAGTGGAAACATGAGAAAAAAATAAAAGTAAATTCAAAGAGAATATCATATATATTCTCAGAATTCTAGAAAATTAACTTCAGTACTATGTCAGATATCTTCTAAGAAAGGGAATTTTAAATTCTTGATTCAGTAAAGCAGTCTTGGTTTGTAAAAAGGTGAAGAGTATATAATTCATACATGGATACCCATAGGTCAGTATTACCCAACAATCTATCTCCATATGGGTGGTAATAGAGAAAAAAAGATAAAATACAGAGAGGGAGAAGTAAGGGAAGGTGTAAGACTCTAAAAGTTAAAGAAGAATAAGAATATACTGCACAAAATTGAGACTGACTATATGTGAATCATGCCATTTTTTCTTTTGTTATACTCTTATGGCTCACATCTCTTAACACTATCCTAATAATAAATTTTAATGTTGTAATTCTAAATGCAATCATCAGTTTTATGGTTGTAGTGCTGGGATCAAACCCAAGACTTTGTACATGCTCAGCAAGCACTCTACAACTGAGCTACATCACTGGGTCACAACAGTCACTTTAACGGTGGGAAATTAGTGAAATATAAGAAAGCACACTGATTAAGATAGTCACATGTAATTGTATATTAGAAAATTAAAACTACTTATTTTATTTTGAGAATAACTTTCTTAATAACAGATTGATGAATATATCTGCTTTTCTCATCAATTTGAAAAAAAGTAAAACATTTTGGCTAGATTATTATAACTTGACTTGTTATAAGTTTTTATTACTTAAACTTAAATTATTTTCCAAGATAAAATGTTCCATAGAAAAATATTTTGCCATGAATTACTGCCCAAATTAACTGCATGTATACACCAGTACTTAAAATAATTTTAAGTGTTCAAGATATATTTTATATGAAAGATCAAAAATATTTGTGACAAAGTTGTTCCATATAAATGTGAATAGTTTTAGATTAAAAATTAGAAATAATAAAATATAAAATTATTGGTTAATCTCTCAGAGTGAATTATTTAATATAGTTGATATAGTTGATATTGATTTGATGTTTCAGTAGAATATGATTTTACATCCTATTTGACTTATCTTCTCATTTTCTGTCTGATAATATGGTTCTGCATGTGAGTAAGTAGAACTTAATGAAGTACATTTTTGTATAATCTACATAACAAAATTGTCAGTATTATAAATACTTTCAGATATAGAGCTTTTATGATATCTAATTTTCTCCCCCAAAGGATTCTGGCTTTAATGTACACCAATAAAATTATTTGCTAAAAACAATATTAATTATAAAACTCTTGCAATATAACCAACTTTTTTGAAAAGTTTTCAGTGAAGAAAAATTCAAGAATAAGCATCTGGGGATGGGAAGCATTGTGGAGCCACAGGAGCAGGGGAAATCAAGACAATGAGAGTGCTGTGTGAGTATGTCCCAGAGCCCCCCAGAGAAGTGTAATTACTGTGAATCACATGCATATGCCATAAACAAAAGGAAACTACAAAAAAAAAAAAAAGAATTGAAAAACATCATCTCAATGATGACCAAATTGTTATTTTAAGAAATTTTCAATCTTGACAAAATTTAAATGAATTTCTCACAATACCTTCCGGCCGTAATTCTGTAACTGAAATGAAGTAATGAATTGGTCACAGCTTTGCATCAGCACTAAATTCTGTTTCTCGTAAAACATAAAACTGTCAGTCGGGCGTGGTTGCACAAGCCTGTAATCCCAGCACTCAGCAGGCTGAAGCAGAGCAATCACTGTGAGCTCAAGACCAGCCTAACCTGCATAGGGAGACCCAGTCTCAAAAAAACGGTATAAAGCTGTCACAAAGGCAAAGCAACAGTAAATAAATATTCTATTGGTGTATATAAACTCTTACAAGTTTGTTGACTGTTTCATCTGAAAACTTTCTGAATGTTGAGGGAAATATTACATCATTTTGAGGAAAAGTACTAACGGAAGAATGCATTATCTGTTAATTGGTCTGTGACAACCTTTCCCCCATTGCTACCTTTTCTCCATGGAGGTAGTGTGATATCCCTTCACTCATGCACTGTCTTCCTTTAACCAGGTCCAGGGAATTTTCAATCCCACATATCCTTTAGCATAATGCATATGTAAGAAGCTTGAACTTCAGGGAAAATGTCACAGCAACTTACCCCATTTTTTGGAAAAGCAATCCATCCCAGGTCCCCCATGACAGTGCGTGAATCCAACAAATTCACTGAAAGAAAAATAATACAAAATTGAGTGAAATGCATAACAACATACCCCTATTTTGATAATACATATTATTTATATAACTGAAATTATTTTAAAATTTCTTTATGATGAATACAAGAGGCAAAATGTGTAGAAAACATTAGGATAAAAGAGAACAAGTGATTTTACATAAACACTTGGAGAAAAATCTACAAAAACACACAAACATCCTAAATAATTTCTTGCCAAATTAGAAGGCAAAAAAAGAATAAATAGTAAGAAAGAGGAAAAATGAAAGGAAGGTTGATAAAAAGAGCCTTTGCAGCTTTTCTAAAAGGCACTAAATTTTGGGTTAGGCTGCAGCCGTAAAATTGTAGATAACATATTTTTTATTCTCTCCTGGAAAGCTGTTATGTAGCAATTAACAAACAATTTACATTAAACAGCAATAAACTATCCCCAAGCTTGTGACATTTCTGTGATATCAGCCAAAATCTGTAATCCAAATTGCAAGTTTAATTAATAAATAAATCTCTACATCCTTAACCAAGACAGGAAAACTGTCTGTCACAGCTCTTCCCACTGCACAAGTGAACCACTCGGAACCTGGCACACAGACCCAAAAGAGAAGCGTGGGTTATGGCCAGGAAGAAGCATGTTTTACTATACTTACTATATTTAAGTGCTCATATCTTAAAATGCAAAAATTCTAAAAGGATGATTCTGTATGGAAGTGTTAGGCCTATAGTACACAAGAACAACAATTCATAGACTAGGAAATTATTTTCATGCTCTGTAGTAGAACACAGGATATAAAAGAGCTATGACTGAGAAAATCAGGACCATGACTAAAATTAAAAATGGATACATTATAAAAATCACATGCATTTAACTTTCATTATTATTTTATTTTACAGTAGCACAAATTACTGAGACAGAAGTACATACAGTACATATCTGACAAACTAAATCTGTAATATTATTACAAGCAAAATAAATCAACTATTTAAAATTAGAGAAAACACTGAAATATGCTAATTATCAGACATGTTATTATTGAAAAATATATCTGTATTTTTCTCACTAACTCTATACTCCTTAACTATAAAAATCCCATATAATATCTGTATCATCTTTAGCCTACTCTCATCTTATTGGCTTCATGGAGTAATAAATCTGCAGAACTGTTATTTGTAACAGAGTGAAGCATTGGTCAAAAAATGCCTTTAAAACAACAAAAACAAACCCGAACTGTTTTATTACCAACTGATCTTTCTTTCCTGACAGACAAGCTATTATGCCTAACTTTTCTACTTTCTTTTCTATGCAATTCCCAGGTTTCCCTGGGAATAAGGCTACATTAAACACAAATGTCCTTGTCCTCATTTTAGTTTTTCTAGGACACTAGGGTTATGTCTAGACATGACTAAATACCAAGGGAGTACAGAACCTAAATTGTTATGTTTATTCATTTTAATGATTCACTTGGCTCACCGTTTTTATTGAGTAACAAGTGTATCTGTGTAGATTAGATAAAATGGAGCAAATTGGAAAACTAAGGGTGCTACTGCCATAGCAAATAGAACTCAGTCTCCTGTGGTGGCAAATGATGTGCATAGGAATTCTAGGAATTCATTACCAGCCTGCCTGGAGAAACAGAATTCTTTGTAGGTCTCAGGAAATGTGGATTTGAAGTATTCATTTCACCAACAGAATTTCAAGTGTTTCAAAATCTAGTTGCTCTCACTTAGAACTTTAATATACATAACATTTCTTTCTTTCTTTCTTTTTTTTTTTGTTGTTGTTGAAAAAGTGAAGCAAATGAAGGACCTCAAAACACGGCCTTGACTGTTACCAGAATTTATTGGAAGTCTTTACTGTTAAATACATGAAAATAACTAGAATTGGGATCTATATAATCTTACTTCTTGTGATTTTGTCAAAATAATTTCATCAGATAAATAGAGGAGGAGGTTTGTAAGAAATACATGCATATCATTTTATACACTACTGTACAATCTGGCTCTCCTCCTGGAAATGAATGATTTCATAAAATTCACAGTGCAAAGAAGATACTCACATATGTCATTATTGAATTGCAAATTGAGAAAAGAGTAAAATTAGGTGTTTTAGGCAATTACTTGATTTGCTCATATAATACAGAACAGAAGCTTTAGATCTGGATTAGTTCCTTACATGCCCCAGAGAAAATAGCTAAAGTTTATTATATATTTTTTGATAAAAATATATTAAAGTAAAAGACACAGTGCTGTCAATCCCCCTCAAAATATTCAAACTACCCTAAACACACCCCATTTTCAAACACACCCTTTAAATTGTCTTTGGCAATATATCTTACTAAGTTTTGTTTGTTTTTCAAGAAACCATGAACAATCCTCCTTTTCCTAAATCTGAGCAGGGTATTTTCATTGAATGTTGTGTTAGTAGCCAACTGCTATTTCTAGAAAACCAAAGTATGTCATTTTCTTAAAAGAACATCATATGTGACTCATGCTCTTAGCCTAACCTGAAACAGCTAAAGAGCTGTTAGTCTGGTAAGTGAATCATCTAGTGAGTGGGCAAATGCAAGGGTGAGAGTGAATCAATACACACCAGTGCTTCTCACTCAGCATGGTATCTGACAAGGTCTGGAGACGTTTTTGATTAGGAAAACTTTGGGGGTGCAGGTAGAATAGTATCTGCTACTGCCACTGAATAAGAAGTCGTCAGTGGGGCATGAGGCTAAACGTTGCACAGTGCATGACAAAGGTCCCCAGGAGCCAATTTCCAAGTCCCCAGGAGCCAGTTCCAATAGTCAAGAAGCCCTGTTACACACCCACTGATGCTACTAAGATATCTCTGCCTTCACATTTCTTTGTAGAGTTCTTTGTTAGCATGATCTTCATTAACAGAAGCTGCATATTTTGTAAGCATTCTTTACGGCCCAAAATAATGCTCTTACTTAAGGAAATGAAATAATCTTATTCTTACATGGAAAATAAAAATAATGTATTTTAATGACCTAATTCCTCTAAATTATTTTTCACAGAATGTCTATAACAGGCGTGTATATTTGTGCCTTAATATCTCAACGTTCATAAAGGTATATGTAAAAAATATTGTTACTGATATTATTAATACCTCTTTTTCCTTCTAGTTATATAAAAAATAGAAACATTCAAAAATAAAAAAGTAGGTTAAACACAGCAGTAGAGACAGGGTATATACAAATGTGAATTTCCAGAAATTTATTTCCCAGTTGTAGTGCTGAATTTATTAAAAGGGGGAAATGGCAGCAATACAGAACAATCACTAAGTGTTTTCTGTGCTATGATTACAATAATTAAATTGTTCTGAGCAGTATATATGTGTGTTGCAAATTGCAATGAATGCACAATGACTATTGATCTTCATTGTACAACTTAATTAAAACTTGTCTGGGAGAAGCCACTAATGAATATAATTAGAGGAAATGTTTGATACCACAGTTACTCTGGAAGACATTAATTAGATATCAGAAATTTTATTTAAAATGTTTTTATTCTATTATTTATACTTTAAAATGTAGCAATACAATTAAACTAAGACAGCCTTCAAAATCATTGTCCCTCAGCTGTCAACCATTTAATTATGACCTTCATACAACCAATACGAAGATGGTCATATTACTAGGTATTTTAACCTGTAATTTTAATAAAGTGGATTCTCCAGGGAGATAACTCTAAACAGATCAATGAGTATATACTCAAAGGTAAGTACTTACGGTTACTATAAATGGGAAAAATTTGCTAATATAGAAGTTTAATAGTAAATGCTACTTAACTGTTGGCCCAAACAAATAGTAGACTGTCACAGAGACTAATTCCACATAAGTATCCTATAATTTTATTATTACACATTATGAATTTCAATGCTTTTTTCTTGGAAGAATTTACTTTTAGAAAATAGAAAGTTTCTTAGGTTATTTTTTATAAAATTCAAGGGGAAAAAAGAATGGACAGATGAGTAAAATGGAATATGCACAGGAAGATTAAATCCTCAACTTCATATATTATAACACTTATGGATTAAGTACAGTTAATGATGAAATATGATCTTCATAATTGTAATTCAAACGTTCATAACTTGCTATATGTCACTTTGTCTATTTCCTTTTTCTTAACATTTTGCTAAAATTAGCTATTAAGAGCAGGAAATTTTATTGAGTTCCCAGGAAAGAGACATATTACCTGATTTCTTAAGAGTAGGAAGACAGACCAGGGATATCTGATCTCATCTGAGTGCACCAGGCTTGGAGAGAAAGTGTGAATTTTAAGCTATCTAGAGGCATAAAAATGCCAGAAAGCATCAAGCTTCAGATTATGTTTCTTCCATGATCTTCATATTAACAAGCATAGTTAAGGTGGTAATTAAAGCTTCACTGCCATATAAGGAGGAAATAATTCAGATTAGTAATAGGATGGCACTCATTTTCTCTAAAGACATGGAATCAAAATTCCATTGCATAAAAAAAAAATTTTGAGGAAGCTTTTTTAAGTTTCCTCCTAACATTAGCAAAAAAGCTACTGGATACAATGTCAACATACATTGAAACAATCCATGAGAAAAACCCCTAGACACACAGCTATTCTAGCTCGCAAACCACATCCCCATTCAGTATAGGGTACGTTTTATAACTTGACAATTGCATCAGGGATCAAAGAATAGTTGACAAAATGAGTGCAGACAAAGAAAATATTGCAAATTTAGAAGACTAAATTTGTAAATTTGATAAAAATTAATAGTTTAAGTATGTTACAGATTTTTGACATCTCTTGATGAGGCAGAAATCCATAACCAGTTGTAATTCTAAAGATAATGAGTGGGAGAATAACCATCTTTTACAATGCAACTCATATATATAGTCTTTTCTTCTAAAACTATGGGGAAAGAACTTAGAGCTTATGTGTCAGACACTCTACTTAGGCAAAACATGTATGTTCTTTCATCTAACCATCACAACAAAACTACAATATGCTCAACAAAAATACGAACAGGCTGCAGTCCTGTTCACAGCCTCAGTACAAAAGTCAAGGAGGAAGAATGTCTGAAGAAGTAACTGAAATTTTAGCGCCACACCGTAATGGATGCTTACCGTTTCTTGCAGATACATTTTCCACTTAGGATCTAGGTATAAATCAATTTCTAACAACTACCCCTCTCCCTGGACATTAAAATGCCATGAACTAAACCCTCCCCATGAAATACTTTGCCTTCTTTGTATAATACCTGGCTGCAAAATACTGCATGAGAAAAAGTATACATCCAAAGGGACTCCTTCCATCGGAAATCAGCACTGGCCTCAAGCAGGCCAAGCAATATTACCTGACAAAACTATTCCATTGTCTCATGTTCTCACATAGAGTAACACAAAGCACTTCATATCATTAAATATTTTAGCATTAATTCTCATATTCCCTTCCTGTGAATTCTGTCTGTTAACTCAAGCCACTGAAAGGGATGTCAACACTAAATCTACTCCTTCCCTTCTTCCTCCTTCCTTACCTAACCCATTTCATGGGATCCTCACTGTTCTACTAAAACTCGTTACCGACTTGACTAGCAATCATTACATAACTCAGCACTCCTAATTTGCCTTACATTTTGGCAGTATCTAATCATGACTCCCAGGGAGAAACGTGCCCATTTGTATGATAATATATCTTCTCATTCCTGTTATAAACTACTCGTCCTCTGCCAAGTGTAATACTTCATATTGATTAGTATTTTATTTTTGTTGATTGTGTTGATTACTCTACATCAGCGACACTGAGTTAGGAAATCATGACAATAAAAGCAGCTTTCTGAAAGAACACATATCTTGGCCCCACAAGTGAATCAGACTATTACAGATGGACAGTGGTGAGTATCTTTACTTCTGCTTGGTTGGTTTAAAAGGTAGTATGACACACACGGAAGGACCCTTATAAGGAAGCCTATCAACTTTCAAGGCTGCAATTTTAACCTAAATATTAATGATCCCTCATATTCATAATCCATGTCTCTCTCTTAAAATACCTATCAAATTACAAAACTGCCTCCTAGTTATTAACAAATTTATGAAATGCAGTCATCTCAAATTCAGTCTGTTCAAACACGAACAAAGCTACCTTCCTATGTAACGTAAAGTTCATCTTTTCATATTCCTTATCTCAGTGGCAGTAATTCTATAGAGCTAATGTTAGTCCTGAAATCAGAGTTACTATTCTTTGACCTTTGCTCCTACATTTAATCACTGATAAAATCCCACGGATACCAACTATATCATATGTATGCCTCTCTAAAGTGCTTGCTGTGTTTCATTCCATAATATAACTAATCCAGCCAAAATCTGCTGAAAAGTTGACTTAAAAAAAATCTTCTAACTGGTTTCTCACTAGAGAAGCAGGATTCTTGACAAATTCTTTAAAATATTTCATCCAAAAGGATCTTTCTAAACCATCAACATGAAAATTCTTCCATCTCAAGCTTTGTAACCATGTTTAACTGTTTAAATGCAAGTCCTGAGCTCCTCCTCCTTTTTCGTTCTTGTTGCTTTTGCTGTCTTCCAATACCATAAATGCAAGTCCTGAGCTCCTCCTTTTTCGTTCTTGTTGCTTTTGCTGTCTTCCAATACCATAAATGGTTGCCTCTGCGATGCCACTCTGCCTTGGAGCCAGCTGATTATGGACTGAAACTTCCACAAACTGTGAGCTAAATACACTTTTTCTCCTTTAAAATAAATAAATAAATAAATAAATAATAAAATAAAATAAAATAAAAAATAAATGCCAGTACTTCCAAGGTTGATCCCAGTTTTTTTCTTCTCTAGTTTCATTGAAGCTTCTCCTACACTTCTCTTTCTAGATTTTAGCAACAATGAACTTTGTTTGATTCCAGTTAAGTGGTCCCACTATTTAGTTCTGTCCAATGAACTGTGAAGGGGTTCTGCAAGGGTAAAGTTGTTGGCAGAAAATATTATTTTTAAAAAATTGCTGGCTACCTAGGAAGTTACTGAATGTGTATGTATTTCCTGGAACTGATAAGCCATCTAGAGAAAATATGGATAATCAGCAGGAGAGTGAAGCCTACAGATTAAGCTTGGCAGTATGAAGTATCTGGTTTGAAGTTATATTACAGAGTTACTAATTCGTCTAAACTTCGAGCCTGCCTCTCTTCGGACTTGCTTTCAAGTGGGAAAAAAATCAATTTTATTACTTAATCCAGTGGAAAACAGACATACTGTTATTTTCAGAGGAATACACCCTAACCAACATAGCTCCTTGTCAGTCAGAAGGCAGACTCACCCTTCTTATTCCAAAGTCTGTTTTCCTTGCTCTGCTTTTTGATACCTTCAAAACTATGTTCACAGATCCCAAAGGATATGCATAGCTGAGTCATGTGAACACACATATGATCTCTGAAGTGATTTCTAATGATAATTCTTTCTCTTTCACTTTAATATTTCACATTTAATTGTTGTTGCCAAGAAGAGCTAGCATCTTTATTTCAAAGTAGTTTACTTTTTTTTTTTTCGTTTTGATCTTTCTGGTTCTTTTGGTTAATTTTGTTGTAAATCATTATTCATCATCATAAGGAAGCTTTAGTAATTGCTGTTCAAAATGAAGTGCAAGTCATTCACACCAGGACATTTATATCTATAATGAAGCAAAAAATCATAAGCATATGATAAAGCTTTTAAATTGCTAGTACTTTAAAAATAAAAACCCAGAGATAAGGAGAAAAAGAATTCAGAATTTTTACCCATTAGTTAGTCTGTACAAAGTGTTTAGGCAAACCTAATTTAGCAATCCACTGACAGCTAAACTATGACTAATGAGCGATCTGCTACATTCACAGCACACACTGCATCAACAGAAAAGTACCATGTGGCTTTTGGGAGTTACCTTGTCAGGACAGGTAACCAAACTTTTCAAACCTTATATACTGTTTTTATTCTAAAGAGAAAAGTCAACACTGGATGAGAGGTTCACATCACAGAATAGTCTCACTCAATCTTTAGTATGAAACCACCTCAAAGGTAGCTGTTATATGAAGTCATTCTTTTCAAACACAAAATTTATAAGTCCTCAACACTTGAATAAATGTGCTGATTCACAATTAACTTTGAAAGGTTCATTGCACAGCTAATACTCATTAGTTCTGTGGCATCGATTTTGTTGTCATGTGCCCTTGAGGAAATTTTACTTTAAGTTCTCAATTCTATCTGTAATATCAGTGATCATGACTAAAAAAAAAAATGTTTCTGTATTTAATCCTGACACTTAATCCTGACAGAGATCCCTTAGTATGCTATGTTCCTCATTGTACAGATAAGGAAATTGAAGGTGAGAAAACTTAAGCCAATGGCCCGAGGTCCCAGAACTAATAAGCACACAACTAGAATCTAAATTCAAGCCTATCTGATTTCTAACTTTTTTTTGCTTTTATATTACACATTCCTAATGTTCATGGTACTGAATACAAAAGTTCACTGCTTTGAAACTCTTAACTCCTGTATTGAAGAGTTTATTAAATTAATGAATTGTGTATCACGTGGCATAGTAATCAGCATCTACTATAATGCGCTAATTGTATTATATGTTAGATGAAAATCTCTGATATGTAAATATAAATAAAGAATAATTACTTTTTCCTTGGGGAATCACAGATTACTGTCAATATTCAATAGCAAGTTACAAGTATCAGGAAAGCAATTTTTCTGGAACTTGCATGGGATATGCAACCAAGTAATGATCAAATATCTTTGCTTATTTCTTTTTTACTCATTATTCTTTAAATATGTGAATTGTGGCAATATAGGGCATGCATTCGTCCAAATATACTTTATCCTTAAGAGTCAAAAATCACATTTTAAAAAAACCTATTAGAATAGAATGGAAAATGTATGCAAAAGGGATTCTTTGTTTTGAATGAATCTTTACCCAAATCCCTAATTACCTCTAATGCTTGATTGAAACATATCAAAATTCAAAACAATCTGTATAATCACTTGCTTTCCAGCCTTTAGGGTAGGCTAAATGATGATTAGATCTGAATGTGCACTAACACATACAGAAACTTCCACAAACTCATACACTGCTTTATCAAGGTAATGATATTTACCAAAAATGAACAACTGGGTGATCATCCTTTTAATAAAAAGAGCAGTGTCTCAGATTTTTGCTGACAATTTAAATCATTATTTTCACGTCAGTCTTGCACCTCAGGTAAAATTTAATTCTGCTGAAATTTCTACCAACGACTTTCATCATCAAAAGTAGAAAAAATATTACAGGAGATGTTTCTATAATATGTTGTCATTGAAAACTAATCAAAATATAAAGCAGTATCAAGAGAGGTAGTAGCAAAGTAAAGTAAATATTGAGACAAATAATTTTGTTGGCTAAACATAAGCATTTCAGTGCCCAGATTTAATTATCCATCTCAAGAATCAACCAGCGTTTATACTAACTGGTTAATGTTTCTTAAATCAATCTATTAAAATACAATGACTTATGTGTTTTAATGGGCTATAAGATCAGTTATTTTTGCCTGGTGCCTATAATCTATTACAGTGAAAATATCACACTAGTTGACTATCTATTTACAAAGGTTATGGAAAAAAGGAAAACAAAGTAAATAAAGTATTAATACCTTTATTTTTATAATATTGGGGCAGACACTATTTTATGTGTATTAATTATTTACACATATTCTGCTTCCTTGGTATCAGAGTCTCCCTTGTGTTTGGAGTGGCAGTGTACCTTGTGCCTGACAATAGATCAAGATAGGTCTCAGCAAATAATGCTAACCAGGTTTCTGTTATCTCAGCCTCCCCTGAATTACATGAGTTTATCACGGGGGTCTGTCCAATGAGAGACGAACAGAGATCTGTTCACCAGTTTGTGGAAAGCCTTGGCTTAACCAAAGCAATCATGTAGTGACGTGGTTCTTGCCTGTCCTCTTTCCTTCTTCCTCTTGTTGTCTAGCACTGAATTTGACACAGATTTTTGCAACCTTCTTGCAACCATGAGGCAAAAGCCTGAAAGTGAGACCACAAAAATCACAGCTTCCCAGCCTGAAGCCGTTAAGTTGGTGACCCCAAGACGCCAGACATCTACCCTTAAAAACCTTTCTCAAACATGTAAAAAACTGTCCTAAGTCACTTTCAAAAGGTTTTCTGTTACTTGTAACCTACCATAATACTACAGAAAACAGGTAACATAAACAGCCGTAGGGTTTGGGTTCAACCCTATATGAAACACTGTATAGAATGAAACACCTAGAATGAAAGTTCATTTAATCAGCAAATATTTACCAAGTACAACTGAAAACTAAGAATTGTCCCAAAGTCTGGGGACACATGATGAAACAAATAGAATCCAACTAGTTGGCTCTGAAAAGTAACGGTACAAATTTTATTAACTGAGAACTCATTCATATCTCAATTCATAAACATTTAGCATATAATTGTCAAAGTTAACATTTCAGTTTAAAATTGGATGGTAAAGGATAAATATTAATAAAAGCATAGACCTTAGGGATCAGTTATGAAAATATATCTCAAACTACACCTAAGGTATTGTTTTGGGGAGGTTTTTGTTGTTTTTTGGACCCCCAATATTCATTTTTACTATTCTTTAACATTTTATATTTTGTTATTAAGTACATAGTATTATAAAGTTTACATCAATGTTAGCATTAAAACATTTTTATACTATAATTTTTTGAGATTGACGCTGTATCTATAGTATTTTCTGAATGCTACTGGTATGTAAGATTTACACACACACATTCACACATAGACACACAGTCCTGTACTTTGGATGTTAAACGTCTCCCTAAGACTTGTGTGAGAAAGGCCTAGTACTCAATAGCACCGTTGAGTGTGGGGGAAACTTTAAGAGTTGTGGCCTAGTGGGAGGTCCCCCAGTTTGGGGGAGCAGGACCTTAAAGGCAACAGCAGGACTCCAGCCCTCTGCACTTTCTCTCCCCTGCTCCCCTGCTATGAGGGGAGTGGCTGGCTTGGCCAGGCCCACTCTGCCATGCTGAGGGGGCTTCAGCAAAGACCCTGAGCAATGGGCCCATCACTCGTGCCCTGAAACCTCCAACTCTATAAGCCTTTTCTGTTTCCAAGAAATTCTATAATAACACAAAGGAAAAGAAAGCAGATTATCAAGGTTTTGTTTTTCTTTTATTATTATATTACTTCTAAATATGGTGTTTCTATCACCCACATTGGAATCACCTGCAATACTTTTTTAACAAAATGTAAACCCATCATCTTCTTCTAAAACTTCCAACATCAAGATACTAAGTGGATTTATGAGTCTGCATTTTCAAAAGTTCACCTATAGTAGACAACCCAAATGACTTTTACACTCCTTTAATGAGCATTTGATAAAACTAGACTGGAATATGGCCAGGTTCAATAGGTGAATCTACTGTATACAGTTGGACTGCGGTAATATCAAATTGAAGTAAGAGTCTTTAAAACCTAACTTTTGGTCTTTGTATCAATACCAATGGAGAATGGCACCAGCCCCAATCCACACATTCCATTCTGAGTACCTCTATTTTACAGGAGAGTTCTTTAACACAGACGAAAATCAGGATTATCTGTGGATCGTTTCAAATTACAGATCCCCAGATTTGGAAAGTATAGCTGTCTATAGGAATTGCTGTAATAAATTGATTAGTGAGTTTAGATGTCTCCGGGTATGGCATTCTTAACAGTGTTCTTGGTTTGGCTCTGATGAACATCTCTGGACTAGGAAACAATGGTTTCAAGTACACTATCCAACATACCATAATATTTTTTCACTAGATGTGTAGAAAACTGCACATCAATATGACACCACACCAATTTCCTACACTGTATTTCTTTTATGTGTTAGCACAGAGATAGGATACAGGAGCCTAAGAGGAAAAGGAGGCAGAAACACAGTCAGGGGATCCGGGAATTCTACTGTTACCTGCTTTAGTACTGTACTTCCACAGTAGCTCCTTCTTCTGAAAATCCCCACTACTTAGGAAGAAGAGGAGAAAGAGTGAAAGAAGGAAAAGCAAAATGAGGAGGGGGAAGGAAGGGGAATAAAGAGAAAGTGGGAGAGAAGGAAAAGGAAGACAAAGAGGAAAGAAAAGAGGGAGCAGGGGGAAAAACTGCTAGCGTTCCGTCTTTGGTTTTCCATAACGTATAAGTATCTATCATCAGATGAAATCAATAATCAATCCTGCATATTTTGAAAACTAATAATATTGTTCTTTGCTTCATGAAATATTCTGAACAAAAATACCACTGTGACCACAGTTTTTCTCAAACCCAAGAGTTAGGACAAAAACTGTTTCCTGATGAGCTGAAAGGTACTTTTACCAAGAAATGAGAACTGTGCAACTCAAAACTCACACTCAAGTTTTAAATTCAACTGCTTTGGCACTGATGAGCATGAGACTTTCTTAGTGCAGGTTTATGTTTTCTTACACATACATGTATGGTATTTTATATTAATTTTAATGAAGCATACAATTTTTATAAAATGTAATTCTTTCCTTGAAAGATGATATACACAAATAAATTACAAGTCACAATATCAAGCACACCTAGACAAATGCTATCTTTAGCAGATTGAGTGGAACAAGAGTTCAGCATCATCTACACCTGACTCCTGTTCTGCCAAATTACATGCCTTGAGATCTAATACAAATTACTAAACTTCCCCAAGATTAATTTCCTCCCAGAATCTGGATTAATAATATCAATCTCAAAGAGTTGTTGTGAGAATTAAAAAAGATTATACAGAAATTTTCAAAGAGCTATCAATTTCATCCTTTCTAACTAGGGAAAGGTTCCATTCAAAGAATTCTTTTAAATTAGTAGAATTTAATATTAATCTGTCAATATTTTTATATATTACTATGCTATAGTAAATGAAAATGTTTTCTTTTCTGCAGGCATAGTTAATTAGCCATTAACCAGAAACCCACCAACCTATACATAAAAAATGAACTTTCTCCCAGACAAATGTATGTTTTAATGTTGTTACAGTCGCATAGGAGATGGCAAATATTTTCTTGCCATTTCATCTGAAATATTAAGAATTGTTTTCACATTGTGAATCTAAAGTACTTCATAAAGTACATGACAATGAAACTAGTCCAGGAAATCTGGAACAAATGAAAGAGTAAATCCACCCACTTCCAAGAAGTTTGAATTATTAAGAAACAGATGTTTTACATTAATTGTTTCTCTGTAGGTAAAATTAAATAATGCTTAAATAGAAAAATATATTTTGTGTCAGGGATATGGCTCAAGTTACATGAATTCTGAGAATTTATATTAGGAAACTCCAGGGGGTGGGGAGCAGTAGTTGATTAAAGTACAATAAGACAATGACCACAAAATATCTACTAATCATTTTCTGGAGCTTGCTAATCCCACTAGCTCTTTCTTCTCATTGACAGTTTTGTAAACCTGAGGCAAGGTTTATTGGCATATTTCTTAGTGATAATTTATTTTATTTGGTAAATCATACAAATTTTAGTTGGCAACTTCCCAGTTTAAAAGAGGCTTTATAGTCAAAGATTCTACACTATATTAATGATCGACGTGGGAAAAGAGGTGTATTAGCTCCATCTGTGATACAGTGATAAGGTGAGACAGTCATGACTAAAAGCAGTGACTTTAAAATCACTTGAAGTTACTTAACAAATTTACGGACTGTGACAGTGATGAGGAGCCAGCGTTGGAGCTGGCTCTGGCTGAGTCTGCAACCGGCCAAGCGTTTCTGCATCCTGTTGCAGGATTATACACAGATACGCGTGTGTCACTTTTACCAGAATTATCTTGCTTTGTTTGGCACATCATACCATCATACAATCTCTGCTGGTACTGTTTCAGTTCATAAGAAAAACGTTTCTCTGACTACAGTACTTTTTACAGGGGTTTCTGTTGTAACCAAAAATCAGTCATACAAACAAGTAAAAATACCAGTCCTTCTCTGTTAGTGTTCACTGGAATGAAACTGGGCACACAAACTTGTGGCGATCATTCCTGATGTAGCTTAAAGATGAGTCATCCAGGTGAGGGAAGAAGGTGCACTTTCTTACACTGACCACTGAGGAGCAGCTTCACAGAGAGCCGCTCACCACAGGAGGCTTCGCGCTGGGGCCAGAAAGCAGGAAAAGTGAGAGGAGAGAAATCACTGAAAACATTGTTCTCAGGCTCAAGGAGTTTAAATTTTATCCTAAGGACACTGGAGGGTCATTAGAGGCTTTACCCAGGAGTAAGAAAAGGCTGCTTGAGCTATTCTAAAGTCAAGCGCTTTTCTTCTGGCATTTTCATTTATAATAAATATTAGACAGCATTCTATAAAGCAGAATGACACTCCTGGGTTGGCTTAGGGTAGAGAGAAAAGTTGAATGCATTTCACATAGAACTTCTCTGTGCCCTGTCTTCTTAAGAGAAGTAAAGTTGCCTAAAAAACAATTTGTCACAAGTTAGGACAAAATTATATCTTCAGAACTCCCCTCTGTACTTAGGGAAGGAGGAGGGATGAGCAATAAATTACAACGGCTAGAGGAGAGTTTCTTAGTGAGATTTTGGGCACCCAAAGCTACATCTGGAATCTAGTCTAGGCTAGGAACTACCAACTCAATTGTGTATATACTAAAGGAACAGGAAAACTGAAATAGCAAAAAAATACCTGACAAAATGAAAAAGGAGACGGCGAAGAGATGTCTTTTGCTAGCGGGGCTCTGGATCACAGCAGAGGGACTGTCCACATGGGGTCAATCAGGCCAGATGACCGGTAGTTGGTCAAGGGTCTAATGAGAGGAGTGAAATGGGGCGCTGTGAGGAACAGGAGAGGAGATGCCTCCCCTCGCCCCTCGCTTAGTGCACTTGCCATTCTCTGTGGCGGAAAACAATTTGGATGGAAAAGGAGACGCTGACTGTGATGTTGTGAATTGTCCAATTCCCCCTCCTGTGAGAGACCAGGACTGCGGGGCAGACAGCACCTTTTTCAGACACACAGATCTGGGGGGGCCAAACTATTTCACACTCACTTTCCTGGTGTGTAAAGTAAACTGACAACAAGAACAGTAATAAGGTTGACTTTTTAGGCTTATAGAAAATAAATTAATGAATCTAGAACAATCTTTTGTACACAGTCAATGGATAATGAATATGAGTTATAACTATTGTATACCATGCATGCAATCATGAGTATATCTCATGGTATGTTTTGTCACTAATAAAACACACCTGCCCATCTCCTGAGGAAAATATGATAAATTATAACATTTTTAACTCATAATCTTTGGGCTGATGATTTTCCCTTTACTTCATAATCAAATGACAATATTAAACATTAAATGAGGGAAAATAGCAGAAAATTAGGATGGATCTCTGGAAAAACTGCATATGCAATCAGTTTTGTTGCCTGCTTTTCTAACCGAGATTCCCTTTCATCATTCAAGTCTGGGAAGATGAAGACATGTGATGTGAACTCATGTCCCAAGCATCTAATTGCAGGGGAAGGCAGGAACCAACATCTGTCCTGTACCTATGCGGCTCTAGTTATCTTATTAAGCAACATGTGCACACTATGGAATTTTTTTTCACAGTAACTCTGTAAGTGTGCCTATCTCCATTCCAACTATGTACAACCTGAGTGCAAAGGCCAAAACCACACACTAAACCATGGCAGAGCAGGGTTCCTGGTTTCACCCGCTCACTCTCACTGTCCCTCCCATCACGTGAGGTTCATTAAACTTAAGCTACAAGACCCTCAATGTCACGGGCCCCTTCCATTAGTAAAGTGTTCACAAGATCCATCCATCCTTAAATTGGCAAAAGTAAGATAACTTTTTATTTCTTTTCTTAAAGAATTTCCTTTCAACAGTGTCAGTGTGTATCCTGATGCTCACACAGCCAAGAGGTAAGGATCTTAGCAGTTACAGTCTTAGGCTTCTGCTGCCTCCTGAAACTCCGTGTAGCCAGAGCTACATGAGAAAAGTGTTTCATTCCATTTGTCCTCCTCAATAGGTAAGTGAAATGTGTTGTTCTTATATTCCTAATCAGTTGCTGGAGTTATAAAAAAATCAAATGAGTAGCCACAAAATTAGAATTAGTGCATGATGCAACAAGAAAAACAAAAAAGTATTTATTTTCTAAAATCCAAAATCAGAGTATTTGTTTGTTTTTCTTTCTGACTTTTCTGTGATTCCATGGCACCTACTTTGTCCCCTACATTGTTTTCCAGTTTTCTTTCCAAACCAATGGCCCCAAAGCTGCAAGATCAGAGGGCTCTGTACTTCTGTGTTCTCATGGTTGCCTCCCCATCTCTTGCAGAGAAGTCAAACAAGATGGTTACAACCTAGACATCAGGGTCAGAAGTCCAGAAGTCCCTTGCAAGGCTGGCAGCTGTCCTTTGAGGAGAGTCAGCACACACTCTCACGCTGCCTGCCATGACACCCTGGCTGGAGAGGGACCTGGGCATCTTCCACAGGCTGGGCAGGCTGCCTCGCCCTCCCTGCTCCTACAGGGAGGCTCTGCCTGAAAGGCAACTGTGGCTCATGCTACCAGCACCTGCTGAGGAGTTCTGGGCTGAAGGAGTGTCAGCTGGGTCCACCTCCTGAGCTTATCTTTGCACAGAAAAGACATTCACTAGCTTCCTGGAACAGGATGTCCAAGCAGCGCAAAGGAAGTGAACTATCTTAACGAGGAAGTCAAAGCTGACAGACACCTGAAACTATTCATGCCTAGAGAAAAAAAGAAGAAAAGGATGTCTTAGGTTGAAATCATCTGTTCTTTACCATTAGGGGACCTGGTCACTCACGCTTACGTACGAGAAGAAGGCATATGGTCTCCTGAACTCTTAACATAAGATCTGGACGCTGGGACGCCACAGGAACGGGCTCCAGCACCCTGATTGCTGCTCCCTTTATGGGGGAGGAAAGGAGTAAGAGAAGGATGTGACAGATAAAAGTGAGAGTGAGTTTATGAGAAAAAAGACACTACCAATCTTGGAGTAAAGGAACAGACGGTATTTTCTCTAAGTCTTCCAATACTTATCCTGAAACATGTTTCCAAGTAGGAACATTTTCTCACAAAGCATATGCAAAATATTTCAACCCTTGGGTTTTGGCTCTTTATGTTTTTTGTTTTTTTTTTAATTTAACCAGAATATTTACTTAGCATTGTTGGCCCAGTTTATTTAGAACTGGAGACAAACTAGATGGATAGCAAAGATAGCCTGGGCAGTAGTCCAGCAACTAAAACATAATTAGAATTATCACAGACACTTTAATCTCAATTATTTAAACTGTGGGGTGCCTAATGCCACAGCAGTGGGCATCATTCAGCAAGAGTGGATCTTACCAACAAAATGAAAGTACAAATTTTAAGTATCAGAAACATGAACTAAAGTTCGGCATCTTTGCATTTTGTGTCCGTTTTAAAACAGGCTATGGTATCAGAAAAACAAATATAAAATGACAGAAAAAGAGGGAAAGGGGGGAGAGGGAGAGAGCATTCTCTTTAGATGAAAGTAAAAGCCACACACTTTTATTAATTCTGAATTTGGGGTGATACCACATTGGCATCTCTCCTCTCCTTTCTTCCAATCTTCCCACAACCCTTCCACACACCTCAAAACAGAGCCATGGGCACTCGCACACCCTCCCAAATGTGTTCTTGCACCATGCTTAACAGAAACATAATAATTTAAGTCACAAAAGCTGAGTCACGGGAAGAGGCAGAAGAAAAAAGCATGACCTAGAGCCTTTCATTCCACAAAGTTGTAATTATCTCATTGTTTAGGAAATACCTTAAATGATATTAATACAATAACTTCTAAGCTGATAGGAGATCTAAGGAAAGAAGAGCGACCATAAAGTTTAATTATGAACGGAACCTGCCAGACTTTCAGTCAATGAAATACAACTAATCAGTACTGCAAAGGCGAACTTTATACACAATTTCTCACAGGATTTTCAAGAAATTTTTAAACAGTCGGCCCTGTAGTTTCCATACATTGCTAAAAATTTAAACATCTACTTAAAAAGTTAAAGAACATTAAATGGCTGTTAATAAACATCATCATTCTAACCCAGTTTTTAATGACTAACTGGGCTATGGTTTTTCTTAATGACTTCATAATGCCTATGATTCTCAGTAGGAATGCTAGGTCAAAATTTTGAGGTTTTAGTAAAAAAAAATATTACAAATTATTCAATATTTCACCAGATACAATGAAAATTCTTATGTCGCTCATAGCAACATTTTACTTACTTAGTAAGAAGACAGTGAAAAAAATTTACATGGCATTTTTAAAAATCTCTATTCTCAAAAACTTCATTGATCAGAATTGTTTTTACAACATTCACTTTGACATCTTCTATTACTGTAACATGAATTTTAAGTTAGAACCATACTGCTAGTTTCCATGATAAAAATAACTGGAATGAATCAATCTTTTATATGTGAAGCCCATGATGTTAATGACACAAATTCCAATCTAGTGGTGATACTCAAGAATCTTCATATGTAACTTGATTTACATGTAGCTATTTCACAACCCAATTTATGGCATCAAGGATTCTACTTTCTTTGTGAAATGTTTTCCATTACACTGATACTTTGTGTATATTAATAAATGGATTAGCAAAAGTGAGCTATTCATCACAATTTACATTTAAAATTCTTACACAATTTGCTTTTTTTGCAGTTTTTATTTTTTGGCCCTATGGGCATGGAACTTGAACCCAGAACCTGAGGCATATGACGTAAGTGCTGTATCATTGGGCTACAGCCCCAGCCCTGTAACTCATTTTTCCCTTTGTTCAAAAATTTTAAATCTATCTCACTGGTGCTGAATAAACAAATGTTTGGAAAATCTGAAACTAAAAAGAGAAAACTAAATATAAAATAAAGGGAGACTCTACTAAATTGTTTGAACCCTTAAGATAAAATACTGAAAAATAGCCCAGTTACATTTTGAAATAAACACTTTCAATGAAACCAACAATTCAGACAAGACTTTCACAGGGAATAATTGTTGCATATCCTAGTTTTCTAAAAGTCTTGAACCTATGCATTGCTTTAAAATTTCTTTTTATGACTTTAAAGCTATAAAATACTTTTAAAATTGTTAGGCATACATCTGAATGTCTATCCTCATTTTTAATTTCCTGTATCTAAAGCATCTTATTAAATAACCATATTTTCTTGTTTATTTTAAAGAAAATACTATTAAATTTTTTTCTAAAATTATGACCCATTTAACCTATGTTTACAAAAACTTTAGTACTCATTTTTTATGTACCATTTTATACACCATAAAGACTTATATGTTAAATTTAGTTGCATTAGAAAGGGATAGAATATGACACTTTTTAATTATATTAGATATGTACACAAAATCTATTCTATAACTCCTTTAAAGAAGTCTTACTTATCCTATTTATTATGTAAGTTTTGATAAAACAAAGAAACATGCATTTACCCATACAGCACATTGGGAGCAACCGTTGTGACCCACTAAGTCACACCCAATAGACATTTGGACAGCAAAAATCATTAGGGTTTCATTCATTCATTCATTCAAGGCAGTCATTGAAATTTTTAGCTCTCATACTGCTTTGTAGTCACAAATCACTTGTTATGAAAAAACAAACACTACAGTTAATAGTTTATAAGTCTGATATTCAGGATTCAGTTAATTCTAAGGCTTTATGAAAATCATTCTAAAGCTATACAATTTTCAAATAAAGTACCTTGGCAAAACTTAAATTCAAACTATTCACTCATAAAGTATAATATATCTGTTGGTTTAAACAGAAAAGATAATGTATAGAAGTTATTAATATGTTTACAGTAGATATTTCTTCAACATACAAATTTTTCATTTTTTTGAAGAGAACATTAAAGTTGACTAATAAAAGGGAAAAGTTACAGTTAGTTAATATAACCATGCACATTATATTCTGTTTTTACAGTCAAAGCCAGAAAAGTTTCCAGTAAATGAAAGAAAATTTGATTAACCTTTCAGCAAAATCCATGAAAAAGCACTCCAAACAAAGTAGATTCAAGTAGGAGTCAAACAGTCAAAATGAAGTGGAAATAACTACAGCACTGTCATTTTCTCCACACTGGCGTTAATTAATAAAATATTTAGTTTGGAAATGTTTGTGTATAAATGGTTCTATCATTTCACTTTTACTTTTATTTAGAGCACCACATACTCTAAAAGTTCACATTTTGTAGTGCACAATAATAGTATAAAATAGTAACGCATTCAAAGTATTGAAAAGTGAACCCTTTTCTCATACCAATATATCCTATGTGGGTTGGAATTTAAAAAAAAAAAACTAGTATCTTTTACAGGTGATAAAATCACAAAAGAGAAATTTCCAATCAAACAGAAATCTCCATTGCAAATCCAGGAATTACCCTCTTCTGTGTTAATGGGAAGAAATGAAATTCTTTTACCTGTCATCCTGACATCCAAGAAAGAGCTTAAAATGTCAAGACCCAGGACCCTCCCTCCTTTTCATGGTTTATTAAGCAAAAAGCCACAGTACTTCATGGTCCCTTCTAGTTCCAACATTCTATGATTCAAACGGGGGTAATGACTCTCTTTTCTTGTGCAGGAGAGTCCTGGTGAGGGAATGATTTTACTGTCCTTTTTCTGTGGGGTCCTGCCGGTTTATCTAAAAGGAAATGAATTACAACAGGACGACAAGGCCACAAAATACAGCCATTAAGTTTTACAAATCTATTATGCCCTCCAATCTGTTTTATGGGCTTGGCCCTATTACACACCAACAAAAAACCCTAAAACCAACTTTATCCCCCCTGACTTTGCAATGAAAAATTTACAATTTTACGACTGTCTTTCAAGCAGTGCAGTCCCCCTCTGTGTGTTTCTTTTCCCAGCACTCTTCCTTCCCGTTTTCACAAATATACAGAACATTCAGAGACCAGGAACTGGACTTTGCAAATACAAACTGCTGACAACTGTCAGAAGCACTTTACTGGGACATTACTGACTGTAGCTTCAATGAATTAAGCTTGATTCACTGCGGGTGAATCATTTTCAATGCAGAGCTGTTCAGCAGTAATTGGCCAAGAATCCCTGCTGAGAAAAGCACTTGTCAAATAATGCTTGTTTACAAATATATCTCCAGACAGCAAAAAGTGGCAGTTACTGAATAAGTTAGGGGCCAACTCCAAAAATTCATCACAGTGGATAGACCCTTTATTTTAAATTCATGAAACATTTCACTTGTTGACATACTTGCTAATACTGTCCCACTAGTCTCCTGCTAAATATGCCTCTGAATTATCTTATGTGAAAGATTTTCTACATTACACTGTAAATTAATACTTTCTTGCTTATGTAGTTTATGCCTATATAATAACTAAAGATATGCTTATCTTGTTAATTGCTTAGAATATAGGCTAAATGGTACATTTTACTCTTGTCCCCTAAAACATTGTAAAATTCTAAGTGACTAAATGTCACATCAACCCAAGACTATAGGTAAGGATTAGGCTTCTGTTCAATTCTGTATATTATTAAGGTAAATTATAATACCAAGAGAAAATCAGTAACATACACTCGCATTCATTTATCCTCCTCTTTAAATATGTTCTACACATAATCGGAGCTTGTTTGTTACACACATACAATGTGTACAAACACAAAAGCTTGTGAAATCACTAAACATCCCTGTAGGTTGCAGAAAGCAAATTACATAAAAGCTAGTCATTCATGAATTTAGGGTGTGCATCAAGTCTTTCTGCTTCTGATCCTCCAAAGTTCTTGCAGAAACTAACTGAAAAATTCTAACCTGGTTTGCTAACTCAATAAAAATAAACAGATTGTCCTTATGAAGACTACTATATTTCGCCGCTGTATAATACCACTAGAATGGAAAACCAAAAGAATAATGGAAATTGTATAGAACCAAAATAAAGATCTGCAATAATACAACTCAGAAATATGTGTCACTGTAGGACGGAGATTTGCCAGTTAGACGAGGCCATAGATAGTAATAATATTTTATCTTGAACTATGCATAACAGTCTACATTACAAAATGTTCCCCAAAGAGCAGACAGACTTTCACCTCTGGTGTCCTCAGTGCCAGGGGGTACAGGGCACTCATTCTGGACAGACCCGGGCAAGCCCCATCTCTGCACCAAGTTTCCGTGCCTGTTCTAGGTGGGTGAGGCTACAACCTGGGGGTGCCACATCTCCTGGGAAGCACACTATGCTCTGTAGAATTTCAGCTCTCTTTCACACCTTAGCAGACCAGACCGCTGCTCTTTCCCGGTCTCCTTCCTGTCTTCTGCTGGTTTTCCTTCCCCTTGGGTCCCGCCCTGGCTGTGCCTAAGCGTCACCCTCCCTGCGAATTCGCCCCTTTCTGCGCCCCAATCCCAAGACCCCGACTCTGCCTCAGCCACTCCCCCCACGCGAAGAGAAAAACCTTGGAATTATAACCGAAACAAACTAGAATGCTACAATGAATGAATTGCGATTACACCTATGGAGTCCTAGTAAGATAACCCTTTCGGTGGAAAAAGCCAGTTGAAAGGGACCCCCAGCCTCGTTACAATCCTTTAGGCTTCTCACCGAAGGCTGCTCACATGACGTGGGAAAAAAAGCTCCAGGACCTCAGAAAATACTTTTTCAACTTTATCTCAGAGGGTAAATACCAATCACTTGGCTGAAGCCGAGAAGGCAGCGTGTGTAGGTTCAGACCGGTCCCCACAGACACACCCCCCCACCCGCTTACATCACGGAACCGAGCGGAGATTCTGACTGGCCGCTGCTTCTGGGCAGGGGTGCACATTGCTTTGCTCCCCGGTTCCAGGCGCCTGAGCCAGGGTCAGCTCGGCGCTGCCCGAAGCACAGCCGGGGCGGAGCGCGAGAGACTCCCCTCCCGGGGTCCCTCCACTCTCCCTCTCCCACCCCGGGGGTAAAGCAATTTCCCCAAGGCTCTGTGCCACCTTGTCGCGTCCACGGCCCCAAAGCCGGGCCCCAGAAATACAGCCCTGGGGAGCGGGCTTCCGCTGCCTTCCTTCGGAAGGACGCCCCTGCTCCAGGCGGCCCCGGATCCTTCAGCGCGGCAGCGGCGTCTCCGCCCCTACCCCGCGGGGAACGCGCCCCGAAGCGGAGCGGGCGCTGGGGTAGAGGGGCGCGCCTGGCTGGGACGGGGTGGAGGGCCGGGGACCTGGATCCGGGCTGAGGGCGGAAGGAGGCGTTAGGGCCGAGGCCACCGGGGGAGATCGGAGCACACATTTGTTGCTCCGCCCCAGGCACCACTCTCCCAGAGATAGGCAGGGGTGCCCTTTGGGGTCCAGAGCGCAGAACTTGGGGTACAGCCGAGGAGTGGGCACTCCAGGACCTGGGGCAGATTGGCGTGGGCAACTTCCTAATAGCTACACCCGCCTTCTCTGCGCAGGATCCCGCACCTTCCCGCGCTTTGCCACCTTCCCAAGGGTGACAGCGAACACCCAGCCCGAGTAAAGGGCAACCCACGGCAGGGGCGCCTCCCGCTCTCCTCCTTCTTGTCCTCCTCCTCTCCCTACAAGTCAATGCTCTGGCCACCCACCTCGGAGTAGCAGCTGGTGAAGCCCTAAATAACAGCTCCCAACAGGAACACCCCCACCCCCAAAAGGCACCAGTCAACTCAGCAATGCTTCGCGTCACCAACATCCAGTAACAGTTCCTAAAAGCCCACGGGTTGGTCCTGAGATCCTCATCGCTGTTCCCGCGAAACCCGAAATGTCACTTCCCCGCCCCACCCAACCTCCCCGCGCGGGTCCCAGACCCCTCTCCATCCTGACTTCCAACTTCCCCGCCCCCAACCAGCCTGGGTCCGCTCGTAGGTGCGGGGCCCAGCACCCCGCGGCTCGGGTCACACAATGCAACTCCAGAGAGCAGAGAGGGAGAAAAGGCCAGCGAGGGCGGACAGCAGACCTGACAAGCCCGGAGCGGGCGCCCGGGCCGCGCTCCCAGCCGGCCTCGCCCCGCCGCGGTCCCGTCCCCCGCCTACCTTCGCTGCTCGGGCTGGCGAGGAGCGTCCGCAGCGCGGCGCACAGCACCAGGCACGTCCAGAGCGGGGCTCTGAGGGGCGCGCAGCAGCAGCCGGCCGGCGACGCGGGGGTGCGGGCCGTGGGCCGCCGGCGTCCCGCACCCCGGGGCCCGGAGCCCCGCATCTTGTCCTACCCTCTGCGGCTCCGCGAGGCTCGGCCGCGGCTCCGGCCTCACACGAAGGGCAGGGAGAGCCCCGCGGAGTCCTGCGCTCCCCGGCACGCGGAGCCTCCGAACCGGGACCGCGGATCCCCGAGGCGGCTGAAGTTTGGTCTGCTCCTTCGGAGGGGCTCGGTGCGGTTCTAGGAGGGGTGCGCAGTGCAGCTGTGCGCGGGGCTCTATCGCGGGTGTCCAGGGAGTCCCGCGCCCGGCCCTTCGCCGCTTCTGACTTCTGAGGGTTGCGGTGTGTAAATATCCCTGGAACAGGAAGGGGAGCAGTAAAGCTCTTTTTCAGGCTTCGGCGCAGAGACGGGAGCGGGAAGGAAGACAAGTCATCCCAAGTCCAGATGAAACGTGCAACAGAAAGAGGAAAAGGCAGGCTGGCTGAGGATGCAGGAGAGGAGTTGGGAACGCGCGAGGTGGAGGAGCCCGGAGCGAAACGGGGACGCCGAGGGCTGCTAGCGGGCCGGACCGGGCCGGCCGGGCTGACGCGGGTGCCTCGCAGCGGTTCGGCACGGCGAGGAGGAGCTGCGCCGCCACGCGCGCTCCTGCGGCTCTGAGCTCCTCGGCGCTGCTGCGCCACGGCTCCGCACAGCCCGCCTTCTCCCGTCGTCGTCCTCCTCCCCTCCTCTAGTCCTCGCCCTCCAGCTCCCCTCCCCCTCGTCCTCGCCCTGCGCTCCCCTCCTCCCGCCCCTCCTCCAGCCCCCGCCCCCGGCCGCCGCCCGCCAGTGAGAATCCTGCGTGCGCGCCAGCTCCGCGCGGGTCCCGGGCGCGAAGGGAAGTCACCTGCAGGCTGCTGGTGAGTGTTGCCTGGCGCGTCCTCCCCCGACGCTGCGGGCGCCGATTCTCCCGAGGACGCCCCCGGGAGGCCGCGGGGAAGCCGAGCCGGGCTCTGCCGCCACCCCGGAAGAGCGAGCCGGCCGCGGCTGGTCGCCTGCTGCCCCTCGCGGGCCCGTGGCACCGGCGACATTGTCGTCACCGCGCCGCGCATCCCGGACCCGAGGCTCCGTGGCGAGTTTCTTAAACACCCAGGTCTCTGTCTACCGTTGACCCTTCCCATGCTTCCAGAGCTCCCACAGCTCAAGTGAGATAACTGCTCAGCATTTGCTTCGGAAGTCAATTGTAGGATACCTGACTATAGAAGTAGCAGGTTTGTTCGAGATTTCAAGGAGCCTAAGAATTTGGTTATTCAGATTTGTTCTGTGCCAGGTATTTGGCGAGGTCATGATTTATTTCACTTATTTCATGAATAGAATGTTCTAGCATTTTAGAAAGAGAATAATGTGCAAACACATGTAGTGAATTCCAGGAAAATTAGCATGGTCGAACAATTTCAGAAAATTTTTAATTACTTTAATGCTCCTGCTGTAGCACATGGAACGAAATAACTGGGAGAAAAACAGTTTCAAGCGATTAACTTTCCGTGCTTCACTTCTGTTATGCCTTCCTTTGCTTTAATATTTTCCCTCAATTTGTTCGTTCATCTTTTCAAAGAGATACATCTGAAGGGCAATTGTAGTATACTGGCATTTTTTTTAATACTGAGGGAAAAAAGTGTGATTTTTAGAAGACAGACATCTCATTTAATTTGGGGTCTAACAACCGCTATCAAGAATGGACTTTCACACCTACTATTGAGATGAGCCGGCTTTGGCTTAGGAACTAGGCTCCTGTTTAACTTTACAATGGATTTATCGCAGTCTCTAGCTGGTGACATTTGTTTTTGTTCAGATATTTCAATGAAGATGAAAGAACAAAGCAGCAGGAATGCAATTTTGTACATCTTTGATTTTACCCTACCTCCCCCCAAATATTTTGGCTCCAAGTGTCTGAAAGCAGCTTCATTCTATTATAATGAGCTGCAAATGCATGAAGCAAATTTAGAAAAGTAACAGTGAGTCATTCAGTTTGGCAAAAGGCTTCACAGTGAGAAGGAAAGTTAAAGTTTATGTTTCTATTTGAAGACCATTCAACAAGTAAGCCTCTACCCTTGTCAGCCCATTTTCAATTTTTAATTTCTAAACAGAAATTACTTAAATTCTAAACCGAGGAATTCATAATGCTGCTTATATGAGGCATAGTTTAATGGGGGTTTGAGCTGGCTGAATTACTTCCACAGACCTCAGTATCCTCACCAGCAAGGTCGGAGACTAGAGAACATAATCTTCCAGCTCCCTGCACCTCGATATTTTTTACATTTCTATGTTATTTTTATCAAATTATGCACTGTTGATGACAAAATAATCAGATTTCTTCAGCCTGGAATTTAAATCCATCTACTACAAACGGTTTAGACCAATGTTCTTTTTTTTAAACTCAGTTTTCATGGCATTCCACTCTATAGAAATTCTACTTCCCCAAAAATAGCAGCCCCCTCCAGTACACACACACACACTCACACACACACACTCACCAAAATGCTACCCAGATATTTAAACGTGATTCTATGTTTTCCCTGCAAAGAATGACTTGCTTCTGATGTTTGTTTGTTTGTTTGTTTGTTTGTTTTGTGTGGGGGGCGTATTTGTAGCTTGTGTTTTATGTTGATGGACACAGTTCCATTATTTCCTGACTCTAAAGTGGGGAGCAGTTGTCTAACTATAGGTGTGTGTAAAGGAACAAAAAGAATTTAAATCAGGCATTCCAAAAAACAAACAAACATCCTGGGACACTGGTCACTACAGTCATTGTGTGACACTCCCACACACCCAGAACTGGTCATTTCAGTCATCCAGAATATAGAATACTAAACACTTTTTTGGTCTCCATCTTAAGTAGCAGCTATGACATAATTATTTAATAATATTTTTTATGTATCTTTGAAATAAAGAAACAGCTATAAAATGAAGCCTCAGTGACAATCAGATTTATTTTTTTGGTATAAAAAAGATTCATCAGAGAAGACAATGTTGATGGTTTGGTTTGAACTTTAGTTTCAAAAGAGAGTTTACATTTAGCAATGTGATTTCTTAGCATTTAGGTACTCTTATAACACATAGGACATAGTGCTGCATGAAAACTAAACTCCATTGTTCCGTTTTTAAATGCTCTTCACCTCACAATGCTGTGACATAAGTATTGCCTTTGATGGCCTATTGTTTGTATTTCTCAGTGGCTGCTGTGGCCTCAAAAGGTCAAAGCAGTTGGTGTCTTATATACCTCTGCTTGTATCTGGCTTTAATATGAAGTTTTAATGAAAGATATTCAGAGTAGCCTTGATACTATCTTTGTAAAAGCATTAATACTATAATTAAGGTCACTGGCATTAACAAGCCTAAATATGTTTTCTCTACAATCAAAATAAAAGCAATTTTGATGGAAAGAATTACTATTATTAACTGAAGGTTTGCTATGGGTAAAATATTGTGTGATGTTTGTACATTAATCATTTTGCATACTGATAACACTTCAAAGATGATGTGCTTGTGCTAGTGATGGAAAATTGAGAATCTCAGGTAACTTGGACAGTCACTCAGCTGGAAAAACATAGAAACTTTAACTTATGGTATTGTCTTTACTGAAAAAAACTTAATGTAACAACATAAAGAATAAATCTGATCACTAGCTGCATCAGAAAACCAAAGCAGGTGCCCCAAAATTCAACATTAATGGAATCAGTAAATAGGTAAAAAAAACAACAACAACAAACTTCCAATTTTCAGATTGACTTAAATCCAAACACAGTGAAACAATATAGATCAGATAAATGAATAAAAATAAGAAATTAAATGTCATAAATAAGCAATGCTTAGAGAAAACAACTGAGGTACACAAAAACAGGAACACGGATTTGTGTGTGTGTGTGTACAATGGATATACTGACCCAAAACGTAACAATCACATGATTAAGATCTGCAGTCAGGTAATACGGCTCGAAGTCCAGGTATGTAACATGATAGGAAACATAAGCAACCGCCTTTACAGTCTTTTTGCATTTTTTTTGATCACTGGTTACAGTCATTCTTTGAAGAAATTTGGTGAAAAGAAAATCAAAGTAAAATAAATTATAAAATAGTCTAATGAAACTCTAAAACATGGTCATGATTTTAAGTTTTCAGGTCCATGATTTGCTGAAGAGAACAGATATGAGAGATGTTAAGTATTTTGACCCTGAAGGTAAAGTTGACAGTGAAGTTAAGCAATCAATAACCTCTGAGATTCACAGCCACGATAATACTCATTTTTATCTTTCAGGCTGCTTTTTAATGTAACTAATGTAAAATAGAAAATTTTAATTTTTGTTAAGTGTTTGTTTTTTAAATATTTTTCCCTTCTTCCGTGGCTGACATTTCTGCCTCTTAATGGGAGATTCAATTGTATTTATAGTTGATTGCTTATCAGTTGGTTGCTCAAAGTATAATAAATAATAACATTTTAAGAAATTGAGACTTTTAAGTATATGTGTTATTTACTTAAAAATAAAGTAATACCCATCAGAATCTTCATTTCTTAAATGTATTTATAACATAGTCAGCCCTCATTTTTCCCTTTTCTAGGACTGTGGAGAAATAATTCTACAACACAGGACAAGAAGACATTCAAGTAAATGCCAGTGAGCCCGAGAGCGACGTTGGTTGCTGCTGGTGGTTCATCCTCTAATCGCTCTTGTCTCTGCAGTGGGATTGTAGATGCCATAGCACAGCTGGAGACCCTGGCTGCTGCAGTTTATGATGAGCCACCCCGACTTGCTGGGAAGTTCTTTGGTGGCTGTTTGCCTCCGGCATCTCGGACAAGTAGCATCTTATGAAACTGTGGACTCAAATAATAAGCACTCTTGAGGCTGAACAATAGGTAAGGTGTGCACAAAACATTCAAAAGAGTGAAGTGATATGAATGTGAGAGTTAAAATTCCTCTTGATTCCAACCCAGCTTCTGCACTCCAGATACTTGTGCTTCTATGTAAAAAAAATAAGCGGTAGTAGTTTTCCTACTCAGAAGGCAGTTTCTTCAACTCAGTACTATATTATAACTCGAAAATTTATAGTCAGTCCTCTGATAACAAAACTAGATATGATTTGTAAGGGAAAAACTGATAGATTTACTTCAAGGCCTGAGAAAAAAGGGGTACCTATATGGGACCCGGCTTTCGGTACCACAGTTGACCGTGTGTGAAACAAGATTGTGGGTAACAGTGAGAGTGCTGCTCTGGTGTGTTCCATCAGCAGTGTTAATCTGGCGCGTGTTTGGTAGAGTGGCTTCATGGTGCCATTGAGTGTCTTTAAGGGTAGCTGCCCTTGGATCCAGCCATTTTTAAAAGTTTAAGCAAATTAAAATATTAAACTTAGTGATATAGTTGATGGCTAGAAATAAGAGATACTGTAACAATCAGTAAGAAATCATATATTATCCATATGGTAAACATCACGGAATGTTTAATGCCTATATTAGTATTTTTCTACATAAAAATACAGCTCTAAAATATCAAATTACAATGGATTAGTAAAAAGCAGACTTTAAGTTTAGGAAGCTATGGGCTATTTAATGGCATCTGTGTATTGCGAGTGGGAAAATTTGACTTTGTTTACAGTTGAATGGGCCAAAAAAAGTTCAGGTTCTTGCACATGACAGGGAAGGAACTGCCGAGCATATACTTCATATTGTAGTAAAGAGCTACGTTTTTTGAAGGTCATGGGACAGTAGTGGCAAGAACGGGTAGACGTGCAAAGGGAAAAAGGAGGAGGAAGAGGAGCGCTCGGTAATTTGGGCTTCCTGTATTTAAAGGGTCAGAGCCTCTGACTTCTGTGCCTCCATTCCCTTTCTCACTGGTGCCACCTCGGGCATCAAAAATCTCCTAAACTCAGTGAGGGATAATCGTTAGGGTGGCGCTGTGTTTCTAGTTGAAAGAAGGAGAGAGAGTGAATGCCTCAGCTTCCCTGCTTCTAACTCTACTAGCTTTGTTTTTCTACTTTGAATTTTTACAGTGTTATAATTAGCATTTATTACATGTATGTATAGCAATAGAGGTAGAAGTATCCTAAAGGAAATTCTGTATGCATGGACGGGCATGCACACACATGCACAGAGCAGAAAAAGAAAATAAAAAAGAAGAGGGAGATAACAGATGACAGTAGAACAATAATATAGATAAATAACTTAGCTCAGCAGACATAAGTACCTGCCTGGCAAGCGAGAGGTCGTGAGTTCAATCCCTAGTACAAAAAAAGAAAAATATTTAAAAATAAATAACTAAATAAATAAAAAGTAGCAAAATAAAAGTTCTGTTGTTTAGCCTCTGATACTATTTTAAATACAGGGGAACTTAACTGTTTGATTTAATCATTCTGTGTAATATAGCTACAACATTTGCAAGTACATATTCAGAGTGTTCTGGCAGGCATGGATTCTGCTGAATGTTTCACATTTCAGTGTTTTGTGGACAAATCCTCACGCACCTGAATGTCACAGATCTTGTATTTGCTCCTGCTCGCCTGTTATTCTGATTTACCCCATCACTGACAACTCTCTTCCATTTCTGTGAAACAGGTTATCAATGCACAATTTCTGTAAAATGTGTGGAGAGAAACCAAAATGGTACACAGGAGCAGTACAAATGAATGTTGGACTTTGAAAGGTTTAGGCCATGAGGCCTGAGACATCACAGAGAATTGATTGTTTTTTTGGTCAGATGTTTTCCTGGTGTGTCTTCCTATATTGCTTCTTCCTCAAAGACCATTCTTTATCTTTGTCTTCTTCAAACACTGAAACTCATCTCAGCAAAGCAGGAAGACATTACAGAACACTGCCTCTAGTAAACCCTTCCTGTCCAGTCACTCATAGAAGAAGTGTGTCCTCACTCAACATTAAGAGGCTCCTGCCTGCCTAGGGGCCCAGTGTGGAGCCAGCTGTGGAAGAACACGTGGTCTTCCAGGTTTCCTCTTGTTCAGTTTACAAGCCATTATGGACAGGACAAATATATACCATAACTTCAAAGTGATAAAAGTGTGTATGGTTAATGTGAAAATGTAAGTGATATGCTGTAGTGAAACTGGCTAATTTTAACAGGCCTTTGTTCTTGAGTAATTTAAAATGTACTAAACTATTCGTATTAATGCCTCGATGGAAAAACATGACTCAGAAAAGATCTAAATATAAACCATAAGTCACAAATCTAAGCCATGATTTGGAAATCACCAATACTTTCATTGTCTAAATTTGGTTAATAAATAAAAATTGATAAAATATGAAAATATGTAGGTATTATTCTTATATATATTGAAAATATTTTAAAATATTCTTTTCCAGAGAACAAAAAATCTGGGAAAATATATCTTCCTCTCCTTCACTTTTACAAAATATAATCATAATATTATTTATGCCCTAAAAGTTAATTCCATTCCATGTTTTCACAGAATAATGAAAAAATGATAGAACAGGCAGAACAGAAAAAAAAATGGTGCTTTCATCTTTCACCAAAGATACTTCAGAGCTGCCATTCATGGCACCTAGGTGAATCTTTACACTCACACCAGCTTTTATAGGGCTACCAATGGAGACAGGCAGAAGTAAGCATTAGTGCCTTCAAAATGTGGTGGGATTCCACCATGTGGGATCTTGCAATATCCCATTTCCTCTTAGTTTCGCCTCTCAAAGTATTTTACGTAAAGTGAATGTTTATAAAGATTTTGCTTTGATCTGATTATGGATTCATATGCTGTTATTAAGAAATGTAAAAAGAGGTCTCATGTACCCCTTCCTAAATCTCCCTCTGATGTTTTGGCATAAAATAACATACAGTACCCCAATGCATATTATGTTAACATAATATACAAAATCAAAATCAAGAAATTAATGTTTTCACGATTGATAGGACTTATTTAGAATTCAACTGGCACAGTTGTGTGTGTGTGTGTGTGTGTACATTTGTCTGTGCAACTTTATCATATTGTAACCTTTAGTAACCACCAGGAAAATCATGTTACCTAACTATACATTTCATTGTTCTTCATGTTGTCTCTTTACATCTGCACAACTACTATCTCAGTCCCAAGCCCCTGGAAATAACTACTGAATTGCCAATTATGTTGTTAGGATAATTCACAGATGTTTCATAAAGCGAATGAGGCAGAATGTACTTTTGAGATTAGCTTTAGGCATCAGATTGACTTCCCGAAGATTCATCCAAGTTTTCATATATCAATGCCTCATTTCTTCCTACTATTTGTAGTACCATATTAGAGTTCTGTTAACTCAGTGCAGGTCATTTAGGTAGTTCTCCAGCTTTGGGCTATTCAAATAAAGTTGCTATGAACGTTGATTTGCAAGTTCTCAGATAAAAATAAAGCTTCAATCTGTGAGGTAAATACTTGAGGACAATTGTTAGGTGGAATGGCAAGTCAGTTTTCAACATCCAACTTTAATGATAATATATGCCCATAGCTACATCCATTACACCTGCAGTTTATGCAACAAAAACAAGATGAATAAATCTCTAAACCAATATATTAGAGTACACAAAAGTACCCAGCATGTACACCAAATGGAAAGATAAAATAGCTGCTAGCATATTGAATAAAAATGAACAGTTCAAAAGGAAAGTAGAAAATCAAATGTCTTAGTCTATGAATTTCACAATAACTTGTTTTCATATTTAAACTTTACTCGTGGACAACTAATTAATGAAATAACTAAAAACACTTAGTCCTTGATTTACTGACAATATGTTTTCCAGCATCATTCTATCTCTTTAATAAATAGTTTCCAATGCTTAACATTTCTATTACAGTATTTGAATGGACAAATCATCACTTGGAACCAAACTGGCATTTCGAAAGCTGAGTTCAAATGCATTTACAGAGATTTTTTTAGTTCGTTCAAGCTGAGCAGTACTCCTTTATCTTCTGAAATGTCAGGTGGCTGGCCTGAGGAAAATGGAAACAGATCTGATTTTAAACATCATCACACATGTAAGTACAGAATTATGACTTGGTTTCTGCAAGCACGTGGTGGAGAAAATATCACATTTACATTGGTGTAAAGGTGTTTCTTTTCCTTAAACAAAGAAAAGAAAAAACTGACAAAGCAAAAATCAACTATTTTGATTATCTTAGTTAATTTTCAAACTACGAAATTTCCTTCCCCTTCCTAGTTTGAATATACTATAGAGCATAGAAGCAAAACAGTACCAGAAGCAAAAAACAAAACAAAACAACAACAAAAAGCCCCCAACTAACCAGCATCAGATAATTTAAATACATATAATGATATAAATTCAATAAAACTATTATGCTTGAAGAAAATTAATCCAAGAGGCAAAATTCTGGGAAACAGCAGTGACTATTACAAAATTCCACGAACTTGTCAGAAGGTCAAACATTCCACATGAATAATTTCAGAAACCAAAAAAGTGAAAGAAACCAAATATAATTAAAATAAGACATCCAAAATTGAGGGGACTACATACAAATGTTGAAAACTCATACTCCATAACATACAGTGAATATAATGTAAAATGAGTGAATGAAAAACATTAGAAATTAAAACACATTGAAGCAATTTGTGCAGAAGAAAAATATTTCCAACTTTGAATTCTGCATCCAGCTATTAATTTTCAGTAGGTATTGACATTGAATAAATTTTAATTTTTGGAACTGCTCTTTCACACTGATAAACTCTACCAATTTATGGATACAAACCAAGAAAAAATGACACATCAGATTCTTGCATTATTAAGCTAAAAACTAAATTTATCAGAATATGATCAAGGATAATCGTAAGTTGAGAGTTACACCAGGCCTGGGGAACAAGCAGTCCTGATTGAAGAGATCAGATGTTGGAGAAATTTCTGTAAGAAAAACAAAATAGGCAGAAAAGGATATTCAACTTAGTTCAAGGGGAAAAGCATAATAAAATTGGCCAAGTGTTTGGAGTTATTTTAATAATAGGAAAAGCAAGAAAAACTCAACTCATCATAAAAATAGCTATTGACATTCCTATCACTACCATTCACATGAAAAAGATGAACGTTCTGTAGAACTAATGCAAGTTTGATAAATAGGTGTGATGAGAAGTTGTGAAAGAATTGTTATAAAGAGAAATGACTACAAAACACCAGTCCCTGTCTTCGTTAATGCTAAATTAATAAACAGCACAAAAACCTCTAAATCAAGGATATACATGATATCTAGAGATAAACTTTTAGTACACTAAGATAATCATCTACAAGAATTGAGATGGCTGACTTTGGAGGTAATTGTTTCAGGAACTGTAAATCACTATAGATGACATTTTATAGTAACTGTATTATTCACCTTTCCATTACTGGGGCGAAATCTGATACCAATCACTTACAGTAGAAGAGATTTTTTAGGCTCCTGGTCTCCAAAGTTTCAGTGCATAGTCACTGGGCCGGATAACAACAACTGAAGGCAAGCCACTCAACTCATGACATGGGGAAAGCTGAGGTCAGGGTAAAGTGTGAGAGGAAGGGGCCAGGGGCTCTACAGTGGTCCTCTAGGATTTGCACCATGACCCACCCAGGCACACCCAGAAGTGTACCTTGTAATCTTTCAAGATCTCTGAACCCAAATGAAATGACAATCCAAATTAATCACCACAAAATAATTGAATTGTTAAATTATATGCAAGTACACCACTGATAAAAACAAAATAAAATAATAGTAGTTTATGCATTTTAAAATATTTTACAAATGCTTACCGTATTTGTAACATTCTTCAATTTTTAAAAATCTCAGCACATTGTTTTCAACTTCTATACATGTTTGTGAATATACTTATGCTCCAGTTATTAGTGCATTTTTAAAGTATTCTGGAATATGAATTATTGCCTGTTTAATAATGCATTTTTCTACTGTTTGCAATAAAATGTAGATAGTTGAACATGTTTGTGAGAGTCCTTCTGGGTCTGTATACTTAATGGAAGGAGTGTAGGTATGGACAATTTAATCCTACCTAGTCATGACCAAATTATGTTATATAACATTCGTAAAAATTTTTCAAATTAAAAATCCCAGATTTGGAGGGAGGCGAATATCGTTGACCTTATCCTCTCTAAAACATGAAGTAGTTCTTTTAACTAAAGGTTTCTCAGTAACTGTTCACTGACTTTATTGTTCAAGTTCTACACTGGATTTTTTCTAAGGAATACATAGAGTTTATCATTTTATTTTTGTGCAGTGACAACTGTAAGTGAATAGTGAAGCAAAGTCAATAGAGATTTAATAGAAAAATGATTGTGATTCAAAAATGGTATGCCCAGCAAAGGCATTGTTCATGTTAAAAAGTTCAGGGGAAAAAAAGCCGATATATCTAAGAAGTGTACAAAACATGAGTTCAGGGGTGAATATGAACCATCAACAGCTAAAAATTTCTGTAAATGTATGAAGCACTCAAATATATGGGAAGGGGTAGCGTTAGTATATGGAAATAACTCGTAACTCCAAAGTAAAAGGTGTAAACTGTAAATTTAAAGAAGATAAATTCGTTTCTTTCATTGTAGTATTTGTGACCTCAAGATTTTTATACATGACTTGGATGAAATGTTAGGGAAGCAATGTAAGGAAAATTTAAGGGTCTAAAAATAAACAATTTAACATAACTAGACTGCTGAAAAAAAAACCTATCAAAATCTTTAAGGCATTGCAGTTAACACCCTATTTTTAAAATCAGTACAAAAGGAAATAGGTCAGTAAAACTATGGAACAAAAAGTACAAAAACAGTGCAAAATAAAACTATAAATTGGTCCTGGTATAATGTTATGGGAATAAATGTGAATAGCTTAAACTCCATAATTAAAAGTTGAGCTACTCAAGTTGAATAATAGGGAGCGTATATTTAGTATTGTTGTTTCATAGAAGATTAATCTCAAAGAAGATGAATCTCATAGAAGATGTAATACGTCAGGGATATGAAAATTTGAGAATGATTCAGGTGACATTTGAGTGGATGGACAGAAACATAGACAAATGTGTTAGCAATGAATGGAGTGCAGTATTCTCAGTCTGGGAAGATTTTTCTCATTCGATTTGATCTTCTCAAATATCATTTATTCAGATATTTACCAATAGGCCATGACCTTAAGGAATCAGATGATGTTTCCCAGAGGATATGAAGTTTCAGTTAGATGGGACAAACAAACTCAGAAAATGTACTGCACAATGTGGTGACTATAGTTAATAGCACATTATATATTTGGGTATTACTAAGAGTAAGCTTTAAAGGGCTGGGAACGTAGCTCAGCAGCACAAGTGCCTGCCTGGCAAGTTCAAGGTCGTGAGTTCAATCCCTGGTACAAAAAAAAAAAAAGTTAGTTTTAAATATTTTCACCACAAAAATGATAACTGTCAGGTGACAAGTATATTATTAGGTTAATTTAATTACTTTATAATATACACATGCATCAAAATATGCACTACACCAAAAAAATCTACAATTTTATTTTTGTTATATTTTTTTTAAAAAAAAAGAATGACTTTTTCTTCTTGAAATTCTGTATTACTTCTGAGATAGCACGGGGACTTCCTGGCCTCTGTAACAATTTCCTTCCGCGGTGCCACTTTCTTTAGTGGCAGGAATAAGCTAATCATCTTTGTTGATGCTGTCTAGAATCAGCTAAGTTCTGTTGTGTTCAGACTCTGCTTATGTATTGAGTTAAACTGATTTTCTAAATGTTCTTTGCCTCAATATTCTTAGATCAGAATGTTTGACAAATTAATCCTACTTTGGGATGCCCACCGCTTAATAGAGTTCACCTAATTCATACATGTTTGCATATGCTAAAAGCTCCAAGGTAATTCATTTTATTTTAACTTGTAAAGTACTGAAATTATAATACTGCTTTTAAAGAATCTTTATGTGTAGAAGACATACAGATTTTCAGTTAGCAACACAAAAATATATTTAGAAATATGTATACACTTTGTAAAAATACATAAATTAATGTGTTTTTTCCTACTCTGTATTACCTTCCTTATTTTCCTTTCACTGCTGACCAAATTACAGATAATAATATTCTAGAAGACTCATGATTTGAAATATCATTGCATCGTAATACAAGGAGTGGGCATCTAAAATCGCTGCCAATTGAATTATTTAGTGCAAATCTGAGAAATACAATCTAGACAGGAAGAAAACAGATATGAAAGTGCTGTTTCAACTCAATGCAAAGTTTGCACAACTTAGAACATCTAAGCATAACACTTATGTGTTTATGATTTTTTAAATGGTAGCAAAATTGGAGGAAAAAAACATGATTTGAGATGACTCTAAATTTTCATTATCATAAGGGACTGATAAAAGTTGATATGATAGGGCTGGGGGTATAGCTCAGTGGCACAGCACCCGCCTGGTAAGCACAGGGTTCTGAATTCAATTCCCAGTAGGTACAAAAGAAAGTTGATATAATAACAAAGAATTAAATTTGGGATTGGACCTTTTTCTTTTTCTTTTACTTTCAGTTTCTTTTATGGGGATACATTTCTCTTTTTAGTGTAATGAAATATATGGTATCTCAAAGAATAATTTTTATTACATGTCTCAAATAACAAAAACAACTTGCTTTAGTTATGAGTCAGTCAGTTTCACTAGTTAAGTAAAAAGTAGATTTTAGTTAATAACATATTTTAGAAATGCATTAAATTTCTAACAAAACTGTACTCATTTGTATAATTACTATTGAAATCTGCATACAACTACAAGTAAAATTACTGTAATTGCAAGGTTGGCTGAAAGAAGCTTAATATCTGATGAGCCAATTTCACACTTTTTCAAAACTTTCCTTTGACCACTTTTAGAACTGGATTTTTAAAATTGTCTTTATGTTTGTCTGAATCTCAGTCTCATAATCCAATCTTCTCACATCTTCCCTCTCTTGAGAATTGCTAATTAGTACAGACAAATTCATATGTCCTTCTAGTTCCTTTTCAGGTGTTTAGATGTTCTAAGTTGTGTATACTGTGTTTTGAGTTGAAACAGCACTTTAACGTCTGTTTTCTTCTTCTCTAGACTGAATTCCTGAGACTTGCATTAAAGAATCCATTTGGCAGTGATTTCAGATGCCCACTCCTTGTATTACATACAGTACAATGATATTTCACGTCATGCTTCTTCTAGAATTTTGTTATCTGTAATTTGGTCAGCAGTAAAAGGAAAATATTATTTGCTTATTAATTGACCAAAAGCGTTTCAATTACTGCTAATGTTATTACTAAATATGTCAGCCCAACTCCATAGGACACACAGATGCTTACACACACACACACACATACACACACACACTTACAATATTAAGTGCAAATGTCTGTAAAGAATTAATGAAGTTAGCCATAGACAGCTAGTGAGATTGAGGAACATTTATTTACTTCTACAGGGTCCTCTGCTTTGCTGTGGTAGGAAGGCCAGTTTAGGATAAATGTGTATTTAACCCATGCATCAAGTATTTCATAAATTCTTCTGGAATTTACATTGTCAGAGTATGCATCTGAGAAATCACTTATCTCAATGTATACTAAATTATATGCATCATTCCAATCTTTATGTTCTATTGCTTTAAAAATCATTTCCTTAGTTACACATGTTATTATAAAAATCACGATGTCATCTATACTGTTTGCCCATGTAAGGCAGCATAGTTATGTTGCATAAACATAATAGGCAATAGAATATCCCAGAATTTCATTGATTCTTTTCTCATTTATGCTAAAAAATAGGAAAGAGAGAATGTTGGTAGAATGTCTAGATAAGCAGTTAGTTGCTTTTGTTTCAGACACAGTAGTAATTCAGTACTACATTTTCCTCTATACTATGAATTCAAAGCTTTTTAAGAACACATACAATCATTAATTTTGGATAGAGTTTCTCAAAATGTGACTATAAATTATACACTTCTCTTTATGAGTGCACTACCTACATTGTAAACCATCACAAAATGGAGGAGTTAACGATGACTAAAACATATTTGAAATACTTATTTGATGTTTCTTAATATATATTCATACTTCAAATTAGATTTCGATAAGATAGTTTTGCTGATTCTTGTGATTTCAGTTTAGAATTTCATGGCTTTTACCTTGTGGTGCAATCAACTAACGGGTTCGGGATACCACACTTCTAGGTCTGTCCGACAGGTCCTGGAGACTGGGTCCCTCCCTTCTGCTTTGGAAATGTTCCCCTTCCTGCTTCCCACAGTGCAGCCAGCCACACAGAGACTGAAATCACGAGCAAATGAAACCACTCTTCCTTATGCATGTTGAGTATTGTGTCCCTGCCGGGAGGAAACTAACCAATACAGCTGCAGTGTGTGTAACTATACAACAAAAAATATTTTACTTGGTTAATAAAAATCAGCGCTGCTGTTTTTTGAAGTTCTCTCACATTTGCGTTATTAATCTTATAGTATCATTTACATGTTTACTTGGTAAAAAATCTTTGTTTTGTGATTACTGTAATTCTTCTTACCTGTGTAAAGATTCTTATCAAGAAATTGTAAAATACTGAGGCAAAGAAAGCATTAAATGTGACACTGGTAACCTCTACAGGATGACACATTGCACACTACCTGTGACCTGTGAGAAGTCCTGAAGGAGACTAAGGAAAGAACTGTCTGGATACTGAAACCCCTCAGAGGATTATCTGCTCCTTACCGTTAACCCCTGTGGGCTGGTTGTCTTCCTGCTGGAGCGTAGGCATCTGAAGCAGATAGTATACAAACACAGGTGGTTTTAAGGGTTCAGTTCCCTGATCATTGCCTCTGCTGTATTAATTTCTAATGCTGATCAGGAACCTGAAACAAGCAGCCACTTTCCCATCTCCCCTTTACTCTCACTTTATACTACAAAGGGACACTTCTCCCCCATCCTGTGGCAATCATAGTGTATTGTACCTGGGTGTAAATCTTTCCAGGGTTTTAAACACACAGACTCATACGCACACACACACACAGCATAAACCATATATTTGTGTCAAGAGTTGAGAACCAGTGACTGTGATGACTGTTAAATGCTTTTATCAGGTAGTTTGCAAATCATAATTTTCAGAAAAATTGAAGGAGAATTAAATTCAGTTGTTATATGACAGATTGTGAAACATAGTTTTATGACAAATCAGTATGTGATTCCTGGCCCAAAATTCTGAACAGTTGAGGCATCCGCTTAGAATTCGTGTGTTTGTGTCCATTCACTGATAAGAGCATAATCTCTTCAGACTCTGAACTGTTTTAAAGAAGGAATGGAATGAATGTTGAATCCTGAATTATTCTCATAGTCAATGTGCATCCATGGATACCTGAAAGATGTTTTTATGGTTGTTATATTTACATATCAAATGAGCATAATTTTTCATGGCCATGTATTGTCTCACAAGAAGCTTTTGAAATTATTGAAAAATTGGAGAGCAGACAGGTTGACTTTGATCAGTGTATGCTATGTTTGTTTGGGGAAATGTGGCAGTGCTCCCGATTAATACGTACAGCTAATGCATGTTCATGCAAAAATTTTAAAAATTAATAGAAACACATTTCTTATTATAGGGAAATGAGACTTTCAACAAAAGGCTTTAAATGGACTACCTGCATTGGAACAAAATCCTGTGAAGTCAGGGAATTGAATTACGATCTTAAGAAGGAAAGCTTCTTCAGCATTTCTTTTAAACCAGCGATGCTGCACCTCTCATTATTGTGATCTTTAGGTATCTGTGGATGCCATCTCAAAAAATAACATAACCATTCCGTCTTTAATACCAGTATTTAAATAGGCAGAATTTCACCATTTTACTTTCTGTGTTCGTTGGTAAGAGTCTCTGTGTGTAATTATTGCATTTGCTGTGTGGAGCTGGTACAGCACATAACATAGTGTAACTCTTCGTGCTTCCCTTGCCCTCCCCTGCTCCCCACATCTCTAGTTCCCCTTCCCATCTGCGGAGACTTTATTTCCCTGTTTTGTAATATCTATCTTTTATTTGCTCCTTAAATTATTTATACTTAAGCTTTCTCACATGAGGGAAACCATGAAACATTTGTGCTTCTGTGTCTTGATTTATTTCACTTACAATTGTGGCTTCAAGTTACACCCATCGTGCTACACATGACTCAAATTTATTTTTCACTGCTGAGAAATACTCCACTGTATATAAACGCTACATTTTCTTTATCTGTTATCTAGTGATGAACATACAGATCATATCCCAGACTTCGGTATTGTAAGATATGTTGTCATAAACGTGAGTATGAATGTATTCTTGTAACATAATGTATTTAACTTTTTTTGGAAAATAGCTAGAAGGAGAATAGATCGGTTGAATAAAGTTTCTGTTTTTAATTTTTGAAAGTTTTCTTGCAGTCTATGGCCATACCATCCTGAATGTGCCCAATCTTGTCTGTGCATCTCCATGTTACTGTCCCTGGAGGTTTTACTAGCTTCCATTGCAGTAGCATTTAAAGTATTCCTTTACCCCAGAATCCTCATCAATTCGTTATTGTGTGAGTTCTTGATAATAGCTCTTCTTTCTGTTACAAGATTGAATGTAGTGTTTCAAACTGTGTTTCTCTCATGGCAAATAGTGTTGAACATTTTTTTGAATGAATTGATTGACCGTTTCTACTTCTGAGGAATTTCTATTCATTTCAATTGTACAGTTTTTGATTAGGTCTTTTTTGGGGGAGGTCAAATTTTTTTAGTTCTTTACATATTCTAAATGATAGTCCTCTCTTTGAGAAGTAGCTCTCAAAAAGGTTGGCGTATTCTGTAGTCTGATATTTATTAGTTGTTTCCTTTGCTGTGCAGAAGGTCTTTACATTTGAGATCACCCCACTTGTTGACTCTTGAGATTATTTCTTACAAAATTAGAATTCTACTTCAAAAAAAACTTTAAACTGGGCACAGTGGCACACGCCTGTAATCTCAGCACTTGGGAGGTTGAAACAGGAGGATTTCTGTGAATTTGAGTCCAGCATAGGCTACAAAGTGAGTTCAAGGCCACGCTGAACTACATAGTGAAACCCTTGCCCAGAGAGACAAAAACAAAAAGAAAAAGAAAGAGAGAAAGAACCCTTAATTGCCTTCTTCAGAGATTTAACCTGTTTTTTATCTTCCAGCAGACTCTTGTGTTTCTGTTTATAACTAACTTCGAGGTCCATTTGGTGTTCACTTTAATATGGGATGAGAAATATGGCTCTGGATTTATTTTTCAACCTATGTGTAAGCAATTTTCCCAGAACCATTAGCTAAATAAGCTATCTTTCTTCCAGAAAAAAAGTTTTTTTTTAATCCCTTCATCAAAGTTCAAACAATAGAATGTTCCTGGCGTTGTTTATACATCTATTGCTTAGTTCCATTGATTCACATGTCTCTTTTTCTGTCAGAACCATGCTGTTTTTATCACTGTGACTTTGTAATGTAACTTCAAGTCCAGAATTGGGATGCCTTCTGCTTTGTTCTTCTTGTCCAGGATTACTTTTTGCCTTTCTGGGTCTCTTCTGGTTCCCTATAAATTTTAGGATCTTTTTCTGGTTATGTAAGGAATGCTCTTGGCCTTTTTATTGGGATTACCTTAAATCTATATACTTATTTGATAGGAGAACAATTCAGACAATATTGGTTTTGCCTGTCTAGGAAGCGAGAATGTCTTTCAATTTTGTGATGTCTCTTTAATTGCCTTTTTTTCAGAGTAGTTTTCATTATAGAGGTCTTCACTTTCTTGGTTAATTCCTAAATATTTAATTTTTTTTAATCTATTGTAAATGATATGGTTTTTCTAAATTTTTTCTTCATGGGATCCTTATTGGTTTACAGGAATACCACTGACTGTTGTATATATTGGTTTTGCATTCTGTTGTGCTCCTGAATTGCTTTATTAGTTCCAAGAGTCTTTTAGTGGAAGTTTTAGATCTTCCATGTAGTTTCATGTCATCTGCAAATAACAATAGTCTGATTTGTTTCTTTCTCACACGTGTCACTTTTGTTTCTTTCTCTTTCCTGATTACCCTGGCAGAGGTTGCTAGTAACAAGAGTGGTTCCAATGACCATCGCTGTCTTATACTTGGTTTTACAGGTAAAGCTCTCAGTTTTTCCCTGTTTAATATGAATTTTGGAAGTAGGTTTGTCATAAATGGCTGTTATCAGATTGTGAAAACTTCCTTTTATATTTTCTTTGGAGACTTTTATTTTTAACCACGAATGCATATTGGTTTTTGTTTTTCTTTTTTTTTTTTAAATCATTTCAGATAATCAAGATTTTTGTCCTTGCTAATTTGCATATCTTCAACCAATTTTTGCATTTATGAGATGATGTATGATTTTTTTAATGACTTGTTACATTCTGTTTAACAGTATCCTGTTAAGGTTTTTGCATCTATATTCATCAAATAAATTGGCTTGTAGTGTTCTTTTTTAATTGATTCCTTGTTTAGTTTTAGAATCAAGGTAATGCTAGCTTCCAAGAATGAGTTTGGCAGTACTTCAGCTCCTCCAATTTCATTAAGGAATTTGAGCGGTATTGGTTAAGGTCTTTTCTAAAGTTCTTTTTTTTTTTTTTAATCAGTACCGGCGATCTAACTCACGACTTCACTCCTTACAAGGCAGGCACTTTTGCCGCTGAGCTAAATCCCCAGCCCCTTTTCTAAAGTTTTGTAGAATTCAGTGCTGAATCCATTGGTTCTGGGCTCTTGGTTGGTAATTTTTATCAATGGCTCAATTTCCTTGCTTCTTTTTGAATTTTTCAGGTTTTTTGTATCTTTTTTGGTCAGTTTTGGTGATTTTCATGCATCTTGGAATCTTTCCATTTGTTCTAGATTCTTCAGTCGAAGTACAAGTTTTAGATATAGTTACTAACATTCTTAAGTTTTGGCAGTGTTGTCATTTTGGCTTCTTTATTTATAGCTACACTGATATAGGTTTCTTTTGGTAAGTTTGACCAAGGTTTATCAATTTCATTAATTCTTTCAAAAAGTCAGTTCTTTTACTCATCAATTCTTTGTGCTTTTTAAAGTCTCAATTTCATTAACTTTCACTCTGGTCTGTATGATTGCCTCCCTTTTACTAGTTTTGGATTTGGGCTCTTTTTGTTTTCCTAGAACATCATAGTACATTATTGGTGTGCTTATTAGGCTCACTGTATTTATCTAACGTGGGCATTCACAGCAATAATTTCACTCTCAGAACTACTTTCATTATGTTACGGCGTTGTCATTAGATTTTAAGAAATACTTAATTTCTTCTTTGACTTCTCCTATGACCCACTGATTGTTTAAAAGTGTATATTGTAGGCCAGGAGTTTAGCTCAGTGTCACAAGTGCATGCCTGCCTGGCAAGTGCAAGGTTATGAGTTTGAATCCCTGGTACCAAAAAAACAAAACAATGTATATTTTGTCACTGCAAGTTTGCAAAATATCTGTTTTTTCTGTAACCATTAATTGCTAGTTTCATTGTACTATGATTCTAGAATGTTCATGGGATAATTTTAATGATTTTTAATTTATTTTAGCAATGTTCTGTAGGGTAGTATATGGCCTGTTTTGGACAATATTCTGTGTGCTGCTGAAAAGACTGTATATTCTTTTGCTGTAGGTTGGAGCACTCTGTGGATAATATGTCCATTCATTTGAAGGTATGGTTTAACACAGATATTTCCTTGTAAGTTTTTTGTCGAGTTAAGACAAGGTGTTCCATTATATTTTTGTTGATGTTTGTCTGATCTTTTGTATATAATATTGTTTGTTTTATGGATTTGTTATCCTGTTAATTTATATATATATATACCACATTTAGAATTGTATTCTCTTCCCATTGAATTATTCCTTTACCTAATATGTAGTAACCTTCTTTCTCTTCTGGTCAGTTTTGACTTGCAGTCCACTTTGAAAATTACTCCTACTTGCTTTCAGGATCTAAATGTGAAATATTGTTTTCCATCTTTTTGCTTTTAGTTTGCAAATATATTTTTGGATTAAATGTGTTTCTTATATGCAACATATTGATCAGTTTTCTTTTTTAACCCAATCTGCCAATCCGAATCTTTTTATTTTTGTGTTGAAACCTGTGTTATTTTTTTCCTTGCTGAGACAAAAAACCAACTTCTACAAGTTGAGGGAAGAAAGATTAATTTATCTTTCAGTTTGTAGAGTTTTAAGTCCATAATTTGCTGGCTCCAAGGCAGAGTGGCTGGAGGAGAACACTTCATGGTGAGAAGGAAGCAAAGCAAAAAAGAACTTTAAGGATGTCTTTCTGCCCTTTTATCTTATCCAGGCTAACTCAGAGCCTTGAGCCCAGTATTATACCACAAATCAATCCCAGTGTCACACACTCTATATCCATCTACCTCTGAAAAACTCCATCTATGAATGAATACATGAGGCTTTGGGGGGACATCTAGACCCAACCATAATATAACCATTTACACTGAAAGTTATAAAGTTATTCCTGCAAACTGTTGTTCACTTGTTACTGTCATTACATGTGGTTTTTTTATTTTATTTTGCTGATTCCTTCTTTTAGTTCTTTTGCTTAACGGTTCACCCTGCTTGAGGTGTTATTCTATTAGAGTTCTAGAATTGTTGGCTTCGTTATCTCTAAAGTATCATTCATAGTTTGTTGATGTTCTGGCTTGGTGATCATAAATTTATTAATGTGTTCTTTACCATGGGAAGTCCTAATTTCTCTATCATTTTTTTTACATTTTTTTATTTAGAGAGAAAAAAAACTGAAAAAGGGTAGAGATATTACAGAATTTCAAAAAAAGATAAACAGTAATAAATCACTAGTTGATAAATTACATATTGTCCTTTTAGAAATAGTTGTTCAAGCTACAAAATTAAAGCATACAAAGTGGACATTCAAGCAGTAAGAGTGCAAACAGATCTGTTCAACAATCCAACATGAACTAGAAATATTAATCCTACAATCCTACACACTTAATAAATCCTACACACTTAAATATACATGCAGTTATATCTTTTATAGCACTTCCTATTTCCTGTCTTTGTTACAATAGCAATTACACATTTTTTAAAATTTCATCTAAAGAGAAAACAAGCAAAACAAAAAAGGATAGCAACAATATAGAATTCTAAAAGAAAAAAAGAAAAAACACTAAGAAATCACTAGTCGACAAATTACGTATTGTCATCTTGTATGTAGTTGTTCAAGTTACAAAATTAAAGGATGCATAGTACAGGTTCAGTGAGGCTGCAAACAGTTCTGCTCAAAGATCCAGCAAAGATTCAGCACTATGCTCATCTACTCTACACACTCAAACATACATGCAGTTATATCCCGTAGAGCACTTTCTTTCCCTCTCTTTTTTACAATAGCAATTATAAATTTTGGGTTTTATTATACTTATAGTTCTTATTACTTTTTACACTAGAGGCACAATGTGATATTTATAAGTATGATTCTTATTTCATTAATGAGGATAGTCTATCAATTTTTAAAGATAGTTTTGCAGAATGTATTATTCTTGATTGAAAGCTGTTTTATTTTAGGGCTTGAAACACTTCAAGTTTTGTTGGCCATTAAAGTTTGTGTTGATAGCTCTGTAATTCTAATGGATTTATCTTTATAAATGATTTGGTATTTTTCTCTAAAACTTTTGTGATTCTGTCTGTTGGGCTTCTGGAGTTTTGACTATGATATGTCATGGTATTTGGGGCCCTATATACTTCACTTACCTGTGTGTTGATTTCTTTCACTATACATGGAAAGTTTTATGCTCCAATATGTTAACAGATTTTTGTAGCATTTTGTAGCCTTCTGATTTTTTTTCTAACTCCATAATCTTAGGACAGTCTCCTTTGTGTCATGTAGCAGCTGTTGGCCCATGTCGTCTGCTCTCTGTGGTTACTAAGAGGCCTGAGGCAGGTTCATCAGTCCTATCTTCACGCTTGTCTCACACTGGTCATTTCTGCTGGCCATGATTTCAATAGAATTTTTATCTTTCAGATTTTTATTTGGTTTCTTTTTATGAACATTAGTTCTTTGCTAAATTAGTCATTCATGTTTTATTTCTTCTAGATTTTTTGTTTGTATCTTTTTAGAACTCATTACCACTTTTTTAATAAGACCATCATCTGTTTAATTGTATTTAATTGTAGACAAGCTTCTTTATCTCTTCTTTTTTGCCACCTTGTATAATTTTGCTATTTGAGGTTTTTTATATCCTCCTCATAGAGAACTCTTGGATCTGCCATGGGAAAATGCAAAGGTTTTGCAGGCATTTGTTGCCTTGTTTTCTCATATTTCCACTTTTTGTGTAGTATGCGTGATTGTTTTGGATTGTTCTATGCTAAGAATTGAGGTTCAGTTAAAGAGGAAGCACTTTACTAGTATGGTAATCTCTTTAGTCAATGTCTGCTTTCCAGCTATGCAGTGTTGATTGAGTTTGTGCTTTGGTATTCACCTACCTTTTCTATTAGCTTAGCCTAGACCTGGATGCTGCTCTGTAAAGAGAGAATCCTTCCTGTCTACATTGTCAACAGATCCAATCATATTTCAGTCGTGTACATTAGCACTTGTTTGCAGTTTCATTCTTTTATCAGAACCCCTATAGACTGTACTACACCGCTGCTCACAGACTGGGATCTGCATGAAAAGAAAGGGAAAAAAAGAAAGAAAAGCAATGTGGTAAGTCAGAAAGAAGAGAGGAAAAATACTATTAAGTAAAGAACAAACAGAAGGTCACTGTGTTGGAACCATTATTATAACTTGAGTTAAAGATGAATTGGGGGGGTGGGGTTAAGAGAATATTTGTGAGAGCGGGAGAGGAAAGCTGCAGACATGCAATTACAGATTGAGCAAAGATTTGAATTTGTTGGGACCAGCTGATTTGGCCAATAGATAACTTTATGTTTGGATCCCTTACACAGTTTTGGTGACAGTTACCCTCATATAGCTATTTAAATCAGAGCACTGGTTAATTTGTGTTCTCCACACAGATACATATAATCTTACATATAATCCAGATGAGAGGCAAGAAAATAAGCAGATGAGAAAGTGGGAAAGAATGAAAAAGTGAAAAGGGGAAAAGGAAAAAGTACAAAGAAAGAAAAGAAGGGTAAAATAAAATAATAACACAGAAAGAAGAAAACCTATGCCACTGCAAAAGCACACAGTCAAAGCATCCTCACTACCCACTTACGTTGCAGTCTGAGTTCAATTTCACGTTTCCAAGTGCCCCCACCCCAAAGGTTTGTGTTGCTGCCTGCCTGGAGCAAGAGGCTGGTCAGGTTGGATGGCTCCGTGGGCCACCTCTCAGCAGCCAGCAGTGCCCTTGGTATGGCTGACTGTAGGCACATGACCCTTTTCAGTCACTCTCCCCAAAGTGCCACTCTCTCACCTGGACACTTGGTGAAGGCCAGGGCTCCCTCTTTCAGCATCATTACCAGGGAGAGTTAGGGTTCCCACTAGGGTGAGAACAGTGTACATACAGGGTGTCCCGTCACACAGCATCCCAGGTGTGGACAAGGAAAGGATCAGTGATTATTTCTTGGGATGTCTGGTGTATTCTTTCCCCAGGCTCCTGCCTCTCCCAGATGCTGTCCTTCATGCATCCCTGGACCACAGTTTTTCCTGGACTCACATTCAGACACCTCTTCAGAGTGGCACAGTTGTTTTCAAGCGCCCACGGGCCGGCAGGCACCCACTCTCACATTACCCTCTAGACTTCAGTTTCTGTGATGTACTGGTTCCTGAAAATGTCACTTGCTCTGTTCCTCTTCCTGGTGTGACAGGAGCATGACTGGGAGTTGATTCCATCCACAGGTACTGGTGAGATGCTGCTCCCTCAGAAGCTGATTCTGCCCTAGAAAGGTGTGTGTGCTGGACCTGGGGTGTAAGGGTGCCACAACCCAGGAGCAGTGTGGTTTCTCCTTCAATATATTTCCTGTGTTGGACTTTCTCTATGCCTCAGTGAGCCTGTTTCCCTTTGGTGTGCACATGAGTCTCTATGTTTGGCTTCCACCTCCTAAGATGCTCTTTCAGCTGTTCAGTTACAGTTTATTCATCAACCTGGAAAACTTTCTTGACAATACTAGCTTAAGTCTATATGCTTATTTAGAAGGGTTTTGTTTAGGGTTTAGGAGTATATGAGAAAATAGATCTTTTAAAAAAGATTGATTTAGATGAGCAGCAATAAAACATTACCTTCAATAGAAATCAGTATTGATAACATCCAATCATATTTTAGGCACATAAAAATATGTCCTTGTACATTGCATGAGAGAGGCATTAAAGGAGAGAGGGAGTGAGCAGAGAAGAGGGAGAGAGATAGACAACATGAAAGACAAGAGTATCGGGTAGAAAAGCAGTAACGGTACATCTGTAGGCAAGCTACAATAATTTTGTATTGTGTCCTCTAGATTCGAAGAATTATATGTTTCAGGATAAACTTCTATCAAAGTGATTTTTTTTCTTCAAAAAAGTGCAATTACTTTGACTAAGACTATGACTACGGTGACCAAGAGGAGAACTCCTACTGTGAGTGCTACCTCTACTACTGCACTGTGTAGATGATTAGGACACAGGAACTAACCAGCGTTTTGTGAGTCATTATAGACCATAATTTATTAGTAATTTGTAAGACCATGTGTGATTTTAACTTTTTCTGGGTTTATAACTGTTACGTTACCTATATAGAGTATTATTTTATATTTTAAAATTGATGCTTCTAGACACAACATCGTTGTTTTCCTAACACGTCTGCCCTGGAATAAAAGGAAAACATTCTCACTTTAAGCTCTCTTTGCTTCTAATTGGCAAGAACAGAAGTTTTTCAATAAATAAAAATCACACAGATGCATACACATATTGTATTTTGAATGAGGACATAATGAACCAGGATTAACACACTTAGATAACATGGAGAAAATAAATGATTAAAAATAATTCCATTATTCAAATGTCATGATCTACTTTGATGTACTGTATGAGTTGGTAAGAAACCAGAAAATATGAAATTTAATTAAAAAGAAAAATTTTAATAAAAGCTAGAACATTTTGTTAAATTTTCCTCCAATGATATTTAGCCAATAGCTTTTTATCATGTTTTGATACTTATTAATCATGGAAATATTAAAAGAAGAGTGTCTATGATATTGGATATTTTGTCTTTTTGTATTCCTTATTTTTATATGCTATTTGTAAATTATTTATATTCTTTTAGCCTATATTTCATTGCAGACCAGCATATGTATTGTGTGTGCTTACCTCTGACTTATTTTCTCTTTTGTTTCTCTCTCTGGTCATACACAAGGATACATTTTCTAAACTCCTTTTATGACCTGGCCATGTCACTTCCTCCCAGCATGTTGAACACGAAGTAATCTCATCCTTTTCTCAGACCATATGAGAGTCTCCACGGTCCATATCCTTCTTTCCATTCTGCTGACCAGGTGAAGAGGAATTTAGAGATTTAGGGGTAGCTGAGTTCACAGGGGATTGTGAGGACCTCAGTGGTTGCATGGGGCAGCCTCCCCATGATACAAACATTGTCTTCTCCCTGATACAAACAATAAAAATGGTAATTGTGGGAAACCAGTAAAATGGAGTGGTGGACATGTGAAAAATCAGCTATGCTCTTAAAGCAAGGGCCTCACCTTGTGGGTGCCATTGGCCTATAGCTGCATTAACACGATTTCACCTGAGGTGCCCGTCATTTCAGACCAGGAATCCTTACACCAAACCCCCTGTAATGGCTGCTTATGTCTAAGTTTTTCCCTCAGCTCTGTATCTCCACTGCAGTTCAACATGATGGGAGGCTGTGTGTGTCAGGTGTTATTTTCTAGTCTTTGTTTGATTAAAATACACACATAATATGCTCAGTGGACATTTATTGAAACATAAGTTCTTGGTTCCTTTTTTGGCATGTCATTTTCCTTTTGTGCCATATCTTATTCTGTAGTGAATACTGTTGGAATAAATTAATGGAAAAAATGAATGACTAAAGTTATTTTGTTGTTTCTTTTCTTTATTGAGTGACACACCATGTGTGCCTCAAAATGCTGCTTCCTTTGACGCTTTGGGAGCCTTATATTTATATTTGGCCATAGTTTTACTCACGCAAAATGTTCTCAAATGGTTGTAAAGCAGTAACAAGAATTTAACATCATGGTAATAATTTATGCTTCTGTTTTCCTCTTCCTCCTCTTCCTCCTTTGTCTTCTTCTGTTTTGAGGCAGCATCTTACACTGTAATGTAGGCTGGCTCTGAACTCACTGTGTAGCTCAGACTGTCCTTGAAGTATTATGGTCCTCCTGCCTCAGCCTGGGATTATAGGCTTGCGCCCCTATACCTGGATTCTTTTCTTTTTAAAGAAAGAAACAATCAATCTTTCCTGCTTGTCCTGTGAGCCAAGTTTAGGGTTTTCATCAGAATGTAATGTTTGCCTAGAAGGGTGACAGTGAGCCTTCTGAAGAACTGGCCCTTTGGATTCAACTAAAAATTTTTATACTGTGCCTTTGAATGGCAGCTATAAATGTATATGTACAGTCAGTGTCATTTTTACCCCTCTCATTGGAATAACACTCTAAAGAGTTTTGCCACAACTGTATTAATACACTTTAACTTTTCAAGATGCCTTCTAATTATTTTCCTAAGGGACAAAAATGATGACTTACATACTTCCTTGACTTTTTTCCTTTTTTAATTAAATATTTTATTGGTACATTTTAGATACAGATTTGGATCACATTCATCACGAGGTGTTTTTACCTGTACATGACCTATCATTATTCTGCTGTTTTTTCCTATTCCCTTCCCTTCCTTTCAACCCCTCTTGCCCTCCTTCTTTGCAAAAGCTGTGTTGCCATTTTTCCTTTCTTTTTTCTTTTCCCTTCCTTCCTTTTCCCATTTATTTCATTTAAGAGTATGGTATAAAGGCACATCCATTCACCTAGAAATGTCTCGTTTATCTTTCTTCATGAGTGAGTAGTACTCCATTTTATAAAAAAGCACATATTCTTTGTCCATTCGTCAATTGATGAGAACTTGAGCTGTTTCCAAGATTTAGCTATTACTGACTGTGCTGCTATAAACATGGGTGTGCATATATCTTTGCGGTATTCTACTTTTAATTATTTGGGGAAGATATCAAGAGGGGAATAGTCAATTGAAACCTCTAGTTTTTTGATGAATCTCCACACTGATTTCCCCAGTGGTTGCACCCTTATACACTCCCGGATGAAGTGAAGAAGGGATCCTTTTTAGACACATCACCACCAGCATTTGTCATGGGTTGATTACTTGATAATGGATATTCTTTCTGGAGTGAGATAGACTCTCAGTGTTGTTTTAATTTGCATCTTTGAAATGACCAGTGATATTTACCATTTTCTCATATATTTATTTGTCTTTTTTACCTCATCTGGGAAGTGTACTCATTTCACATGCCCATTTTTGGATTTAGTGTTTAAATTTGGGGCAACTGATTTTTTTTTAGTTCTTTATATATTCTAGATACTACTTTTTTGCTTGAGGAACAGCTAGGAAATTTTTTCCCAAGGTGTGCTGTACAAAAGCTTTTTGATAAACTGATATCCCAAGTTGTTGTTTGTAATATTTCCCATGCAATCAAGATTTTGTTCATAAAGTATTTCCCTACTCATCTGTCTTCAAGAGTTCTACCTATTCTATCATCCAGCAGATTTAGAGTTTCTGTTTTAATGTTTAGATCTTTGATCTACTTCGATTTGAAGGTTAGCATATGGTGAGAGACATGGGTCTAGTTTGTCTTCAGCATATGGAAAATCAGTTTGTTTAGCACCATTTATTAAAAGGCTGTCTTTCTTCCTGTGAAAGTGTTTTGTTCCTTTGTTAAAGATAAGGTAGCTGAGTGTGTTGGAAATTGCTTCTACATCTTGTAATCTCTTCTACTAATCCTCAGTCTTTTTTTTTCTAGTAACATGCTGATTTGTCACAGTAGTTTTGTAGTATAATTTTAATTTGGGGATTGTGATGCCCTTGCTGCCCAGAATTGTTTGGGAAACATTAGACTTCTTTGGGTTTCAAAGGAATTTTAGGGTTGTTTTCTCAAATTCTGTGAGGTATGCTATTGGTGTTTTGGTTGGGATTGTGTTAAATCTGCATAACAAATTCAGAGATATGGCCATTTTTTCTATATTGATTTTTTCTACCTTCCTACCTAAGAGCAAGGGTTAGCTTTGAGTTTTCTGATACCCTCTTTAATCTCCTTTTTGAGGGTGCTGTAATACTCTTTTGTATCCTTCATTAGACTAATTCATAAATATTTCTTCTTTAATACTATTGTGAAAGATGTGATTTCCCTAATTTTTCTCTTAGTGAGTTTGTTATTAATGTATAAAAAGGGTATTAATTTTTCAGTGTTGACTTTGTATCCAGCTATGCTACTGAATTTGGTTATTAAATCTACAAGTCACTTGGTGTTTTTGATATTTTCTGTGTGGAGTGTCTTGTCATTCATAAATGATAATTTAACTTCTTTCTTTCCTATCTGTATTCATTTTATTTCTTTCTCTTATCTAATTACTCTGGCTAGTATTTCCAGAACTATACTAAGTAGGAGTAGTGATCGTGGACATCCTTATTCTTGATTTTACAGTGGAAACTTTCATTTTTTGTCCATTTAGTTTGATGTCAACTGTTGGTTGGTCATAAATGGCTTTTATTAGATTGAGATAAAGGCCATCAGTTTCAATTTTATGTAAGATTTTTATCTTGAATGGATGTTGAACTTTGTCAAATGCTTTTTCTGTAATTACTGAATGACCATGTAATTTTGTCCTTGACTCTGTTGATATGTTGTATTACATTATTGATTTCTGTATGTTGAAATATCCCTGCATCCCAGGCATGAATCCTTCTTGGTCATATTGTATGCTATGCTTTATGATTTGCTGCATTCTGATTGCTAGTATCTTATTGAGGAATTTTGCATCTATATTCATTAGATAGATTGGCTTTTAGTTCTCTTTTTTTTGGTTGGCTCCCTCTCTGGTTTTGGCATCAGGCTAATTATTACCTCTAGGAATGAATGTGGGACTATTTCATACATTTCAGTTTCATTAAAGAGTTAGCAAAGTAAGTGGCATTAGATCTTTGCTAAATTATTTGTAGAACTCAACAGTGAATCTGTCAGCACCTGAACTTTTCTTTGTTGGTAGGTTTATAATTACATCTTTCATTTCATTGACTGATTGTTATGGCTTGTGTCTAGGTGTCCCCTCAAAGCCTAATGCAGTCATGGGGCTTTTTTGGAAGTGGCTGAATCTAGAGTGTGTGATTGATTGGCAGTACAATGACAGGGTTAATGGTGGGTGACTGCTGGATCAATCCACTGATTGGATTGGCAACACCTTAATTCTGTTCGATTTAGTATGATACACGGAACAAAAAGAGGCTTGTCTAACTCTCTCTCATTGCTTTTGCTGTCTTCCACCCCTTGAACTATTGCTCCTCTGCCATGTGCCACCCTGCCACCCTGCCTTGGAGCCACTGATTATAACTGAAACCTCTACAAACTGTGAGCTAAACAAGCCTTCCCTCTGTTAGCTTTGGGTGTCAGATATTTTGTCTCAGCAATGAGACAAAAGTAACTAAGACACTGACCGATACTGGGTAATTTAGAAATTTTATGTCTTCTTGATTCAGTTTTGGTAATTTGTATGTATCTAAGAATCTGCACATTTCACCTGTGTTTTCCATCTTATTCAAGTATTGGTTCTCAAAGTAGATGCTGAGGATGTTGTGGATTTCTACAGAATATGCTGTGATTTCCCTCAATGCTTAATTTCATGTATTTTAATCTCTTTTTTTGTTTGTTTTTGTTTTTTCTTCTTTTTTTTTTATTTTGCTGCCTCTGGGATGGAACTCACAATGTCACGTTTACAGAGTGGGGCCTTAGCCAACTAAGCTAAACCCGGGAGCTATTTCAATCTTTTCTTTCCACTTTTTGATAAGGTTGGCTAAGGATTTGTCAATTTTATATAATCTTTCAAAGAACTAACTCTTCATTGATTCTTTATATTGTGTTCTTGTCTCATTACATTAATTTTTTCTCTGATCTTTATAATTTCCTCCCTTTATGAATTTTGGGCTTTACTTACTCTTCTTTTTCTAGAAGTTGGAGGTTTAACATTAGATTGTTTATTTGAGCTTGCTGTTTTTCTAATCTCGGAATTTAATGTTATAACTTTCCCTCCTAACGCTGCTCTCATTGTGTCCCATGAGATCTGATGTGTTGTATTGGCATTATCATTTAATTTCTTCTTTAATTGAATCTGTTACCCATTGGTTGTGCAGAAAGGTATTATTTAATTTCCATGTGTTTATGTAGTTTTTACGGTTTCTTTCACCATTGATTTCAAATTTCATTACATTATGGTCTGATAATATACATGGGGTAATTTCAACTCCTTTAAATTGGTTAAGCATGTATTATGAACTAGTATGTGTCTATCTTGGAGAATGTCTCATGCACAACTGAGTAGAATGTGTATTCTGGTGGTGGTGGTGGAACATTGGATATATACTCTGTTTATTCACAGGTTTGGTTGGGGTCTGGCCTTTCTTTGTTAATTTTTTTGATCTAGTTCATCTATCTGTTTGTAACAATCGGGTGTTGAGGACTTCTATTACAATTGTGTTATTGCTGACATGATTTTTCATGTCCATAACATTTGCTTTGCATAGCTCAGTGTGCCAGTCTTTGGTGCATGTGTGTTTGAGATTGTTATCTCTTCCTATTGGAGTTTTTCATTAACAAATATTAGTGAGCTTCTTTGCCTCTCTTGATGGGACTTGGCTTGAAGATCACTTTGTCTGCAAGTATAATAGCTCCCCATCTTTTTTTCCATGTTCCTGTTACATGAAGTGCTGTTTCCCATACTTTGTATCAGATTGTTGGATATTGTTTCTTGATCCATTCTGTTCCTTTTGATTGGTGAATTGAGACTTTGCATTGATGGTGGTAGCTGATATGTATTGACTTGTCATTGTCATGTTATTTTCCTGTTGTTGGTTCCTTATGTTTCCCTTTGGTTTAATTATTTGTCTTGCCTATTGGATTCTTTCTATTTGTGTTCTTGGAATCATAATCTTCCCTATCTCTGTCTGAAATATCCTTCAGAACATTTTGGAGTATTGGTTTGTTAGTCATGAATTTCTTCCCTTATACATTTTTGGTGGAAATATCTTATTTTGCCATTAATTTTGAAATATCTTGTGAGGTACATCAATCTGGGTTATAGGTTGTAACCTGTATTATAATTGCCATTTCTTTTTTTTAATGTGAGAAATTATTTCTTTTAGAACTTGAAATCATTCCAAGTCTTCCTTGAATTAAGGGTTTGTGTTGAGAAGTGTGCTGTGATTCTGATGGGTTTTCCTTTAGAGGTAGTTTGTTTCTTTGCTCTAGTTGCCTTTTTTTTAGATGCTAGGTGTCAAACCCAGGGCCTTGTGCATTCAAGGCAAGAGCGTTACCACTAGGCCATATCCCCAGCCCTCTAGCTGCTTTTAATATCTTGTCTTTATGCTAAGTTTCTAGAATCTTAATTATTATATGACTTTTTATATATTTATTTTGGTTATAGGTATTTGGAGTTTTATGTGCTTCATATATTTGTATGTCTTTTTCCATTCTTGTTTTTTTTTACATGTCATTTGTGCTATCTCTTGCTGTTTCATTGACTCCAGTCAATCTTACATTGTTCTTCTCTGCATCATCCTGTAGCTGTTTGATTGAGTTTTGATGGTTCTTGCTATTTTTAAGAAAATTTTCTTTTCACAATTGCTAACCACAATCCTGTCTTATAGATCTGATATTTTGTCTTCAGATTGGTTTATTTGTTAGTGTATACTTTCAATGGAATTTTCAATCTCTTGGATGTCTGTTTGAGTCTGTTTCATGAATTTCATTTCTTTTCTATGTTAGACATTCATAGTTTCCATCAGTTTTCTAAATTCTGTTTTTTAAAATCTGTGTCTGCTCTAGATTCAGAGAGAAAGTCCTTCATTATAATTGTCATTTCTTTTTTTATAGGAGAAATTATTTCTGATTTTTTGTGTAGGATCATTAATCTGTTTGTTTGTTTGTTTTGTTTGTTTTTGTTGTTGTTTTTGTTTTTTTTCTGCAACTAACCATTTCAGAAAACTCAGCTGTATGGCTTTTGAGTTTCTCTACCTCATTGTTCTCTGAACTTGTCCTGGGTAGACTGGAGTTCCAGCCTTGCGTGAACTGTACTTGCACTTTGCTTCTGCCTGTTGTCATTCTCTGTTTTATGTTTTCAATTTTAATTTGTTTTCTGTGTCAATGCTTGTAACTTGATTATGGTAGGTAGCTTTATCACTAGTATCGAGGCTTCCCTGGGAAGTGTCTGTTCCCAGAAGATGTCTACTGAGTGCAACCAGTTCTTCTTGTTCTTTGGGTCCATCCCAAGATCCTCTCTTCCTAATTTAGTAGATATGAGAAGTTTCTGTCTATTTAGCCCAGCATTCAGTCTTTTGGTCCTGGACTACGGTAATGATTATGACCCCAGGCAACCACAGTGTTGTCACACAAGAAAGAACAAATGATTTCAACAGGTATGACATCCTGGCTGAAGTATTGCAATTAGCAATAACAATAGCATTAAGCACAGATTAGAAACTGAGAAACCATGATAACTTAATTTGGTACCTTTCACCATAGGAACAAGACCTCCAGTTATATAACAAAATCCGGCATAAACCTGTAACTTATATGCAGTGAGTTGCCCCTTAGTAGAATGATTTTACCGTATGTGTGTGGTAGGGGAGTAGTGAAATTTAAGAAGGGTAAGGGAAAAAAAAGAAGTAAATGAAGGACGAAGGAAAATCATCTAAAACTAGAAGACAGGACAGAATGAAAGAAGAAAGCAAACAAAGATTGAAATAAATGACAGCTAAAAAAAGTGTTCATTAACAAGAAAAAAATTAAAAAGGCAATTCAGGAAAAGAGAAAAAAAGGATGAACAAAACAATGCAAATAATAAAAATGAAAATCTAAAGAACTAAAAATTTAAAAACTAGAGAGAAAAGGAAAACAAAACAAAGTGCAATGAAATGCCTCTTCTGTCCAGAGTTCTGTGGTAGTGTCCAAGTCAGAGCCCAGTGCTACGTTGGGTAACCTCACCAGTTCTGCGGTAGGATCAGTGCTGGGTGTGGGGCTGATCTTGGCCAGCTGATGTGGGGCCTGGAACCTGTGTCTTCAACTAACAACAGTTTGGTTTTCTCTTGGCAGCCTGCTTACAACTTCTTACCCTGTTTGTCTCTGCACTGTTCTCTCAGTTGCTGTGGTGCCCTCATACATAGAGAAACATTAGGCTCCTCCCAGTCCTGCATACAAGGGGTCCTTCCCCTGCACAGCCTCCTCTGTTCCACCCCACCAGTTTGCCTCTATCCTCTCTCACGCTGCTGGAAGCAGGTAGAGGGAGTGCTGAATTACCGCTGGGTGCCCTGCCATGGCCCAGGGCTCTTTGGATTCCACTTTTCTCTCCTCTCTCATGCTGCTGGGAGTGGGCAGGAAGTGTTGCTCCTCTACTCTCTACCCTTACCATGCCACTGTGGTCCCTAACCTTGTTTTTGCCATAGGTATCAGCAACTTTGGCACATGACAAAAAAAAAAAAGTGGCCCATAGGGGAGGAAGCAGCTTCCTAGTTACTCTCCCTCTTGTGTGCTATGAAATTTGCTGCTAGGCTGCAACATCCTCTGTTTGAAGGAAGGCAAAAAAAGGTTAGGGGCCATATATCCCAAACTCTACTTTGTGGCTTGAGTTTTCCACAGCACTGCAGTCCATCAGGTTTTGGGAACTTCCCAGAATGGCAGTCCCTGTGCTGCATGCAAGCAGAGGGGCCACAGGCAACCTTTGGGCTGGTTTGCCATTTTATAAAGTTCTATGCCTTTGTCTTTTTTTTTTTTAATCTACAGAGCTCTTATTTCAGATTGAGTTTGGCATCAGGACGTAAATCCCTCCCTTTCTTGCAGTTAGCTGTGTTATGGTTGAATTCCTTGGAGTACCTCCAAAGTGGCTTCTTCTCTATTCAGCCATCTTGAATCTCTCCTTCCTTGATTTTTTAATTGGAATTTTTAACCTTATGTTCCAGTTAATTAGAAACTTAGTCCCAGATCACTTTAGTAGCATCTTTGTTGGATACGTTTCCTTCCCACATCTTCCTTTCTTTTCATAGCAATATGTCACCTATGTAATTAAAATGTTTTATTTTCTTGATTCATAGTTTTCTAGAGTAATTACCAACATGTAACCAAACATTTTTATCACTTGTTTAAAATTATAATTTTATCCATGCATAATGGCCCACACTTTGGTCAATCAATAGTTACTGAACAAATAAATGAATGGCTAAATAGATGACTGAATTCATATTTTGATTATTATTTTCATATCTCAGGAGTAGTTCTTGGCACAAACCTTAACTTTGCTAAATTTTCTAATTTTCAAAATATTTATCACACTTTTATCCTATTCATTAGTAATCAAATCCAGAAGAAATACTAGAATTCATATATTAGGAAAAAATGACCTTAAAAAGAATAACACTTAATTTAATCATTAGGTTCCAATTACTTGATTGTTAAATCATAACATTTAAATATAAATCATAACATTTAAATATAAATGAAACTATTATGGCAGTTCTACATTATGTAAAGTCAGAAGTCATGGCTTATGCTTGTTCTGTCATGTATTTCCAGCCAAGATGCTTTGAACTCTCCCTTAGCAACACTGACAACTTATTTTAAAATAGTCTATTTGTTCTTTCCTAGTTAAATGTGCAAGACACAGAAATAGAACATTGTGTGATGTAACAGATGCTGTTGCAATGATGAGTTTGCATGAGAATGCTCATAGCAGATGCCACCTTTTAGCACCAGCCAATAAAAAAGTATGGGTATTACAGTTCACAGTCACAGTGTGGACAACCCCAAATGCACACTTTTACTCTCCTCTACAGTAACTGATATTGTATTGTGGGTACAGCATTTAATATGGGGATGAAATGTCCCAATTAAATTTAGAAACAATAAAGAGAAATTTATTTTAAGACAGTGTGGATTTGCTCCCTTTGTTTTAGTGAAGTCCTTCACCTCAATGGAAAGAATAGAAAAAGTAGAAACAAAACAAGTTACTGTGTACATAATTCACTGAAGATAGTTAAATAGCTTTGAAAGCAAACATAAATTCTTCAAGGGAAAGGAGGTTAGTTTATAGCAATAAGCATATTTTTAAAAATTATTTTTTAGTATCTAACAGAGATGAACAGTTAAATTCCTATTAACATGAATGAGAACCAAACTAAAAATGTTTAAGTCATTTAAAATATCATATTACTTAGTTTTATGATAGTGTTATATATCATAAGAGGATCTCAATGCATATATATATAATAAAGTAGAAATAAACATTTTTATCAGTTGTCTATATATTATATGACTATATATCAAATGCCTGATAATTGCTAAGGTAGTGGATCCTAAATGTTCCTACTCATTACAAAATTTTTTTTAATTTTTATTTATTTATTTACTTATTTTTTTTTATTTTTAAAGAGGGTAAAATTAAACATAACAAAACAATAAAACAGATCATAAGATAACAGTGAAAGAGATACAGATTTCAAAGCAAGACAACCAGAGATCTTCACTGTCTATCATGTTGTCTCTTGTTTTCTTCCAATAGTTGTCCATATCTTCACATACGATGAATTCATACAAAAAATAGTATATAACTGATCAGAACAGGATGATGAAAGCATTTTAGGTCTTCAAGATCAGATAGTAAGGAGGTCAACAGTGGCTGTCATAAGTGTCTCTCATTCTCTTCAAAATAGCTGTCCATACCTTCATGTATGTTGAAATTAAACAATACAAACAGGCTAAAATCACTCCAAACAAAGAGTGATAGTATTGCTGGATTTCACATCATGATGCTGACGGAATCAGCACTGGGTACCTTAGTGTCTCTTTCTTCAAAGTAGATGTTCATTTCATTGTGCATTATATTACTGCTTCTCATAAACTTTTTAGAAGTTCTATGCATGCATGAGTCTCTACATGTATACCTATCCTTTCTGTATTACAGAGAAAACAGAACAAACCAAGACAAAACAAAACAAATTCCTAGAAAAACACGGAATGAAAAAGACATATAAACAACAATAGCAAAGAGCCAAGAACACTGACAGTATCACCCTTCAAAATAAGGTGGTATGAGCATAACTAGGGTGGTTATTTTACATAATGATCTTCAAAAGTTCCTCAGATCACCAGACAGTAATATGCACAATTGTTCCAACCCTATGAATGTTAACTATTTTGTTTCAAGAACTTACAGAGTTTGTAGTACAATCATCTTAGCTATCCTAAGTGTGTTTATTTATATACTTTTAGACATTTTTTCTTTTCCCTTCCTTTTTATTTTTCCTCATTTTCGCTGAGATATTATTTTTCCCCTTTAAGCATTTCTTATCCTTTCACTGTAATTATTGAGTTTTTTTTGTATCTTATGTACTCTTACCATTTTTTACACTAGGGAGACTATATGGTATTTACACATGGGAGTTTGATTTATTTCATGTGTGAGTATGGTCTCAAGTTGCATTCATTTACTTACAGATATCTCAATTTGATTATTCTTTATAGCTGAGTAATACCTCATTATATAAAAATACCACATCTTTTTTATCCATTCCTCAATTGATGGGCACTTAGGTTGTTTCTAAGACCTGGCTATTTACAAATTGTGCTGCTATAAAATGTGTGCACATATATCCCTGTGGAATGATGTTTTTACTTCTTCTGGGAATATGCCTAGGAGTGGATTAGTTGGGTCAAATGAGACTTCCAATCCCAGCTTTTTGAGGAATCTCCAGACTGACCTCCACAGTGGTTGCACCAGTCTACACTCCCACCAACAGTGTAGAAGAGTTCCTTTTTCCCCACAGCCTCTTCAGCATTTGTTTTTGGTAGTTTTCTTTATCCTGACCATTTTTTCTGGAGTGAGATGAAATCTCAGTGTGGTTTTAATTTGCATTTCTCTAATGACCAATGATGCTGAACATTTTTTCATGTATTTATTTGCCATTTGTATTTCTTCATCTGAGAACTGTGTATTCATCTCAGATGACCATTTTTGGAATGGGTCTTTGAATTTTGGGGACCTTATTTTTTTTAATTCTTTATATATTCTAGAAGTCCTTTGTCTCAGGGACTGTTCAGTAAAATTTTTTCCCAATTTGTGGGTTTTCTTTTGACTATGCAGGAGATTTCTTTTGACATGCAAAAACTCTTTAATAGTATGTGATATGTTATTGATTCTGGGAAGTATTTCCCATGCGGTTTGATTCTTGTTCATAAATTCTCTACCTACTCCTATATCTTCAAGATTTTTACCTACTTTGTCTTCCAACAAATTTAGTTTTTTGTTTTAATATTTAGGGTCTTTTATCCATTTGGACTTTAGTTTATTACATGGTGATAGGCATGGGTCTAGTTTTAGTTTTCAGCATATGAAGAGCCAGTGTTTCCAGCACCATTTATTAAAGAGACTATCTTCCAGTGGAAGTGTTTGGCCCCTTTATTAAAGACAAGATGGTTGAGTGTGTTTGTAGTCGTGGTTATATCTTCTAATCTATTCCATTGATCTTCAGATCTGTTTTTATTCCAGTACCATGTTAATTTTATTACAGTAGCTTTGTAGTATAACTTCAAATCAGAGATTGTGATGTCTCCTGTCTTGCCTTTGCTGTTTAGAATTGCCTTTGATATTCTAGGTCTCTTATGGTTCCAGATGAATTTTAGGAGTGATTTCTCTAGATCTGTGATGTATGCTCATGACATTTTGATTGGGATTGCATTAAATCTGTATAATAATTTTGGGAGAATGACCACTTTCAAAATGTTTGTTCTTCCTATCCATGATCAAGGGATATCTTTCCATTTTCTGAGGTTCTCTTCAATTTTTCAAGGTATTATAATTTTCCCCTAATATATCCTTTACTTCTTTCATTAGATTAATTCCTAAGTATTTCATTTTGTTAGATATTATTGTGAAGTGTGTGGCTTCTCTTATTTCTCTCTCAGTGGGTTTGTTGTTAGTGTATAGGAATGCTATTGATTTTTGAGTGCTGACTTTGTATCCAGCTATATTACTGAATTTATTTATTATACCTAGAAGTCTTTCAATGGAGTTTGGGGGGTCTTCTATGTAGAGTATCATGTCATCTGCAAATAATGATAATTTAACTTCCACTTTTCCTCTCTTTACTCCTTTTATTTCTCTCTCTTGTCTAATTGCTAGTATTTCCAGTACTATGTTGAATAGGAGCGGTGATAAGGGACATCTTTGTTTTGTTCCTGATTTTAGGGTAAAGGCTTTCGGTTTGGGGCCATTTAATATGATGCTGGCTGTTGGGTTGTCATAAATGGCTTTTATCATATTGAGGTAAAGACCATCTACTCCAATTCTCTGAAAGGTTCTTCATGAATGAGTGTTGGATCTTATCAAAAGATTTTTCTGCATCTGTAGAAATGATCATGTGGTTCTTATTCTTGGCTGTGTTGATATGGTGAATTACATTTATTGATTTGTGTATGTTGAACCATCCCTGCATTCCTAGGATGAATCCCACTTGGTCATGGTGTATAATCATCTTGATGATTTGCTGCATTCTGTTTGCCAAAATTTTACTGAGAATTTTTGCATCTATGTTAATTAGGGAGATTCTCCTGTAGTTCTCTTTTTGGGTTGGATCTTTCTCAGATTTTAGTATTAGATTACTGTTGTGCTTCCAGCTATGAGTTAGAATTGTTTACCTTTTAGTTTCATTGAAGAGTTTGAGAAGTGTCAGTATTACATCTTCTTTGAATTTCTTGTAGAATTCTGTAGTGAATTCATCTGGACCTGGGCTTTTCTTTGTTGGTAGGGATTTAATTACATTTTCAATTTCATTAAATGAAATTGGGTTACTCAGCAGTTTTACATCTTCTTGACCTAGGTTTGATAATTCATATGTTTCTAGGAATCTGTCCGTTTCTTCTGTGTTATCAATCCTATGAGAGTAGAGGTTTTAGAAATAGGTATTGATGACATTCTGTATTTCCACAGGGTCTGTAGTGATTTCACCTTTTTCATTCCTTATTGCATGAATTTGAGTTTTTTCTTTCCTTTTAAAAATAAGGTTGGCTACAGGCCTGTCAATTTTATGTATTCTTTCGAAGAACTAACTTTTTGATTCATTCATTCTTTGTATTATTTTCTTAGTCTCTCTTACATTGATTTCTGCTCTGACTTTTATAATTTTCTCCCTTCTTTTGGTTCTGGCTTGGTTTGCTCTTCTTTTTCTAGATGTTTGAGGGGCATCAGGTTGTTTATTTGTGTTTGTTCTGTTTTCCTGATGTGGGAACTCAATGCAATAAATTTTCCTCTGAGGATCGCTTTCATTACATCCCACAGGTTCCAGAGTTTGCTGGCAAATATTGTTTAATTTCTTCTTTAATTTCCTCTGTGACTCACTGATTGTTCATGAGTATATTATTCAATTTCTATGTGTTTGTGGTGGTTTTTGCAATTTCTGTGGTCATTAATTTCTAGTTTGACGGCGCTATGATCTGATAACATGGATGGGATAGTTTCAATACTTTTGCATTTATTTAAGCATGTTCTGTGGGCTAGTATAAGGTCTATTTTAGAGAATGTCCCATGTGCTGCTGAGAAGAATGTATATGTTTATGCTGATGTTGTCTGGTGGAACACTGTATATATCTTCTAAGTCCATTTTTTCACAGGTATGATTCAATTCTGTTATTTCTTTGCTGATTTTCTTTCTAGTGGATCTGTCCCTTTGTATTAATGGTATGTTCAGGTCTCCTGTTATAATTGTGTCATTGCTTATTTGATTTTTCATTTCTGTTAATATTTGTTTTGTACAGTGGGTGCTCCAAAATTTGGTACATATATATTTAAGATTATTATCTCTTCCTCTTGAAGTTTTTCCCTAACTAGTATGTAGTGGCCTTCTTTATCTCTTTGGATCATTTTTAGTTTGAAGTTCACATTGTCTGCAAACAGAATAGCTACTCCTGCTTTTTTGAGGGGGGGGGGATCCTGCTGCATGGAGTATTGTTTTCCATCCTTTCACTTTCAGTCTGTGAGCTTCCTTTTGGGTTAGATGAGTTTCTTGTATGCAACAAGTGATTGGATGTTATTTCCTGATCCATTCTGCCAGTCTGTTTCTTTTAATTGGGGAATTGAGGCCATTTTCCTTAATGGTTATAAGTGTTGTATATTGGCCTACTTTTGACATGTTATCTTTCTGCTGTTGATTTTTTACCTTTCCATTCTATTTATTTGCATTGCTTAGTGGTTTTTTCCTATGTCTGTCTAGAATGTCTTGCACTGTTCTTTGCAGGGTGGGTTTGGTGGTCATGAAGTTCTTCAGCTGTTCTTTGTCATGGAAGTATCTCATTTTTCCATCCATTATGAAGGACAGTTTTGCAGGGTATATCAGTCTGGGTTGGAAGTCATTTTCCTTTAGGATCTGGAATACTTCACTCTATGCTCTTCTTAACTTTATTGTTTGTGTTGAGAAGTCCGCTGTGATTCTGAATGGCTTTCCTTTATAGGTGATCTTTCTCTTCTCTCTAGCAGCTTTTAATATTCTGTTCTTATGTTGGATTTCTGGGATATTGATTTATTATACATCTGGGTATAGTTTTATTTTGGTTATGATTATTTGGAGTTCTATATGCTTCACTGATCTGTATGTCAGTTTCCATTCTCATGTTTGGGAAATTTTCAGCTATTACTTCTATAAATAGCTCCTTGATGTCATTTGTGTTCTCACTTTCTTTTTCATTTATACGTATCAATCTTATGTTGTTTTTCTTTGCATCATCTTGTAGTTGTTTAATTGTTATTTCCTTGTTACTTGTTATTTTTTCAAAGATTTTTCTGTTCACTAGCTGCTATCATGTCTTTGAGGTCTGAAATTCTATCTTCACTTTTGTTGAGGCAGTTTTGCCAACTCTCGATGGAATTTTAGATTTCCTGTATATATCTTTGAATCTGCTTTATGCATTCTGTTTCTTTCTTATAGTCTTCATTCAGAATTTCCATCTTTTTGCAATGTTCCTCTAATTTTTTAACGATGTCTTCTTTAGATGTGTTCAGCATTTTAAAATTACATTTATCATTTCTTCTTTACCTGAGAGAATATTCCTGATTTGAGTTCTTTTGTAGTATCTCAGAGTTGTTTCTTTGCTTTAGTTAATATCATTTTAGGCATTTCAGGTGTATGACTTATATTTTCTTCTGTGTCCATGTTTCCTGGGCTTGCTTGGGTTGGGCTGGAAGTTTGAGATTGCATTTTACTCCTTAATTTTGTCATTTTCCTATATTTTCGGTTTTTGAGCAGTGTTTCAAGGCTTCCCCCATGTGCTGAGAATCACCTGGCCCTCTTTTGGCTCCCAGGGCAGACAGCAGGCAACAACTAGTCACTTGGAGTTTGCTGGGCGCAGGCCAGTTAGTCAGGGACTCTTGTGCAACCTCCTGTGATTTCAGATACCAGGCATGGTCTTACTGCCTGGGAATGAAGTTCCAAGACTTCCCTTGGTACTGGGTTTCCATCCGTGTATGCTCTGGGCCAGGGACTCAATTCAGGTCCCAGCCAGCTGCTTGGAGATCACTGGGTGTAGCCCAGTTAGGCCAGCTGCCTCATTACAAAAACTTGAAAAGTTTGCATAATGATGAATATGTTGATTAACTTCATTTATTAATTTCCCAATGTCTACCTTTATCAAAATACCATATTATGCACTGTAAATACACACACTTTTATTTGTCAAGAATGCTTTATTATAACTGGGAGAAGAAATTTTAAAAAATCAGTTCTCTTTGGTTGTTTTACAGACCATCAGGATTTAATTTGACCAATACTTCCATCACTATTATTGATTATTTAAACAATAATGCTAACTCAGCTGAGTAAATATATCTCAGCAGCACAAGTGCCTGCCTGGCAAGCGTGAAGTCTTGAGTTCAATCCCCAGTACCAAAAAATAAATAAATGAACAAATAAAGCTAATGCATATGAACTCATTATACATGCCTTATTGTATGCCAGTTTTGAGTAATCTTAAAGATAGAGATGAGAATGTTTTGTCTGGTAATGCACTTATGATGACTCCTGGAAATGCAATTATGAAAGCAGGGAGGTTTGTGTCACTGGGATTACTGCAGTAGGGAACTGCTGATCAGCCACTCCAGATTCTCTGGGAAACTGGAATAGGCTGCAGACTCTTCCCTGCCAAGAAAGAGTAGAATGATACTTCTTCACTTCATTTGCCATTATTAGAGGGCCCTCAAAGGAACATCAACTCACCAAAATGTGTAATTTGTTCCTACTCATACTTTGTGCAAGTTTTCTGTGTCCCAGTAAAGTCCTCAAAACAGGAGCTTGAATGAAAAACTGAGGGTGCATTGGAAGCTGTCAACTGAAACTCTTCTATGGTGAGATAGGGCACCAGAGCCAGGGACCAGCAACATCTGCTGCAGTGAGTTCTGCTTCTTTTATGACATGCAATGAGGTAACTGCAAGTATATGATGTGTGTATGCATGTGTGTGTGCGAGCGTGTGTGCATGTCTGTAAGATAAACATTCTGTTTGCATACTTTAATTCTACTTTAATATAAGCATTTCCTGAAAGCTTAAGAACTATTAGTAACGATTTTTGAGATGAAGTTTGATACAAATGATAACGTATGAGAATAGGTAGGCTGCTGCCTACTTCATATTGTTTTATTATAGAGACACAATAGTTGTATAAGACAGGCTTTGAAAATATTAAAATATTGGAGTTATTACTGAATGTAAAGATGATTTTTATTATTTATATTCTCGTGCCTGTAGTATCATGAAGACTATCTTGGTGAAATTCTCTATTAAGATGAGTGGGATTCAATTCATATGAATTATGTTATCCTTTGAATGGTTTTAGGATCCAAAATTAGATATTTATATGCCAGTATATAATTTAGAATATATTAAGTTCATATGTTTATTGAGAAAATTTCTTTTTTAATTTTTGTTTATATCAGCAGTCAAGAAGAAAAGAGGAAAAAGCTGATATTTTCTTTGAATGCAGTAAAAGAAGTTCCGGTGTAGCTTAAGCAGCACTCCAATCTGCGGCCTGCCTTCTCTGGAAACTCCATGTCCAACCGCATATAAGTGCCCCTGAGTACAGGGAAAAGGTCAGGAGAAAGCCTGCAGCTGCCCATTTGTCCAGCTTCCAGTTATGCTCATCTGCACACATTCTCTCTCATGAGGCCTCAGCTCTTCCCTGCTTCACTTGCATTCATTTCGAGTGTAAGGCCATTTTCTGAAACTCTAGTATAATAGCTAAGGTCAGAGCCAAAGGTGAGCAGATCAGGCTACTGGATTATTTCTAATAATAGATATAATTCCCTATAGGCCAAAAGGCTTTTCACATCTTCTAGGGCTTTTTATATAGTATATTTTAAAATAACAATATTCTTTCTACACTTCTGAAAATCAATAAAATCATAAAGATTTCCAATCAACTTATTGATGCTTTGGAAAAATTCTTGGTGGTACTTAAATCACTTCTGAAGATGAATTCTTGTGATGGGCGTGTTTCAGTTCATCCTCAGGTTCCCTTTTCTGTTGTCCCCTTTGGGGTATACTACTTTTAGAACAAGTCTCATGTCCAGATTCTTATATGTAAGAAATTGGAAGAGATATAACTTTAATGCCAGCCAATTAATTGGGACTAGGAATTGCATCTTGAAGAGTTAGGCTTTCTTCATAAAACAACTGATGTTTGAAGAGCTTACTTATAGACATTGAAGGTCAAAGTCTAAATCAAAATACAAATAACAAATCATTCAGGAAATGGCAGATCTAAAAAATGGGAAAATTAAACATTAATTAAGATAGACCAGGATTAAATTGGGGTGATACCTGGAACCCCAGCTAAGAAAGGACTTATAGGGCCTGCAATTTGCCCTTCCACAGTTACTGAATTTGCTGATACTCCACCATAGTTTATGCACCAGAAGAATCAGAAGTGGAAAACTTGAGAGGTTCCAAATAATACATGAAACAAATGTGGTGATTTTTAGATCTCAGTGAATGAACTGATATAAAGATACATTTCATAGTCCAGGAGTGTCTATTTCAGATAAATCATTCTTTTTCTTTATTTCTGGAAATGCATAAGCATATTGGCCTTCCTGAAAGTAAAGCTTTTTTAGAAATTTACTTGAAATGAAGACTACATGGAGTTTTGCGTCTTTCTGGTATGCACAGTTCTGGAGGTTAATGTTCCTCCTGGGAGAATAGGGGGCAGCCAAGTATTTTTGTATGGCACAGTGTCACTTGCTTTCACAGATGAACATCGCTCTACTCAGCTTGTAACATAAAATCGTTTTTAGGCTGTAAGAAAGATTGTGCAAAAGCAGCAGAATCTATCTCAGTCAACACCTTTGTGGGATTAAACTCCTGTGATCTAGTGCCATTATAGTTTCTATCACTTCTGTTTTAAAATATGACACAACTTACTACCAACCATGCTATCAATATGTTACTGAGGAATGGCATATAAAAACAGCTTAATAAACCCACACACAATGGAAACAATGAAAAAAAAACAATGAAATTTAATGTAGAAGTCTTTTCTGATGAGAACAAATTAGACTCATTGGAATCACTGATATGTAAAGTTTAGTGCTTTAGTGTACACAGATAAATTAGAAGGCACCGTAGCCACTCTGCATCACTGTGAAAGTTGGTTTTATGTGGTAGCATGGCTAGGCCACAGTGGAGAGACATTTAGCCAAACACTAGGCTTGCAGACTCTATGAAGGTGCCTTTTAATATGATTCACATATAAACTATGCAATTTTGAGTAAATATATTACTGTTTATAATGTGGGTAGGCCTCATTTATTAACTTGAAAACTTGAAATAAAAAAACCAAAGTCCCTTGAGGAGGAGAGAATTCTATTTCTAAACCAACTTTAGACTTGAAATGTCCTATTGGTGTGTAGATTTCTGACTCTCCACTCATCAGAATTGGAACAACGAGATGGAACAATGCTTCCAGTTAGCTGGAACAATCTCTCAACAGATTTTATATATATATATATATATATATATATATATATATATATATATATACATATATATACATATATATATATATATTTCATTGTTTTTTTTTCCTCTGTAGATCTTGGGTAATATGACTATTAAGTATCATGACAATGACATAAAAATGCCAGGAACTGTAGAGTGGCATGATGGTCCAGGGAAGGAGCCAATAGCCTGGAGCTTAATTCTGCCTGTCTTTCACTAATTATATGTATTCTAACAGTTTAGCCTTAGCAAGTATTGCTCATCTCACCCATAAAATGATATGGAAAAAAGAGGATGGAGATAAATTCTAGGAGTCATTATCTGTTGTGAGGATTGACTGAAGAAAGCATGTGTGAGAACTGCTTGAAGGGTGATTGTTGGAAGTGCCTAGGTGTGGTAATCTTTATTTTACGATGTGGAAAAGTCACAAAAAATCCTCTATTATGATACATCATTGATTTGTTATGTTATATGAAATAAAATCTTCTTAGAACTGTAAATGTATTCTTAAATTATTGATAATAGTCATTTTGGTGGCAAACAGAAGAAACAGATTTAAGAAGTAGAGGAATATATCACTTTGATTGTGACAATTGAATAAACAAATATCCATGAATTGACAATAAAAGGACAGGTAAAAATTATGGATTTCCTCACAGATGAATGAGAAATAGTGAGTGTTAGAATTTACAAACTCATTTTTAAGTATTTCCTGTTATAATTTATCAAAGCTTGTATAACCAGCAGATTTTTTTAAAAACATTATGTGAAAATACATTTGATAGTAAGTCTAATGTCTATGTAACACTCCACACAATATTAATTGTAAAGTTAAGCTATACATTAAATTAATGATCAAACTTAGAAATTACATGCTTAGTTCTTTTTTATTTTAAGGAGAAAAAACATAAAAATAACAATGAAACAGTTGCAAAACAGGTTAGTAGAATAATTACAATAATTAATACATTGTGTATTATTGTCTTTGTAGTATTCAGAGTACAAGATACAGGAATAATATCTTGTCCAAACAATATTAGCACACATCTTTATTTTAAATGAACTAAGAGAAACTAGCTGTATAACTTAACTATCTTGTGTATACATATATATTTTTCTTTTTCTCTTTCTTTGTTTCTCCTTCCTCTATCATAGTTTATCTTTTCTTTTGAAAAGTTTATTCCCAATTCACAATATCTATTGTAAATTTTGGATCTTATTTACTTGTTCAGTTTCCCCCACAGATGAGACAATCCTGATGTTTACACAGGAGCATCTGATGAATGTGGTCTCCAGTTGCATCCATTTACCTATGAATGTCTCTAGGTTATACTGTATGACTGAGTAGTACTCCATTGTATATATCGAGAGACCAGTGAGGGTGAACATTTCTTCATGTATTTATTTGCCATTTGTATATCTTCCTCTGGGAACTATGTGTTCATCTCTGATGCAGATTTTTGGAGAGGGTCTTTGAATTGGGGGGGCTTGATGTTTTTCAGTTCTTTATATGTTCTGGATATAAGTCCTTTGTCTTAGGGGTTGCTGGCTAAAATTCTTTCCAATTCTGTGGATTTTCTTTTCACTCTGTTGGTGATTGCTTTTAAAATGCAGAAACTTTTCAATAATATGAGATCCCAGTAGTTGATTCTTTGAAGTGTTCCCATGCAGTTTGTGTTTTGTTCATGAATTCTCTGCCTACACCTATATTTCCAAGACTTCTACCTAACTTGTCTTACAGTAGATTTAGTGTTTCTGTTTTAATATTGAGGTCTTTGATCCATTTAGACCTTAGTTTTGCGTATGGTGATAGGCATGGGTCTAGTTTCAGTCTTTGGCATGTGGAGAGCCAATTTTTCCAACACCATTTATTAAAGAGGCTATCCTTCTTCCAGTGAACATGTTTAGCCACTTTGTCAAATATCAGGTGGCTGAGTGTCCTTATAGTTGTGCTTGCATTTTCTAATTTGTTCCATTGATCATCAGGTCTATTTCTTTGCCAGTACTATGCTTATTTTATCACTGTGGCTTTATAGTACTGTTTCAAGTCAGGAACTGAGATACCTTCTGCCTTCCCTTTGTTGCCCAGAACTGCCTTTGCTATTCTAGGTTTCTTTTGTTTCCAAATGAATTTTAGGAATGTTTTCTTTAGATCTGTGAGGTATGTCAATGGTATTTTGATTGGCATTGCATTAAATCTGTATAACAGTTTGGGGAGTATGGCCATTTTCACAATGTTGGTTCCTTCCTAGCCAAGAGCAAGGAATATCCTTCCATTTCCTAATATCCTCTTCAAATTCATTTTTTAGTATAGTATAATTTCCAGCATATAGATCTTTTACATTTTTAGTTAGGTTGATTCCTAAGTATTTCATTTTTTTAGATGTTATTGTAAAGGGCGATATTTCCATAATTTCTCTCTCAGTGAGTTTTTTTTGTGTACAGGAATGCTATTGATTTTTGAGTGTTGACTTTGTATCCAGCTACACTGCTGAACTTGTTTATTAACTCTAGTAGTCTTTTAATTGAGTTTTTTGGGTCTTCTATATAGAGTATCATGTCATATGCAAATTTCTTCCTTTCCTATCTTTATTCCTTTTATTTCTCTCTCTTGTCTGATTGCCATGGCTAGTGTTTCCAGAATTATATTGAAAAGGAGTGGTGATAGTGGACATACTTTTCTTGTTCCTGATTTTAAAGTGAAAGCTTTCAGTTTTTATCCATTTAGTATAATGTTGGCTGTTGGTTTGTCATACATGGCCTTTATAAGTTTGAGGTAGACACCGTGTATTCCCATTTCTGAAGGCTTTTTATCATGAATATGTGTTGGTCTTTATCAAAAGGTTTTTCTGCATCTATTGTGATGACCATGTGGTTTTTGTTTTTGGCTCTGTTGATATGGTGTATTAAATTTATTGATTTGCATATGTTAAACCATCCCTGCCTTCCTGGAATGAACCCCACCTGGTCATGATGTATAGTCTTCTTGATGAATTGCTGCATTCTATTTTCCAGTATTTTATTGAGAATCTTTGCATCAATGTTCATTAGTGAGATTGGCCTATAGTTCTCCTTTTTGGTTGGGTCTTTCTCTGGTTTTGGTATCAGAGTAATACTTGCCTCCAGGAATGATTTAGGGAGGATTGCTTTCTTCTCAATTTCATTGAGGAGTTTAAGGAGTATTGGATTAAATCTTCTCTAAATTTCTTGTAGAATTCAGCTATGAATACATTAGTACCTGGGCTTTTCTTTGTTGGTAAGTTTTTAATTACGTTTTCAATTTCAGTAGCTGATATTGGGTTGTTCAAAATTTCTATATCTTCTTGGTTGAACTTTGGTAGTTCATATTTTTCTGTAAATCTGTCCATTTCCTTTGTGTTTTCCACTCTATGTGAGTAGAGATTTTCAAAGTAGGTATTCATGATCTTTTTACTTTCCATGGATCTGTAGTAATTTCCCCCTTTTCAGTCCTTATTGCATGAATTTTGGTTTTTCTTTCTTTTTCTTGATAATGTTAGCTAGGGGTTTGTCAATTTTGTTTATTCTCTCAAAAAAAAACAGATTTGATTTATTAATTCTTTGTATTGTTTTTTAAGTTTCATTGATTTCTGCTCTAATCTTTACAATTTCCTCTCTTCTGTGAGCTTTGGATTTAGGTTGCTCTTCTTTTTTTCTAGAAGCTTGAGATGAAGCATTAGGTTGTTTATTTGTGCTTGTTCTGTTTTCTTGATATGACAATTTGTTGCTATATATTTCCCTCTTAAGACTGCTTTCATTGCATACCACAGATTACAGTATGTTTTTTCCATGTTTTCATTGAATTGTAGGTATTGCTTTATTTCTTCTTTAATTTCATCTGTAGCCCAATGGTTGTTCAAAAGGTTATTATTTAATTTCCATGTATTTATGCAGGTTTTGCAATTTCTTTTTCCATCAATTTCCAATTTCAGTGCACTGTGGTCAGATATTACACATGGGATAATTTCAATACCTTTGCATTTACTTAAGAATGTTTTATGGGATAATATATGGTCTATTTTGGAGAATGTTCCATGCACTGCTGAGAAGAATGTGTATTCTGATATGGTTGGGTGGAACACTCTGTAAACATCTACTAAGTCCAATTGCTCGCAGGTATGATTCAGTTCTATTATTTCTTTGCTGACTTTTTGTCTAGTTGATCTATCTCTTTGTGACAATGGGCTGTTAAGGTCCCCTGTTATAATTGTGTTCTTGTGTATTTGTTTTTTCATTTCTATTAGTATCTGTCTTATAAGTTGGGTGCTCCTGTGTTTGGTGCATATATATTTATAATTGTTAGTTCTTCCTCTTGAAGTTTTCCACTAATGATTATGTATTGACCTTCTTTATCTCTTTTAATCATTTTAGATTTAAACTTCATGTTGTGTGCAAATAGAATAGTTACCCCTGCTTTTTTCTGGGTTCCCGTTGCATGGAATACTGTTTTCCACCCTTTGACTTTTAATATATGAGTTCTATGAGTTTCCTTTTGGGTCAGATGTGTTTCTTTTATATAGCATATTGTGGGATCATGTTTCTTGATCAATTCTGTCAATCTATTTCTTTTGATAGGTGAATTGAGGCCATTTACATTTATGGATATCACTGATATGTACTGGCTCGACTTTACCATGTTATTTTCTAGTTCTTTGCTTTCTGCTTTTCCCCCTTATTTAAAGCTTGTCCTACATGGTTGTTTCTTTCTGTTGTTGTTCTGGGGATTGTGCTCATTTTTATCTCTGTCTAGTATGTCTTTCAATACTCTTGGGTTGTTTTGGTGGGCATGAATTAATTTCTTCAATTGTTCTTTGTCATGGAAGTATCTTGTTTCTCCATTAAATTTGAATGAAAGTTTTGCTGGATACTTCAGTCTGGGTTGAAAGTTGTTTTCTTTCAGGGCTTGAAATACCTCACTCCAAGCTCTTCTTGATTTGACAGTTTGTGCTGAAATGTCTGCTGTGATTCTAGAGGACTTTCCTTGGTAGGTGAGTTGTGTCTTTTCTCTTTTAGTATTCTGTTTTTATGCTGTATTCTGAGATCTTAATTATTATGTGTCTGGGTATGGATTTATGTTGATTGTGACTGTTTGGTGTTCTATATACCTCACTTTTCTGCATATTAGATTTTTTCCCCATGTTTGGGAAATTTTCTGCTATTACTTCTGTGAATAGTTTGGCTATGTCATTTGCATTGACTCCTGCCTCTTCACTGATGCCTATTAATATTATATTTTTTTTCTTGGCATCATCTTGAAGCTGTTGGATTTTCACTTCATGCTGCTTTGTTATTTTTAAAAGTTCTATGCTTTCATGATCACTGATTGGTCTGGAATCCTATCTTCAGCTTCATTTAAACAGTTTTGCATGCTTTGAATAGAATTTTTCTTCTTGGATACCTCTTTGAATTTATTTTTGAATTATGCTTGTTTTCTATATTGTTCATTCAAGGTTTCAACCAGTTTCCCATGCTCCTGTACTTTTTTTTCTATTTCTTCTTTAGCTGCATTCAATAACTCCTTTACTAAGATTGTTATTTCTGTCTTTACATGGGAGAGTACTTCTAATTTGATTTCCTCTATAGCCTCATGGGGTTGTTGTCTTATTTCACTTACTATCTTTTCAGAGATTTGTGGTATTACTTTTGGAGTCCTCTATTTCAGTGTCTCCTGTACCTGCTCCTGGTGGACTAGATGTTTGAGATTGCATTTTGCTTTTTCATTTTGCTGTTTTTCCCTTCCAAGATAGTGTTTGGTCCTTCAGTCCCACTAGTGTCAACTATTTGTAGTGTGTATCTTGGGGTCCTAATGTAAGGTTGATGTTTATCCAATTTCTAGGTCCCTCAATGAATAGGTGGGCCAGTCTCCTGACTTCCCACCGCAGGGCCTGTTAGGTGAATCCTATATTCTTCCTGGGCTGACAAGCCTAATAGTATTGATGTAGGTCAACTTTTAGTTTCTGCTGTTACTTTATCTTCAGGTTATTCCAGGTCTCAGATCTCCCTGTCTATGTGTTTGTGTTGGCTGAGGCTATACTGTGTCCCTGTTGTGTGCCTGCATATCTCATATGCCCTTTTGATTTTCTTCAAGTTGGGGGAGTCCTTCTTGACACATTCCTCATTCTGCCTGATGTTTTCTGTATGTAGAAAGGTTACCCACACTCTTTTCAGACTCACCAAGGTCTTACAGTTAGTTGAAGGGGCTTTACTACTGGCGCTATTTACCCACTGTACACCTCTGTTTTAGAGGCATACTCACCACACTGACTGGAGCCTGCTGAGATCTTCCGTTTGCGTGAGGCAGTTACTGAATCTCCATTCAAGCTGGCACAGTTTAATCCACTATAGTCCAAGGTTTGCCTGGGAGCAAAGTTTCCAGTTTTCCCCGTGTGCTAGGATGCCTCTGCAGTGCACGGTCATGGCCCAGGGCTAGATTCTGGGCCCTGCTCGCTGTTTGGAGTTCTCTGGGCAAGGCCTGGTTAGAGCTTCTGGTCCCTCTCCTGCACATTAGGCTGGTCCCCATTATATATATTAAAAAAAAAAACCCACATCTTTTTTAAACCATTCCTCTGTTAATGGGCATTTGGGTTGTTCCCACTATTTAGGTATTACAAATTGTGCTGCTATAAACATGGATGCATGTATGTCACTGTAGTATAATTTTTTTTTAATTCTTCTGGGAAAATACCAAGAAGGGGAATAGCTGGGTCGAATGGAACCTCCTATTTTTTTGAAGAATTTCCACACTGATTACAACAGTGGTTGTGCAAGTCTACACTCTACCAATAGTGGAGAAGCATTCCTTTTTCCCCACAGTTGCTCTAGCATTTGTTACTGGTGGATTCCTTGGCAATAGCCATTCTTTCGAGAGTGAGATGGAATCTCCGTGTTGATTTAATTTGCATTTCTCAAATGATCAATGATGTTGAACATTTTTCATGTATTTATTTCATGTATTTATTTGCTGTTTATATTTCTTCATCTGAAAAGTGTGTATTCATCTCAGAAGCCCATTTTTATTGGATTTTTTACTTGGAAGTGTCTGATTTTTTTCAAGTGTGTATATGTCCTAGTTAGAAGCTCTTTGTGGGACAACTGGCTATAATTTTTCCCATTCTGTGTGTTGTCTTTTCACCCTGTTGGTGATTTCTTTTGCCTTGCAAAAGCTTTTTATTAAGGTGAGATTCCATTTCTTGATTCTTTGTAATATTTCCCGTGTAGTCTGTGTTTTGTTCATAACATATCTCCTATGCCTATATTTTTGAGATTTTTAACTATTTTCTCTGCCAGTAAATCTGATGTTTCTGTTTTAATATTTAGATCTTTGATCCATTTTTAATTTAGTGTACAGGGATAGACATGGGTTTTAGTCTTTGGTATGTGGAAAGTTAATTTTGCCAGCACCATTTTTTCAGTAAACTATCTTTCATCCAGTGAACATGTTTGGCTCCTTGTCAAAGATAAGGTGGCTGGGTTTTTTTGGGGTTACATCTGCATTGTTTGTTCTATTGTACAGATCCTTAGACCTGTTTTTATGCCAATACCATGCTGATTTTATCACAAAACTTTTGTAGTATAGTTTTAGGTCAGGAATTGTGATTCCCTGACTTGTCTTTGTTGCCAAGCATTGCTTTTGTTATCCTAGGTCTTTTCTGGTTCCTAATGAATTTTAGGAATGTTTGTTAAAGATTGATGATATATGCTAATGATACATTGATTGAGATTGCATTAAATCTGTATAGCAGTTTTGGGAGTATAGCCATTTTCACTCTGTTGGTTCTTCCTATCCAAGAGTAAGGGATGTCTTTTGATTTTCTGATATCTTCTATGATCTCCTTTTTTTAGATTACCATAATTTTTCACTGTACAGATCTTTTATATCCTTTGTTAAATGTATTCCTAAATATTTCCTCTTTTTAAATGTTATTATGGAACATATGTTTTCCCTAATTTTTCTCTCTGTGAGTTTGTTGCTTGTGTAGAGGAATACTACTGGTTTTTGAGTGTTGACTATATCCTACTACCGTACTGAATTTCAATGTTAAATCTACACCTTTTTTTTGGTAGAGTTTCTTGGGTCTTCTAGGTTAAGTATCATGTCATTTCCAAATAATGATAATTTAACTTCTTCCTTTCCTATTTATATTTGTTTTGATTTTTTCTCTTGTCTCATTGCTCTGGCTAATATTTCCAGAAATATGCTGAATAAGAGTGGTGACAATGGACATCCTTGTTTGTTTCCTGATTTTAGAATGAAAGCTTCCAGTTTTTGACCATTTAATATGTTAGCTGTTAGTTTGTTGTAGATGGCTTTTATAAGATTGTCATAAAGACCATCTATTCCAGTTTTCTGAAGGATTTTTTATCTTGAGTGGATATTAAACTTTGTCAAGTGTTTTTCTTCACCTACTGAATGATCATGTCAATTTTGTTCCTGACTCTGTTGATATGGTGTATTACATTTATTGATTTGTGTGTGTTGAACCATCTCTGGATCTCTGGGATATATCATACTTGATCATGATGTATAATCTTCTTGATGATTTGCTGCATTTTGTTTGCCAGTATCTGATTAAGAATTTTTGTATCAATATTTGTTAGGGAGATTGGCTTGTAATTTACTTTTCCAGTGGGGTTCTTCGATTGTTTTGAAATCAGGGTAATACTTGCTTCCAGGAAGGATTTTTAAACTACTGCTTCTATTTCAATTTGTCTAAAGAGTTTCAGCATTGGGGCTGGGGATTTAGCTCAGCAACATAAGCACCTGCCTTACAAGTGCACAGTCATGAGTTTGATCCCTGGTACCAAACAAAAAGAAAAAAAAAAAAAAAGAGTTTCGGCATTAGTGGAATTAGTTCTCCTCTAAATGTTTTGTAGAATTCAACAGTGAATCTGTCAGGGCCTGGTCTTTTCTTTATTGGTAAATTTTTAATTACATTTTTATTTTCTTTGACTAATATCAGGTTATTTAGAATTTTTATGTCTTTTGATTTAGTTTTGGTAACTTGTATCTACAAATCTATTTCTTCTGTTTACTATATTAATAAATTATAGGTTCTCATAGTAGGTATTGATGATCTCCTGGATTTCTGAAGGATCCATTGTGATTTCCCCCTTTCATTCTTAATTGCTTGAATTGGTGTTTTTTCATTCTTTTTGATGAGGTTAGCTAATAGTTTATCAGTTTTACCTATTCTTTTTTTAAAATTTTACTTTAAAGAGAATAAAACAAAAGAGGACAGAACAAAGGAGATCAGAACAGAACAATGTAAGCAACACAGCACTTCACAACTAGACAACTGGATATTAACATTAGCTACCATAATGTCTCTTTCTTTGAAATAGTTAAGCATAGTTTCACACACAATAATATCAAACATAAAAAAAATAGTTTAAAACCATTCAAGAGAATGAAAGTATTACAGAGCATTTTGAACCAAATAACAGAAAATGAACAATGGCTACTATAATATCTCATTTTCCCTAAAAAATTTTTGTTTATACTATCACACATATTAAAATCCAATAAGACACAACATGGTAGAACCAATGGTAATAGAAGAACAAAAGCATGGTAGGACTGCAAAGAAAGATGATATTAACTCAGCAATGGCTGCCATAACGTCTTGTTTTCTTCAAAATAGCTGTTCATACCATCACACATAATAAAATCAAACAAAACAGAATAAAACTATTCCACCTAATGAATGAAAACATTGTAAGGCTTCAAAGCAATGTAATGGGGAATCATGATTACCATAAAATCTTATGTACTCTTACCATTTCTTACACTAGGGAGACTATACAGTATTTACACATGTAAATTTGATTTATTTCACTTATGAGTGTGATCTCAAGTTGCATCCATTTACCTTCTTTATAACTGAGTAGTACCCCATTGTATAAAAATGCCACAACATTTTTATCCATTCCTCAATTGATGGGCATTTAGGTTGTTTCCAATACCTGGCTATTACAAATTGTGCTGCTATAAACATGGGTGTACATATATCAATGTGCTATGATGTTTTCAGTTCTTCTGGGAATATTCATAGAAGTGGAATAGTTAGGTCAAATGGGACTTGAAATCCCAGCTTTTTGCAGAATCTCCAGACTGAGATCCACAGTGGTTGCACCAGTCCACACTCCCACCAACAGTGCAGAAGAGTTCCTTTTTCCCCGCAGCCTCTCCAGCATTTGTTGTTGATAGTTTTCTTTATCCTGGGCCTTCTTTCTGGAGTGAGATGGAATCTCAGTATGGTTTTAATTTGCATTTCTCTAATGACTAATAATGATGAACATTTTTTCATGTATTTATTTGCCATTTGTATTTCTTCATCTGAGAACTGTGTATTCATCTTGGATGCCCATTTTTGTATTGGATCTTTGAACTTCAGGAGTCCGATTTTTTTTTTAATTATTTATAAGTTCTAGACAGAAGTTCTTTGTCTGAGGGACAGTTCACTAAGATTTTTTCCCAGCTTATGGGTTTTCTTTTCACCATGCTAGAGATTTCTTTTGACATGCAGAAACTCTTTAATAACACATGACCCCAGTTATTGATTCTGGGAAATTTCCCATGAGGTTTGATTCTTGTTCATGAATTCTCTACCTACTCCTATATCTTCAAGATTTTTACCTGCTTTGTTTTCCAACAGATTTAGTGTTTCTATTTTAATATTTAGATCTTTGATCCATTTAGATTTTAGTTTATTACATGGTAATAGGCATGGGTCTAGTTTTAGTTTTTGGCATAGGGATAGCCAGTTTTTCCAGCACTATTTATTAAAGAGACTATCGTTCTTCCAGTGAACATGTTTGGCCCCTTTGTCAAAGATAGGATGGTTGAGTGTGTTTGTAGTCATGGTTATATCTTCTAATCTAGTCCATTGATCTTCAGATCTGTTTTTATTCCAGTACTATGTTGATTTTATTACAGTAACTTTGTGGTATATCTTCAAGTCAGGGATTGTGATGTCTCCTGCCTTGCCTTTGCTGCTTAGAATTGCCTTTGCTATTCTAGGTCTCTTCTGGTTCCAGATGAATTTTAAGAGTGATTTCTCTAGATCTATGAGGAATGCCAGTGGTATTTTGATTTGGATTGCATTGAATCTGTGTCACATTTTGGGATAATGGCCATTTTCACAATATTTATTCTTCCTATCCCTGAACAAGGGATGTCTTTCAATTTTCTGAGGTCCCCCTCAATTTCTTTTTTCAGAGTATTATAATTTTCCCTGTATAGCTCTTTTACTTCTTTCATTAGATTAATTCCTAAATATTTCATTTTTTTTGAATGCTAGTGTAAAGGGTATGGCTTCTCTTATTTCTCTCAGTGATTTTGTTGTTAGTATATAGGAATGTTAGTGATTTTTGAGTATTGACTTTGTATCTAGCTACATTGCTGAATCTATTATACCTAGGAGTCTTTCATTGGAGTTTGGGGGGTCTTCTATGTAGAGTATCATGTCTTCTGCAAATAATGATAATTTAACTTCCACTTTTCCTTTCTTTACTCCTTTTATTTCTCTCTCTTGTCTAATTGCTAGTATTTCCAGTACTATGTTGAATAGGAGCAGTGATAAGGGACATCCTTGTTTTGTTCCTGATTTTAGGGTAAAGGCTTTCGGGTTTTGGCCATTTAGTATGATACTGGCTGTTGGTTTGTCATAAATGGCCTTTATCATATTGTGGTAAAGACCATGTATTCCAATTCTCTGTAAGTTTATCATGAATGAGTGTTGGACCTTATCAATATTTTTTGTGCATCTATTGAATTGATTATATGGTTCTTATTTTTGGCTCTATTGATATGGTGGATTACATTTATTGATTTATGTATGTTGAACCATCCCTGCATTCCTGAGATGAATCCCACTTGGTTGTGGTATATAATTTTCTTGATGATTTGCTGTATCCCATTTGGCAATATTTTATTGAGAATATCTGCATCTATGTTCATTAGGGAAATTGGCCTGTAGTTCTCTGTTTTAGTTGGATCTTTCTCAGGTTTTGGTATTAGAGTAATGTTTGCTTCCAGAAATGACTTAGGAAGGATTGCTTCCCTTTTAAATTCATTGAAGAGGTTGAACAGTGTCTTCTTTGTATTTCTTGTAGAATTCTGCATTGAATCTGTCTGGGCCTGGGCTCTTCTTTGTTGGTAAGGACTTAATTACATTTTCAATTTCATTAATAGAAATTGGGTTATTCAGCAGTTTTACATCTTTTTGACCCAGCTTTGTTACTTCATGCTTCTAGGAATCTGTCCACTTCTTCTATGTTATTGAACCTATGAGAGTAGAGGTTTTCGAAATAGGTGATGATGATCTTCTGTATTTCCACAGAGTCTGTAGTGATTTTACATTTTTCATTCCTTATTGCATGAATTTGAGTTTTTATTTCCTTTTTTAAAATAAAATTGGCTAGGAGCTTATCACTTTTATTTATTCTTTCAAAGAATCAACTCTTTTATTCATTGATTCTTTGTGTTGTTTTCTTAGTCTCTATTGCATTAATTTCTGCTCTGATCTTTATAATTTCCTCCATTCTTTGGCTTTGGGCTTGGCTTACTCTTCTTTTTCTAGATGTTTGATGTGTAGTATCAGGTTGTTTATTTGTGTTCGTTCTGTTTTCCTAATGTGGGAACTCAGTGCAATAAATTTTCCTTTGAGAACCACTTTCATTGCATCCCACAGATTCCAGTAAGTTGCATTTGTACTTTCGTTTGCTTATTTAATTTAATTGTTTAATTTCCTCTTTAATTTCCTCTGTGACCCACTGATTGCTCAAGAGTGTAATATTCAACTTCCATGTGTTTGTGGGGTTTTTGCAGTTCTTTTATCATTAATTTCTAGTTTCATGGTGATCCAATAGCAAGCATGGGATAATTTGAATTCTTTTGCATTTACTTAAATATGTTCTGTGGGCTAGTATGTGGTCTATTTTAGAGAATGTGCCATGTACTGCTAAGAAGAATGTATATTATGATTTGTTGAATGGAACTCTCTATATACGTCTATCAAATCCATTTGTTCACAGGTGTGATTCAGCTCTGTTCTTTCCTGATTTTCTGTCTAGTTCATCTGTCCCTTTGTGTCAATGGTGTGTAAGATCTCCTGTTATAATTGTGTTAGTGCTTATTTGATTTTTCATTTCTGTTAATACTTGCTTTGTATAGCTGGATGCTCTGGATTTTTGTGCATATATATTTAAGATTGTTGCCTCTTTCTCTTGAATTTTTTCCCTAATTAGTATGTAGTGACCTTCTTTATATCTTTGGACCTTTCTTGGTTTGAAGTTCACATTGTCTGCAAACAGAATAGCTACTCCTGCTTTATTCTGGGATCCTGTTGCATGAAGTATTGTTTTCCATTCTTTGACTTTCAGTCTATGAGTTTCCTTGTGGGTTAGGTAGGTTTCTTGTAGATAGCATAGAGTTGGATGTTGTTTCTCAATCCATTCTGCCAGTCTGTTTCTTTTAATTGGTGAATTGAGGACATTTTCATTAATGGTTATAACTGTTATGTATTGGCTTATTGTTGACATGTTATCTTTCTGCTGTTGTATCTTTACTTTTCCATTCTGTTTAATCATCTGCCTTGCTTAGTGATTTTTTCCTATGTGTATCTAGGATGTCTTTCAGTATTCTTTGTAGGGTTGGTTTGGTGATCATGAAGTTCTTCAGCTGTTCTTTGTCATGGAAGTATCTTATTTCTCCATCAATTTTGAAGGATAGTTTTGCAGGATACATCAATCTGAGTTGGAATTTTTTGCCTTTAGGATCTGAAATACTTCACTCTATGATCTTCTTGATTTCATTGTTTGTGTTGAGAAGTCTTCTGTGATTCTGATAGGTTTTCCTTTATAGGTGATGTCTTTTCTCTCTAACATCTTATAATGTTCTGTTCTTATGTTGGATTTCTGGGATGTTGATTATTATATGTCTGGGTATTGTTTTATTTTGGTTGTGGCTAGTTGGAGTTCTATATGCTTTACTAATCCATATGTCAGTTTTCATTCTCATGTTTGGGAAATTTTTAGCTATTACTTCTGTAAATTACCTCTTGATATCATTTGTATTGTCCCTTTCTTTTTCATTTATCCCTGTTAATTTTATGTGTTTTTCTTTGCATCATCTTGTACTTGTTGAATTATTTCCTGATTCCTTGTTGTTTTTAAAAGATCTTTCCTTTCCTGTTCACTAGCTGTTATCATGTCTTTGAGGTCTGAAATTCTATCTTCACTTTCAATGAGGCTGTTTGGGCAAGTTAATAGAATTTTTGATTTCCTGTATATCTCTTTGAATCTGTTTCATGCATTCTGTTTGTTTCTTATACTATTCATTCAGAGATTCTATCTTTTTGTTTTTTTTCCTCTAATTTTTTTATATTTCTTTTATTTAAAGAGAAAAAAAAACAGGAAAAAGGTAGAAATATTACAAAATTTCAAGAAAAGAAGATAAATTGTAAGAAATCACTAGTTGATAAATTACATATTGTTCTTTTAGAAATAGTTTTTCAAGATAAAAAATTAAAGCACAGAAAATGGACACTAAAGCAGTGAGAGTACAAGCAGATCTGTTCAAGAATCCAACAAGAACCTAGAAATATGGACATCAATCCCACACATCTAAACATACATGCAGCTATATCTTATATAGCGCTTCCTATTTCCTTTTTTTTACAATACAATTATACATTTTTAAAATTTTACTTAAAGAGAAGAAAAAAACCAAAACAGAAAAAAGGGTAGCAACAATACAGAATTCTAAAACAAACAAAGAAATAGGAGAATGAGAAAACATCCCACTAAGAAATTGGTAATTTATAAATTACATACTGTCATCCTGGATGTAGTTGTTCAAGTTACAAAGTTAAAGGGTACATAGTAAATATTCAAACAGTCAGACTACAAACAGTTTTGCTCAAAGATCCAACAAAGATTCAGCAATATGGTCATCTATTTTACACACTCAAACATACATGCAGTTATATCCCTTAGAGCACTTTCCTTTCCTTTATTTTTTACAATAGCAATTACACATTGTGGTTTTATTACACTTATAGTTCTTATTTATTTTTACACTAGAGACACAATATAATATTTATAAATATGATTCTTCTTTATTTCACTAATGAGGATAATCTCAAGTTGTCTCCATTTGCCTATGAAGGCCTCAAGATCATCCTTTTTTATAGCTGAGTAATATTCCATTGTATAAAGATGCCACATCTTTTTATCCACTCTGCAGTTGATGGGCATCTTGGTTGTTTCCAGGATTTAGCTATCACAAATTGTGCAGCTATGAACATGGGTGCACATATATCACTGTGATATGAACTTTTCAGTTCTTTGGGTAAAATACCCAGGAGGAGGATAGCTGGATTGAATGGGGCTTCCAATCCTAGTCTTCTGAGAATTCTCCATATGGATTTCCATAATGGTTGCACCAGTCTACACTCCCACCAACAGTGGAGCAGTGTTCCTTTTTCCCCGCAACCTCACCAACATTTGTTATCAGTTGATTTCTTGATGGCAGCTATTCTTTCTGGAGTAAGGTGGAATCTCAGTGCTGTTTTAATTTGCATTTCTCCAATGACCAGTGATGGCGAACATTTCTTCATGTATTTATTTGCCATTTGTATATCTTTCTCTGAGAACTGTGTGTTCATCTCAGATGCCCATTTTTGGAGAGGGTCTTTGAATTTGGGGAGCTTGATGTTTTTCAATTCTTTATATATTCTGCACACAAGTCCTTTGTCTGAGGGGTTGCTGGTTAAAATTTTTTCCCACTCTGTTGGTTTTCTTTTCACTCTGTTGGTGATTTCCTTTGAAGTGCAGAAACTTTTCAATAATGTGAGATCCCATTTGATGATTCTTTGAAGTGATTCCTGTGCAGTTTGCATTTTGTTCATGAATTCTCTGCCTACCCCTATGTCTCCAAGGCTTCTAACTACCTTGTCTTCCAGTAGATTTAGTGTTTCTGTTTTAATATTGAGGTCTTTCTTTGATCCATTTAGACTTTAGTTTTGTGCATGGTGATATGCATGGATCTAGTTTCAGTCTTCATCATATAGAGAGCCAATTTTTCCAACACCATTTATTAAAGCAACTATGCTTCTTCCAGTGGACATATTTAGCCCCTTTGTCAAATATCAGGTGGCTGAGTGTCTTTGTAGTTGTGTTTGCATCTTCTAATCTGTTCCATTGATCATCAGGTCTATTTCTTTGCCAGTACCAAGCTGATTTTATCACTGTGGCTTTATAGTACTGTTTCAAGTCAGGAATTGAGATGCCTCCTGCCTTGCTTTTGTTGTCTAGAATTGCCTTTGCTATTCTAGGTTTCTTTTGTTTCCAAATGAATTTTAGGAGTGTGTTCTGTAGATCTGTGAGGTATGTCAATGGTATTTTGATTGGGATTGCGTTAAATCTGTATAACAGTTTTGGGAATATAGCCATTTTCACAATGTTGGTTCTTCCTAACCAAGAGCAAGGAATGTCCTTCCATTTTCTAATATCCTCTTCAATCTCCTTTTTCAGTATATTATAATTTTCAGCATATAGGTCTTTTACATTTTTAGTTAGGTTGATTCCTAAGTATTTCATTTTTTAGATGTTATTGTAAAGGGCGATATTTCCATAATTTCTTAGTGAGTTTTTTGTTTGTGTACAGGAATGCTATTGATTTTTGAGCATTGACTTTGTATCCAGCTGCACTACTGAACATGTTTATTGCCTCTAGCAGTCTTTTAATGGAGTTTTTTGGGTCTTCTATATAGAGTATCATGTCATCTGCAAATAGTGATAATTTAACTTCATCCTTTCCTGTCTTTACTCTTTTATTTCTCTCTATTGTCTGATTGTCCGGGCTAGTGTTTCCAGAACTATGTTGAAAAGGAGTGGTGAGAGTGGACATCCTTGTCTTGTTCCTGATTTTAAAGTGAAAGCTTTTCAGTTTTTGTCCATTTAGCATAATGTTGGCTGTTGGTTTGTCATAGATGGCCTTTATAAGGTTGAGGTAGATGCTGTAGGAGGGGATCACACACACTCTTTTCAGACACACCAAGTCTTCCAGTTAGTTGTAGGGGATTTTACTACTGGCCCTATTTATCCCCTGTACACCTGTATTTTAGGGGTATACTCACCACACTGATACAGTCAATGCAGTGTAGTCCAAAGTTCACCACCTGGGAACAAAGTTCCAAATTTTCTCACACTAACTGGATACTGCTGAGATCTTCTGATGTCCCAGGTGGGGGGGCGGGCCCATCTGTAGCAGTTCAGGGCAGTTTTCAGTCTTGGGTGGGCCTCCTCGATGTTCCCAGTGGCAGGGCAGGCCCACTGGGGAGATTCCGGGTAGCCTACACCTGATGCAGGCTTCTGCTAAGTTCCCGGTGGCAGGGTGGGCCCACGGTGGAGGTTCCGGGCAGCCTACCAGTGATGCAGGCTTCCCTCCTCTAATTTTTTAACTGAGTCTTCTTTAGAAGTGTTCAGTATTTGTTTCACTACTTTTATCCTTTCTTCTTTTACCTAGGAGATTATTTCTGATTTGAGTTCCTTTATAGCTTCCTGGATTTGCTTCAGTTGATATCATTTTAGGTGTATGGCCTATATTTTCTTCTATGTACATGGCTCCTAGACTTTCTTGGGATGGGCTGGAGGTTTGAGAATGCATTTTTGTCTTTTGTCTTGTCATTTTTCCATATTTCTGTGTTTCACGTGATGTTCCATAGCTTCCCCCGGGCATGTTGGAAATCACCTCCTGCATCCTCAGCTCCTGGGACTGAATGAAGGTCGCTGAGTATGGATCAGACAGGCCTGCAGGGCCTTCTGAGCCAAGTCCAGTGTTTTAGGAAGGTAGACGGGCACTTATCCACTGGGAGCGATGGTCTTAAACTCTCCCAAGGCCAGCACCAGCAGGCTGGTACTCATCTCATGTGGCCTTTCCTTCCCAGATTGAAAGAAGGTCACTTAGCTATTCTTTCAAAGAACCAACTTCTCAATTCATTCTTTGTATTATTTTCTTAGTCTCTATCATATTAATTTCTGCTCTTTATAATTTCCTCCCTCATAAGAGTTTTGAGTTTAAATTTTTCTTATTTTTCTAGAAGTTTGAGATTCAACATTAGGTGGTTTATTTGAACTATTGATTCTATTTCTTGTCTATGTCTGGAATTCATGGTTTCCATTGTTTTCCTGGGCTTCTAGATTTGTTTATCTGTGTCTGCTTTAATGTCTTTTGATAGTCATTTATTTTTGCACCTCAGTGATTTTTTTCTACGGCCTCTTCCATTTGGTTTTTTCACTTCTGCTGCTCTCATTTCAGAGAGTTCCATTTGTTGGCTTCCTCTGTCTCTTTGTGTTCTGGACTTGTCCTGGGTAGGTTGGGCATTTGGAATTGAATTTTACTTCTTCATCTTGTCATTTTCTATGTTTTATTTTATTTTGTTTTCTGTGTTGATGTTTGTAGATTTTTTATGTTAGTTACACTTATCACTGGTGCCAAGGCTTTCCTGGAGGTGTCTTCTAGATGTTTGTTGATCTTTATTTCTATCTCTAGAATCTGCCTTCTCAACATATTAAGACTGAGGAGTTGTTATCTATTTGATTTATGGCTCATTCCTTTGGTACTGGACTGTGGTGATGGTTGTGATCCCTTAACAGCACAGTGTTTTCACTCCTCTTATCAGCAGTGCCATCCTGGGTTGATGGAGAAAGGGACAAGCTGAACTCTCACTGCTCTCACCAGCCCTGCTGTCCCAGGGCAATGGAGGAAGGGAAGAACACAAACTCTTACCAGCTGTGGCATACTCTTCTTGATATTAGGTCCATCTCTGTACAGTAGAGGAAAGGAGGAGGGCAAACTTAGACTCATCTCGCCAGCAGAGCTGTCCTGGGCAATGGAGGGAGGAGAAGCATGGACTCATACTCCTTTCACCTGTGCCACCATCCTGGATTATTGAAGGAAGAGAGGAGCGTGAACTCTCACTCTTCCTGCCTGCACCCCACATGCTTTATTCTACTGTAGTGAAATACAAAGAATCCAATGCCACCTATGGTATGCTAATTACCAAAATCGAAATCTCTTCTAGCCTCAATGTCTAATGTTCAGTTACAGGAAATATGGATATCAAAGGGAAAAGGCCAACAAATTCATGACAACATAGTTGCACATACAAAGAAACTGAGACATTTTTAAGATAACTAGCCTGAAATAGTGATTATCATTTTAAAACATGAAGAAACAGTTCTATATCAATATAAGTCTGTAAAGGAACATCAGTGTCTTACCAAATGTATAAAATTTTGTTATTAACAATGGAATTTTTAAAAACTCACAGAAGATAACTGATATAATATTTTTTTCCACAAATATCACTCTCATCATAATTTTAAAAAATAGGGGCTGGTTGCAATTGTTCTGTTGCAGAATGGAGTCCCCAACTTATGTCTAAACTGTACATTCTTCATTATACTGGAAGTCTAAAACTAGTATTACAGTGTTTGAGTCGGGTTGGATGCAGGGTCAACTTCTGGACATTCCAGGCAAAGACTTTTCCAGTGATTGGCTGTCGTTGCCTCCCTCCAGTCTCCTTGGGTCCCTTGTCACATTGCTGCAGCCTCCCACACACTCTTCTGTGTAACCAAAGCTACTTTATCTTCATGTTCTGAGGACATGCATGGTTATGTGAGGTCCTGCTAGATCATTCAGGATAACCTCTTCACCTCAGAGTTCTTAACCTGAATTATTTTTCCAATGCCCTTTCACACGGGAGGCAATTTATTTGCAGATTCTGGGGATTCAGACATTAGCATCTCTGGCAGAGCACTATGCACCCGTCATCAGTTGAACCCAGGGAAAAATTCTTTATAAAGTCTGATCATAGGGAATCAGTGAAGTAGAGAAAAATTTAAAAATGTAAAATAAGGCAAAAAAGGGTAAGATTACCAGGTTAACCAAAGATACCAACTTCACAACAGAGCTCCTTCCATACAACTTCTGCTGGACTTTGTGTATATACCTCCTAATAATGCTGATCATACTTTTTTGCAAAATTCTTGATAGACATGAATGTAAGGTGCCTGGTGTTTTTTCATACTTACTACTGGTAGTATTTTTAATCAGAACTTTTAGGCTGACTAGTTTCCTCTGTTCCTGTATGTCAGAGACTTGCTTGCTGCCCTGAGATGCAGATCTTGGAATCTGTTCCGAACAACTCAGCTCAGTATGGGCATTCCAGTAAACCACATGCATACACATCATATCCTATGGATAGCACATTGTGTGCTCAGGTACTAGTGATTACTGAGTGGCTAGTATCAACTGCAGTACGTACACATTAAATTTATGATTCTAATATGAAAACTTTGCAAAAAAACCATGAAACAACTGCATACCTACATGTACACAATGCATGAAATCCTACACATAATGCATGAAATCAGTTTTAATTTGCAATGGATCGAAAGACACAATATTATATTTATAACTCCATGAAATGTGTGAGTGTCTATTGTTATGGGTTAGCTATTCCCTGTCCACCAGTGTCCCCATATTTAAAGCTTGATCTTCAGTGGAGAGCTGTTTGGGAGATGGATTCTCTAAGAGGTGAGGTTTACAGAAAGGGCCTGGGTCAACTGGGTGTGGGTCCAAGTCAAGTGTTTCCCATGAAGCCATTAGCTCTCATGGATGGTTTACAGAATCACAAGTCTCAGGCCACCTAGGTGCTCTGAATTCCTATTGAGGATGTGAGCTCACACTTGAGCACCTAGGCCATCTACTCTGATGTGACACAGTCTAGAGGGTTGTCACCAGCATTGAGCTCATGCCAGAGCTGTGCTTGTCAATCTCCCAGCCTTCCTTTTTTTGCATAATGCTATCTTGCCCATGTTTTTGTTACAGTCATCGAAAGCTGACTGATAAATTTATCAACCAGAATATGCTTAAAGTTGAAAAGATCATTTCATTCATTTTAAGATGCATCTCAGTTCTAGAAACACCATAATGAATGAGTTAATGCATCCTGACACTTATGAAATTCAGTGTACTGTGTATTGATTGGCAAAGTTGAATGGCCAAACTAACTGAAGAAGGAGATTAGTGAGGTTACCAGGAAAGGAGATTGTTCAGGTCCACTCAGAAGGTCGGGTATTACCAGGTCATGACCAAAACAGATTTTTTTGTTTGATTATTAACCTCCTTGGTTTGTCTTCCTGGATGTCACTTCACAGAGATATGAGATTAACAAGAAAAGATAGATCTGAACCAGATAGTATTTAACCTGGGGAAACAGAGATGCAGCATTATCCACCTGGACATAGAGGAACCCTGAAGAGTCAGTGTTACTTTCTTATTTGGTCTGGTTCAGTCCTCTGGTTCTGGTTTGACTGTCACCTAGATTGGGTGGGCAAGAGAGTATTGTTGGACCACTGGCTTGAAGAGTCAGGAATTGGAGAAAGAAACAAGGAAGAGCCTCAAAAATGCACAAAAACATTTAAAAAATGGTCTCTCTGAGAAATTAGGGTTTTTTGCTATTATTGAAGGATATGGCGAAATGGTGCACATACTTGAAAATGATGTGGGTTTTTACAGTTTTTCATTAAATTGTACATTATATTAGGGAATTCATATTGTAACAAATATGTGCTTATTTAGGCAAAAATATACTGATTAGACCTATTATTTTTTTGTACCAGGGATTGAACTCATGACCTTGCATTTGCCAAGCTGGCACTTATGCCACTGAGCTAAACCCCCAGCCCCTAGACCTATCTTTTGTAAAATTATCTTACTGTGATTATAAGAATGTTCTTTCAACAAGAACATCATCTTCACAGTAGATATTTTGAGTGCTATATAAAACTATAAAGAAAAATTCACAAATTGCGCAGCTCAGGTTAACTTACTATTACAGATTTGAGACCTGTGTTTCCCAGTCCTTCTCTGCAGAGGCAGCCCAGGGACATAGACAGATAACTACTCCTCATCTGCTTAACACTGTCAGTTCACTAGAATAAATACTGCTTAGCCTATTTGGTGTTGCTATAGTAAAATACCAGAGACTAGTTGCTGTATAAGCAACAGAGGCTGCTTTGGCTCACACTTACAATCGCTGGAATACTGAGCTGCGTAGTGCTATTGTCTGGCTTTGGTTCCCTGGCTGTGTCACAGGGTGGTGTACGGCATCCCCTGGGGGGAAGGCAAGCAGGAGCAGCAAGTGGTACCTGCACCAGAGACCACATGGTGAGAGGGGGCACAGGGACAGGGCAAGGGTTAAGCTCATTCCTTGAAACAGCCTGCTCTGGTGGATACTGGTCCACACCTGTAAGGCCTAACATACTCCAAGGTTAGTATCTTCGAGATGGCAGGTATGGTGCCATAATCTAATCACCCCCATTGGAGTCCACGTCTCGGGGATTCCACCATTTGTCAGTGCCATTGTAATGGGGAATAAGCTTCCAGCACAAGGCTCTCTGAAGGCCGAGCACAACCAAACTTCTATCCGCATGGTATACAATGCACCTATCAGAATAAATATATATGTAACTTAGGTGATGCATTTCTATCATAAATACTGTATTTATATGTTACATACAAAGGTGAGATCTAGAAGGTACATGTACAGCAAATAAGAGTATGTCATTCTTCATCTTTACTGCTGGGATTGCTGTACCAAAAAGCATGGCAGATCACTTCACTTTTACGTAAATATTGGTATTTTCTTTCTTTTGCTTGTTTTTTCTTTGTTTATATCTTCTGTCCTACTTTCTTTTAAAAACATTCACTTTGAATTTCCTTATGAATTTAAATCTTCACATACTATTGAACATCTAATTAAAGGGTCCTTGCTATTTGCAAATGGAATTATCTGTGCAATTATATGTAACATACTTTTTAGAAAAAATAACAGGATTTAAATGTATATATGAGGCTTCAGAGATTCTTAATGGGCTGTACTCAGTTACTCTGAGGGTAATTCATGAAATAAGGCATATTTGTGAGAGAAAACCCAAGATTGAATGTTACCAACATTTCAAAAGGACTCTTCTTTGCTCTGGCTGAACACTACTGACCATGGAGGTGGCATGGTTTCAGGCATGGGGAATCCACTGCTGCTGTCTGCTTATTTATGTAGCACTCATTCATGTAGCAGGCCTTGTGCGGGTGCTCGATACTAATGAAAACACTGACCAAGGCAAATACGTGCTGATGATAAACAGCCTTTGCAATGTTATATAGATGTAGATATAGATATGCAGATACTCATGAAACCTATATGTGTGTGTGCTCCTGATGTGAAGACGTAAGTTGAAAATAGATTTTTGGAAAATATAAAAGGAAAAGCTGAGCCATCCTACTGTCACCAGTGTTATTGGTCATATAAATCTTTATTTATTTTGAAGTGCATTTTATAGTTTACAATTTCAGATTACATTTTGATATTGTATTTGCAGATAGTGGAGACGGCCCAAGGAATTACACCAGCCCTACAGCTGTCCAGTGCCTGAGCCCTTAAACTGTGGCTTCCCCGCTGCATATTAGAGAATCTTTACTTTCAAACTCTGTGCAGGACAAATGAACAACAGAAATCCGGCTAAAAAGGCTACTAAAACATAAGATTATACCTGTTAGAGGATTTATCAGTGTAACACAAGCCATTAGTTAACTTTGACTGCCCATGTTTCACACAGAAGTGAGAGAGACAGATTGTCTGTGAAAAACAGCAGTCTCATGGATCTCACTGTCGCCATTGTCATTCTGCCCGGAAGGACTACTGTCAGGAGCATCTCACAGTGAGCCACAAAGAAATGATCTGATGATAGGCACCAGGGGACCTTCCTGGGAGGCTATGTGAGAATAGCAGGAAGACTGGGTAAGAACAGAAATCATTGAAATTACTGATGACTATGTTTATACTGACAAATATGTCTATTTATTTATAATCATATAATTGTTGCATTTCTAGACAAAAGGAAAAGCCTTGAGATGAGGCTTCATAGTTTCAGACAACAAATATCCCTAGCTTGGTGTTCTGTGTATTTGTCCTGAAGCAGCCACCTCTGCCGCCATGACATGAAAACAGTTACATGCAAACATGGGGGTGACTGTGTTCTGAAAACTACAAAAATAAAGGAAGGATCAGAGTTGGCCTCAGACCTTAGTTTGTTGATTTTTACTTACATGATTAAGATTGCTGGGTATGGTGGCACATGCTTGTAATTTCAGCACTTGGGAGGCTGAGGCAGGAGGATTGCTACAAATTCGAGGCCAACCTGGGCTACATAGTGAGTTCAAGGCCAATCTGAACTACATAGCAAGACCTTGTCTCAAAAAACTGAAACAGAACAAAACAACCCAAATCACAAATAAATGATTAAGATGAGTGTGAACTGTATTTGAAATAAAAACGAGAGGTAAAAAGGAAGCAAACCATCATAGTAGATGACCACAGAGCCTCAGCAGTGTGCTATGCAGAATCTGAAAGGTATGGACATTGCAATTCTGAAGGGATTATCCAGTGCAATCAGGCCCAGGGACCTCTCCTTGAGCTGCAGCCCCACCCTTTAATTTCATTTTGAGATAGACTCTCACTAAGTCACTAAGTTGCCCAAGCTGGGTTTAAATGTGTAATTTTCCTGCCTCAGCCTCCTAGTGTGCTGGGTGTAATTTCTTATATTTTGCATGCAAAAATTTGTACATGTGATTCTAAGAGTAAAACTTATAGTCGGACTATATTCTAAACTTATAGATGATGAAAGAGCAATTGGAAGCACACTGATGTGATAGAATAGTGTTGAACACTAATTTTTTTTTGAGACAGGTTTTCCCTATGCAGGCTGGCCTTGACCTTGCTTATATAGTTCAGGCTCACCTCAAATTCACAGTGATCTTTTTGTCTCAGCCTCCCTAGTGCTGGGATTACAGGCATGCACCACCAAGCGTGGATCACACTAAAATTTACTTTTCATTTCCTCCCGTTACTTTAAGACATTTTAAAACTCTCCACTTTGTATAGGCCTTAACTTAGGTGGCCCCCAGTCAGTCCTGTTGAAGGAAGTCCTGAGGAGAAAACATTGCAGACTCCGTGAGTAAGGACTCATTCCCAGGAGAACGGTCCCTAAGCATCAGAGTAAGCAGGTTTATGTGCACTGAAAATGAGGAACAGAAGGAAAGGTGAGGCACCTGGGACAGGAACCGAATGTGCCACTTTATAGAGTCTCGGTGCAACAAAAATAAAGTGTGTCACTGACTCACCTTGCCAGATTAGCTCTTGTGAGTGAAAGACACTCAGTAACAACATCAATTATTATTAACGTTGCTGGCTTAATATCTTAGAGAATATGAACACCAGTATTTACAGTCTTTTGATAAATAGACTCTCATTCTCTAGGACACTCTCGGTTTCCTACATGTCATGCTGCACAATCGCCATTCAATCTTTTTAGGAGTGGAAGGAAGCTATTCTTTCTCCTGTGGCACATGTCACTCTGTCTTCTCTCTGTCTTTACCACCTGCAGCCAGCGTGTCAGGCAGCAAGCAGCTGCGACCCGGACAGAGCCCAGCCTCCTCCAAAATGGTAGCGACTCAGATTGTTTGCAATGAAACCAAACCTGTGAGATTGTGATAAAGTGTTTTTATTTTATCTTGTTAAGTTCTCCTATGTTTAATGTTTAAACACCAGGTTGAAACCATGATTGAAAAGCCTATCTGAACTGTACATTTATAAATATGGGAGATAATATTTTAAGAATAAAATGTAATATATCTCAATATATCTTTTACAGCCATCATTAATGGCTTATATTTACAGAATTCATCACCTGCCATCTACAAATTAACGATCCTATTTGGCAATATTTTATGATGTCTTTTTTCTAGTTATTTTTTCCTTCTTTGTACAAATGTCCCTTGCAAAGTGATTTTCTTTCGTTCGTTCTTTCTTTCTTTTTTTTTTTTCGGTACTGGGGATCTAACTCACGACCGCATGCTTGCAAGGCAGGCATTTATGTCACTGATCTAAATCCCCAACCCTGCAAAGTGATTTTTGTTAATTATATTTTTTTAGTGAAAATTTTTTTGTTAATTGTAAGAAATTTTGGTGATACATAATATTTTTGGAAGAAGTAAAAGCAATGGGTAATAATTATTCTGTGTAAATGTTGAATGTCTTTGTTTAAACAGTATATTTAGAATATTGGTAGAAAAATGCATTCTACTTTTGTTAAATTATTGGTGTTTATGTGTATTGTATATATTGTACTTTAAAAGGAGGCAAAAATATGATTAAAATAAAGTGAATCATTCGAATCATAATATAAACAAAACTATTATGAATTGCTCTTTACAGTATTGTGGAAACAAACAAAAATAATGATCAGCTTATAAGAACTGAACACTTAGGGATGCCCATTTATCTTTAAGGGAATAAAATGTTAACAGATTGTGATAAGTAGGATATTATTCACTTACAATTTTGAAAACGAAACTGTGTGGGCAGGTTTTATTATTTCATTCCAATTCTAATAGAATGAAATAAGGACTTAAATGAGTTAAGACTGAAAAAGTGCATTACAGCACTTCAGTATTTTTGAGATGAAGAATACACCAATCATACTTACCAGTGTCATCCTGAAAGTACCCAAACATTCATTTTTAGGTTACCAGGATGACTTACAAAATATAAGAAGGGAAGATAAATGATGTAATTCTACCCACTATGTGCTCAGTTTAATCAAATAAATTTGTGTAAGTCCTTTTAAGATTTTTTGATGTAAGTGCTAAGTATACATAAACATATTAGGTATGTTCTCAAGACACATATTTTATTTTGATGACAGACAAGTTAAACCAGATTTTGCAGTACAATATGATAATTTTTCTAAGAAAAAGGAAGCAATGTCTTCAAAGTCCATAGAAGAGTTGGTCTAAACACAGTTTATGGCAGAAGGGGAAGAGTTTGAGAAAAGAATTCTAGTGAAAGTCAACTTGATAAAAGTATGAAGGATAAATGACATTCATTTGGGCAAATAGTTTGGTCATAAATATTTATTCATGTGAAAAAAATCTTTCCCAAATAAGTGCAGATATTTTTATATAGATTCATATAATCTTTCTACTTTGTGAATATTTCTAAGAGAAAGTTGGCAGGCATGTCTTCTTTCATCTAAATTTATAAAAGTTTTATGATAATTATTGATTTCAATCTTCATAAAATGAAGGAATTTAAAATATTTGGGAGATAAAGAAATGATTATGAAATATTATCTACAAATTAGTAGTTATTTATTTCTTACCTTAAACCTGTTACTGCATAATATTAGAAGAGCTTATATGGAAATAAACAACTTTAAAAAATTAATAAAATCCAAGTTTTTAGAGTTTAACTAGAATAACCTTTCTGCAGAAAGAAATGAATGATGATGTAGAACACTAGAAACTCCAAGGAAGTTGGCTTTTAAATAATAACTGCCACAAGTCAATTTGTGTGAGTTTGCAGGTTGTTTTGTGAAACCAAGCTTAACTGGGCAGTGCTCCCACAGGAGAAAACCACGGCCTTCTTAGTATAACATGTAGGAGATGCAAGTTTGGTGCTGGGGAAACTTTTGGAAAATTACATACAAAATTCTGGAAAAGAAGAATTCTGATAAGACATGAAAAGCAAAAATTATACAAAACTGCACAAATCCTATCAAAGTTGCTGAATACCAGACCAAGCTACAAAAATCAATTATACTTCTAAATATAGTGAAGAAACTGTAACTCTGAAAAACTTTGAAAATGTATCAAAATATGAATACATTAAGGATAAATCTAACAATAGTTTCACATCTTCTACACTGAAAATTTTAAACCACTACAGAGGAAAGATAAAAACAGAAATAAATGGAAATATATACCGTACACTAGTGATAAATTGATTCTAAAATTCGTATGGAAATATGAAGTGCCAGGAATATCAAAAGTTTCCTTGAAAAAGGAAAGCAAATTTAGAGGAAATGCTATCTGACTCTTGGATTTTTATAAGGCAACAATAATAAAGGCAATATGGCACAATTGGATCAATTAAACTAAAGCCCAGAATTTGATCCTGAATTGTCTTCAGTGTGCATTAATTTTCAACAAAAGTCTAAAACCAATTCAGTGAAGGGAAATGTTATTTTAACAAATGATGCTGGAAAAATTGACATTCATTTGCCAAAAATTAAACTTTTATAATGCATAAAAATGATAGGCAATGAATGCTTATAATCCAAGCACTCTGGGAAGCTTCAACAGGAGGCAGAAAAGCCCCAAAGTTCAGAGGAGCCCGAGTAACTTAGTGTCTTAGTGAGACGCTGTCACAAAGTAAAAAATTAAAAAGCTGGGGACGTAGGTTAGTGCAAATGCTCTCTGTTCAGTCCTCACTTAAAAATCAAACAAACAAATAAAAAATCCTAACAATGGAACTTTACCTAAGTGTAAAATGTAAAGTTACAGACTTCTACAAGAAAATGCAAACTTTGTTTCTCAAATAGTTTTGAGACTAAGCCAAACATATTCTTATAAAGCATAAAGCAAGTTGTTCTTAGTTAAAATTTTAAAATCCTGTTCTTTGAAATGAAGTTAAAACAATAAATCAAGAAAATAAAAATTGTGAAGAAACATTTTCACGTCATGTATTTGTGACTTTTATCACTGTTTTTAAGGTACTTTCAAAGTTAAGGACTACATAAAAATAAGGATAATTTGAAAGTTTTAAAAGGGCAAAAAATTTGAATAGACAAATAGTTAAATTAAGTGGAAAGCTAATATTCACATAAACAAAATACTTAGCATCATTAATCATTGAAAAAATGCACAATTAAATACCATTATCCAAATATTATGTATTCAAATAATTATACATTAGTATTCGTTGTATCATTATTTATATTCATAGCATCATTGTTTACTCAACTATTCATCAAGACTTTAAGAGTTGAACAGTTTTTGAGATGCTGATGCAATAGAACACTTTTTTTAATGTCCACTTTAGACATACATAGTAATTCACATTCATCACAGCGAATTTGTGCTTGTACATGATATATCTTGATTCTTCCGTTTTTCTTCCAACCACTCTCTCTCCTTTCAACTCCTTTCCCTTTTTTATTTGCAAACATTTTGTTTCCATTTTTAAAATTATTCCTTCTTTATTTTTTAGTTTTCCTTTTTTCCCTCTTCCCTCAATTTCCTTCCCATTGGAATATTTCTTCACATTTCCCAGTATCTATTATCCCCATTTTTGTCCTTATTTACATTTTGGTTTCTCAGAATAGAGAAACATTTTTAAATATGTATCTGATTTATTTTACTTAAGAGAATGGATCTCAAGGTGCATCCATTTACCTATGAATGCCTCATTTATCCTCCTTTATAGCAGAATAGTACTCCATTGTATAAAACCTGCATCTTCTTTATCCATTCATCTTCTAATGGACATTTGGGTTGTTTCCAAGATCTGGCTATTACAAAGTGTACTGCTATAAACATGGGTGTGTATATATTACTGTGGTATGATGCTTTAAATTCTTTCTGGAAGATACCAAGAAGGGGAATAGCTGGGTCAAATGGAACCTCTAGTTTTAGTTTTAGAATATTTCTTCATAGTAAATAAGAAAAAAAAACCTCCAACATAATGATATGAATGAATGTTAAAATGATTTAGCTCAGTGAGAAGCGTGAGAAACTAGTAAGTACTATGTAAACCCATTTATATAAAACTTTTTAAATTCACTGTAATCTATATCAGAAAAATGATTATTGCTGCCTGCTTTGTTATGCCACCTGGTGAGAGAGCAGGTGAGATACCAGCTAGTGTGAGACCTAGTGAGAGAAAAGAAAGCTTAAGAAACTAATGGACATCTTATTATCTTGATTATTTTCATGGTTTAATATGGTTAAATGAGGTAAACTTATCAAGCTGTCTACTTTAAATGTATGATTTGTTGTGTGTATTTATGCCATAATAAATATGGTGAGGCAAAATAGAAAATAGATTATATTTTAAATACTTTTAAAACATGTGGCACTGCTTAATAAATAAATCTACTGTGAGCTTTACCAATCTGTAACCATAACATATGATATAAATAAAAATAAAAATTTTAGGAGAACTATACTTTCTATCATTTCCTCAGGTACACACATTTTTAACTCTAAACATATTCTGAGATAGGTTAGAGGGATGAAGGGATTTGCCTGCATTTGCCTGCACTGCATGAAGGACATGTGAGCTATTTGGGTGTATTTAACAAAATTATAAATGTAATATCTATGCATTTCAATTGATGTAAATACCTGAGAAACTGAGTAATACAGGAGTGGGTTGAGGTTTAAATCTAGGAAAGATGCTGGTCATGAATATTGATTCTTTCTGGAGCTGTATGAGGGATGCAAGAAGATTCTGTATAGTATTTTATCTGCTTTGTGTGTCTTTGAAATTTTCCATGTTAAACCACTTAAAATGATTGAAGCATACAAGTTTCATAGTGAAAAGTATATGAATTTGTGTAGGCGGTGGGTAGGGTTGACAATTATTGCAGAAAATAAAGGATACAAAAGTTTACTTTGTGCAGAGTAAAACTGGGCCCCCCCAAGGGGAAGACCATACCAAACTATTAATTATTATTTAATCTGGATACTAATCATGAGGAGCATCAGTGTGTGAGTGAGGAAGCCGCAGACATACATTACAGAGGCCCAGACTTGCATTTTTTGTTTTTCTTTATTAGCTTTGTTACTTTGTGCAAAGCAATTAACCTTTCTGAGCTTCAGTTTACTCAACTCTAAAATGAGACTAATATTTCTCCACCTCAGAAGGTGAGAAGAAAAATTTAACTATTTTGACATGATATAAGCAGTTAGCACAATGCATGACCTTTAGTACATATCAAACAAAAATTTATTTTCCTCTTTCTCTGATCAACCTTTCAGCTCCATCCCCAGCCTTCTTAAAGAATTTATAAAATATTAAGATTGCATTAACTTACATGAACTACTCCACATATACTTCTAGTGTTGGAAATAAAGGTTGTGGGTAAGAAAATTCAATGAAAGAAAATTGGACTTAGAATCAGACTAGGGAGCTCTTCATATATATATATATATATATATATATATATATATATATATATAGTAGTTTTTGTGAGCTATGTGGCTATAATTTAAGGAGATTTATATGATCAAACATATTTAGCAAAACTGGAGTCCAGGAGGGAAAGAAATTTTCCTGATACTGAAGGTTGCAATTCTGAGGTTGAGCAGTGTTATCAAAGCAGCACATAAGGATGATAGCTCCTGAGCTATCATTTAGGATTAAGTTAAGGAGAAGTCTTAAATTGATAAGCAAAGTTATACTGTAGCACAGGTATCATGTGTTACTATGTCTCACAAAATTTTAAATAATAAAAATAGTTGTTATGTTTTATAATAAATATAACACAGGATTGAATTCCTCATTAGCTGTATCTTTTCCAAACTGAGAAATTCCTGTATGTGAAACACTTTTTGTTGCATCTACGCCAAAAAAGTACTATTTATTGCTTTTCAAAATGCAAAGAACTGCCATTACAAAATTATAATGGTTGACATGATATATACTTAAATTCCTTTGGCTATGTGGAAAACTAGTTGATGTAATCTAATTTGGCTGCTAAAACAAAGAAGCATAAACTGGGTGGTTATAAAAAACACAGTTATTTTTCAGAGATGTGGAGGTTGAGAAGTTCAATATTAAGGTGTCTGAAAACTTGTTATCTGGTCAGGGACTGTTCCCTCAGAAACAGTCATCTTTTCCATGGAACCTTAAAGGGTTGAAGGGATAAGGGACCTCTATGGGTATCTTGTTTATAAGGACACTAACCCACTGTCATCACCACTGGGTGTGCTAGGCTTCACCCTATGGATTTTGAGGGGGACACAGATATTCAGTCCATTGCCTTACTTAGATTGGAACCCTCAATCCTGTGAGAACCGTGAGCCAAAATAATCCTCCCCTTAAAAATGTGAATAGTGAATGTTGTGTTCCAGTGACAGAAAAGCTACCAAATAAAGGAACCTGGTGCCAGAGAGGTGGGTTGTTGTGAATGTAACTGACCATGTGGTCTAAGAGCCTCTGGGATTGGTCTATGGGAAGTGTTTGAAAATACTTAATGATGCATGGTAGAGAAACCTTACAATGATGTAAGCATAGCTTATTGAGCAATTCTTGTGGAAACTCAGATGCTGATAGGAACGTAGGTATAAAAGCCAGGCTCATGAGGTTGCAGTAGATAATGCTGCCTCTATCTGAAAGTAAACTAAAAGCCATGAGTGTTTTATTCTGGCAAGGAATTTCTCCATGTTCTATCCATGTACTCAGAATTTACTTGTGGCTGAATTTGAAGGCGATAGACTAATCTGAGAGGAAATTTCAAAGCAGTCCGACCTGCAACCTGTGGCATAGGTCCTGCTGGCTTATATCATCAAAATCAACAGTAAAAATTAGTTGATAAAAACAAAGCTGAAAGTTTACAGCTTGGCCTGGAAATGAGCACAGTAAAGTTAGAGCAGAAATTAGTATAGTTGTTAATTTGATTAGCACCAGTAAAAAGAAGTCAAATACTTTGTATCAGGACAGTAGAAAAAATGGTTTGAGGGATCTCAGACATGACCATGCCCAACCCATCATAGGCTCAAAGGCATGAAAGTATAAAACCCTTTGAAAGAATTGGTTTCGAGAGAGAGCTCCAATGTTCTCTGCTAATTTAGTGACACCTGAGGAAGTGTTGCTCTAATTTCAGCCATCCCATCACTCAAAGGTCACTACACACATGGTCCAAAGAGGCCAGGCTACTGCTGGAGCTGGTGTAACGTCACCCACATAGTGCTGGTTTTGCAGTTATGCAACTGCAGGAGTTGTGGGCTCATAGAGATTTCTATTCAAGATTGCAAAGTTCTGAGAGGCAATGCGCCGTTAGTGGGTGGTGTCTGAGGTTGTGAGAATGACGCTAACTGTACTGTGGAGATCCCAGGAATTCAGAGGTGCCTAGAATATGGAACATCCGTAAAGAATAACCACAGACACAGAGAGGAACCAGTCTGGGAGAGAGGCCACATGAGCTACAATGGTAAGGGTCACAGGAGCAGGACAGCTCAAGCCCTTCAGAGCTCAGATCATCTGCCCAGATGCTGGACATGGAGCTATGGGATTTAATTTTTGTCCTGCTGAGCATCTGCCTTATCTGGGTCTGATTCTTATCCTCCTATTCCTCACTTTTGCAATGGGAATGTTTGCCTTGTGTCATTGTGTGTTGGAAGTGTATAACTTTTGAAAAGAATTTTTCCAGGAACTCACATCTAAGAGTTTTCCTTGAGTTTCAGAAGGTGTGCCGGACATGGACTTTTAGCAGTGCTGGGACTATTAAGACTTTGGTGACACCCAGAGATGGGCTAAACCCATTTGTATAATGAGATGGACTTGAGTCTTTCACTGGCTGGAGTGCAATGTTATGCTTTACATCTTACTTGTTCTACCAAAAATTTTGTGTTTAGAAAAGGAGATTTTAGATGGTTACTGGGTCGTAGAGTCATCGTATTTATCAGAGCATTAGTCCATCTATGATTTCTGCCTTTGCTGTCTAGGGGTAGGACCTGATCAGAACACATGGTCACTGGAGGCCTAACCCAAGAGGAGTATTGTTGCTCCCAGCTCCTCCCTTCTCACTCTGCTGTCTGGCTGTCACAAGGTAAGCAGATTTTCTCCTCCCACACTCTTCTACAATATCATTTCTGCCTTGGAGCTGGATTACCATGGACTGAATCCTCTGAAAACTGTGAGGCAAAATGAACCTCTCCTACTTTAAACCGCAGAGATTGAGTATTTAGTTTTATGGGAAAGCTGACCAAGGCCCTCTGTAAAACCTGAATAGATCATATAAAGAATTCAGAAGAAAGGAAAAGCAATTGAAAGCAGAACATGAGATGTCTTGTAATATGGAAAAAGACCTGTTTTCTGCATCTTTATATTCATAAGAAGTAGTAGTATAACTCATATTTGAAATACATATATGTACACGCATACTTATATATTATGTATCAAATTTATGAACAACCAATAATGCATGAAATAAAAAAAACCAAATACAATTTCATATCTATGTTGTACATTATCAGAACTCATAGTACATGAGATGTGATATTTTCTGTACCTTTTATTTCAACTAACAACTAGCTGTTTATAACATGTTTTAGTATATTTTAAAGTGCTCCCTCATATATAACTTCACAATCTTAAAGCAAAGTACTTTTTTAGTACCGCTTCTAATATTTTGCTAATGTTTTCTCTACTAAGGACATATTATTTTAGGGGATTTAAATGTGACTGTTTTCCTGTAACCTCAATTTGCCCACAATTACTGATAGCTAATTAAAACCATTTCCATATAGTAAGCTGCATTCCTTGATGCCTTCAGTGGTGAATCACATCAAGAATTTAAGGAAGAGATAAGATGAAATGTTGAGAAACAGAATATTTTATAACTCATTTGATAAGGTTTCTTTTGGACTGCTAGACAAAAGTATAATAAAATATAACTAAAAGCAATAAGAATAAATCAAGTTGAATATATTTTCTGGATATAGATGTAAAACTTATGAAAACACCAGCAGATTAAATTTAATAATGTGAGTATTTATTGACAATGTGACAGAGGAGGTTTTATATTCTAGAAATGCAAAGCTATGTAATATTTGGAAGTAAATAATTGTAGTACACAAAATCACTTTCAAAAAATAAAAAGATTATTTAAAGAACTCTAATACCTATTCATAATTCCTCCACAAATTAAAAAAAGGATTTTAATCAAGTTCATAAAGAATGTCTATGAAAAATATGCAACAAGGTGCTATATCTTTATCTTGTGTACAATTAAAGACCTAGAGAAAAAATTTCCACATTTGCGGTTTTGGGTCATGAGATGATTAAAAATGAAAAAGTTTAATCTCCATAAAGAATTGGGAAAACAGAAATTTAAATTTCTTTTCTCAGGTACTACAATTTGAAGAGTGTTAATTTGTCTGTGATATGGAGCTTTCCTCTATATTTTAGTCAAAATCCCTTTTCTCTCCCACTGGCAACAAAATTACTTCAACAAGCCCAACCGTTCAAATTGCAAAGTAAATTAATTTCTAATACAGAAAACAAAAACTTCCAGAAGGAACATCGACCTTTAGATCTCCCATTAAGTATCATCATAGGAATAACTGAACTTAGAAGTTATAAAATTCATCATCATTGATTATACATATGTAGTTAGATGGATATATTTGTCATTAGAGCAATTATCTCTAAGTTGCTATTTAAAAAGAAAGTGGAAAAATATTTGAAAATTAATAAATGTCAAAAGGGTCCTATTTCATTCTCCAAAATCCTTTATAATGTAAAAACATAAAACTTGCATATAGAGTTATTATTTACTAGCAGTATGCAAGCTTTGGTTGGGGAAAAGAATGTGAACTTATTTTGCTGTTTTGGCTTTCTTATTTCAACTAATTATCTTTTAATATAAATTTCAAGCATTAGCAATAAAAAATAAAACAAATGGCGAATATGGCAGAAAATACTATTAATAGCATGTAGGACCTTTGTTCAATCAAAAGCTTGGTTAATTTCTATCTTTTGTAAAATCCACCCAACAATAAACCTTTGAATATACAAATTCAAAATGTACTCATTTTGAATGCAATGTACCTCAAGGCAGAATGTGATTTGTATTTACTGTTTTTTATTACTTTTTCAGTTTATTATTATTATTATTTTTATACTAAAGAGACAATATGATATTTACAAATGTGAGTCTGATTTATTTTACTTAGAATAGTCTCAAGTTGCTTCCATTTACCTACAAAAACCTCAAAATCATCCTTTTTATAGCTGAATAATATTCCATTATATAAAAATACCATGTCTTTTTCATCCATTCAGCAGTTGATGAACATTTTGGTTGTTTTCAAGATTTTTCTCAGATGAAGATATACAAATGGCAAATAAATACATGAAGAAATGTTCAGCATCACTGGTCATTCGAGAAATGCAAATTAAAACAGAATTGAGATTTCATCTCACTCTGGAAAGAATAGCTGCCATCGAGAAATCGACTGATAACAAATGTTGGCAAGGCTGTGGGGAAAAAGGAACACTGCTCCACTGTTGGTGGGAGTGTGGACTGGTGCAGCCACTGTGGAACTCAATATAGAGATTCCTCAAAAAACTAAGATTGGAAGTTCCATTCAATCCAGCTATTCCACTTCTGGGTATTTTCCCAGAAAATTTGAAAAGGTCATGTCACAGTAATATATGTGCACCCATGTTTATAGCAGTGCAATTTGTAATAGCTAAATCTTGGAAACAATATATTTAAACAACTTTTTAAACAATGTCATTTGGAGGCTATGAACTTTATTGTCACCACTAGCACAAAATACACATGAATGTAACACTAATTAAGTTATAAATAGTATATTGTCATTTGAAAACTATTTTTATGATTTCTTTGCAAACAATTTTTTCTGTGAAACATCTATTTCTGAAACTTCTTTAACTGTGGCTTTCAGTCTAGAATACCAACTCATTCACAAGCTATTCAAAAATGCAGTTATGTGTGGGATTCTGAAAACCAACACAGGAGCACACACAGCACAAAGACTGCATGTGTATTGTGTGGAATGCTATTAAGTTCTGTATCTTTTGAATAAACCTATTCATAATGTAACTCGTAACAAGGATATCTGCAAGTTTCCCTTTGTTGTTATCAGCATTTTGATACTGTGAGCAAAGAAACAATGTGGAACATTGATACAGCAACTTATTTTTTCTAGTTCATATTCAGTTTCTGTCAACCTAATGAGAACTAACGTTAAGTGTGTTTTCATCAAACATATTTACTCATGGTTTGCTTGATTTTGATGGAAAAAATGAAGATTGTAAAACATTCTGAAATCTTTGGGAGAAAAGTGACACAATAAAATAACTTATTCTATTATAATTAGACAAAAATGAAAGACTTGTAATACATTCCTTTCAGTGGAGACTTCCTCAGGTTTGTTGTATTACCTAGTAAGACTTGATGTGTTTGAGTTATATCAAGAAATAATATGGTAAGAATCAAACAATTAATTTAAACCATACATCCACTACAGAGCCAGGATAACTTGGTGAGAGACATTTCTACCTTTATTAATTGGTTAAAGAATGCAAGACTGAGTTTCATCTCTACACCTCTATGATTTCAAAACTACGAGTGTTACATGAGTTTTTAAAAAGCATTCTTAGAGTTATAGAGTTATAAAAATTGGAGGTAGAAAAAAAAATTGGGGTGAGGAACTTAGATTTCCAGTAGGATGTGAAGACTTTTGAATACAGGTGCTATGATAGACGTTCTGGGTTATTTTTCCCATTTATAATGAAAGTACCCTCGCAGGACCCCACACTGTCTTCCACTGTGTTACAGACATGGGCCCAGCAGCTGACCTGACAAATTATCCCATTTAATCAAGAAATTTTATGCCCTGAGCAAAAATATTTGGACATCAGGTCTCTAGGTATCTACGTGGACCAAGTCAGAACAATTAGATTTTGTTCTTTTTAATTCATTTGGTCTGAGAAATTTCCTTTGTGCAGACAGAACTATGACACACAAACTTAGGAATCACTGATGAGTGGATGCAGCTGCATAGGCTGGAGACAGCCAATGGGCAGCCACAGACAGAGGATGGAGCAGGGAGTGTGCAGAGGGGTGAGGGAGGAGGGACGCGTGTGGTAAACAGGCAGGGACAAAGGATGCAAGGGGAAATGTGCAGTCAAGATTCGTGTCATTTTCATCTTGCATTCATCTCTTTGGGGTCAATAGTACACATTTGTGTCCTATGATAAGGTCCTTGGACCTTTGCTCATTTTTTTGATGTTGATATTTTTCTTATCTTGAAAAGTTCTAAGCATGAGTTGAAGGTAGTGACACTGATACCGAGAGTAGAGTAGTAGATTCATTTAGAAATATTTCAGATTAGAATTGACAAAAGTAAAGCTGCTGACAATATGTAAATATATACCTCAATCTTAGAGATAAAAGACTGTAAAAGAGACATCTAGCTTATGTTTTAAGCAAACACTATAACTATGCTACCCAATAAAAAATTTTGAAACGTGAGTTTTCAGGTTTCCATTCTAGAAATTGAAAGACATTCTTTATGAATAAATGTTAAACTTAATAAACAGTAAATTGTTATTAATATGTAGCATAATATTTTATCATTGTTTGTTATATATTATTATTAAAATATAGTCTTGAAGAGGCACTTTGAAATCAGATATTTTGAAACTTTAGTTTTGAAAATCAAGGATTAATATATACTCTTTAATACATTAATCTATACATTTTATGATTGATTTTGAGAGTTGAAGACACAAACATGAAAAATTCTTAAAACAATTATATCATTAAATCATACAAAATATAAATCTTGCTATTTAGATTTTGCTGCATATATATACATATAAAATGTTTGTATTAAGGAAATTATCACAAGGGCAAATTTCACACTCTAAGGTTGGGAAATGTTAGAAAAATACGTATTTCAAATTTTGAAATTTACACCATTCCATAATTAATTCAAATTGCACTTAGAGCAAGGATGCATAACCCTCCCTGAGGTTAATCAATAATACATTTCTTTTCTGAACTTTTTTCCAAGTCTAACCAATTATGCATCTTAAAAATATAATCTCTCCTTCACTTACCTTTATAGCAAACAATTACCATATTTCTTTCATTCCCTTTAAACCCAAACATGTTATGTGGATTGCTTGTATTTATTTACTTTATTACTTTAGAGTTACTCATTCCCAAAACATATTGCAATTTGCACAATATCACTACAGTGCATTCAAAATATTTTACATCTAAGTATATTATTTCCCTTTTGTCATTGATCTCAATGAGATTTTGAAATTATGTATGTGTAGTTGGATGATTAACACACAGACCAGCAAAATGAAGCCATCACACAATATGCTGGTAGCCCGGGTGTCATGAAAGAAATAAGAAGCAAATATTCCCATTTGGAAGAGCTTCAGTCTTTACCATTGCCCTGGACACTGGTCTGCAGTTCTCTCAGACTTCCAGTGCAGTCTTTTGTCAGCAACCTGACAGTGAGTCTCCAGCCCTTAAGCTGAACTGGCGCTTCAGGATCAATTCCTCTCACACCGTAGCATCCCATCTTCTCACCCTGAGCTGCTGCTGGCTACTCTGGCTCTCCAGGATATAGACCATTCTGGGCTCTGTCACCTTTTTTTTTTTTTTTTTTTCTGTGAGGAATTGATTTATTTAGGACACTGACTTATTTTCCTGTTGCTGATTCCTTCCCCACCCTGCTTTTTTTTTCTTTTTAAAATAGTAAAATACCACAGAACAAGACAAAACAAAGCCAGTTGAGGCAGTGTAGTGAAATTAGTACAGAACTTCACAGCAGGTTACCGGGACAACAGTAATAGGTACAATAGTATATCTTGTTTTCTTCACAATAGTTGTTCTTTCAATCAGGTATAGCAAAAAGGAAATTCAGAACATTATAGAACTTATCAAAACACAATATTGAATAGAGCAATACCATTAATCGGAACAAAGCAAAACAGTGATAAAAATATTTGACTTCAAAGAGATGGTAGAAGGAAATCCCCCTTATTTGCTATATTGCATATAGTCAACCTTGCAAGAGATGCTCAGATCTCTGGCTCCCACTTGCTAACGGGGCGGGAGGGATGGGTGTTTGAATCTCAGCCCACGCACCAGTAAGCTCACAGCCACTTACCAGGGCAGGGAGCTGGCTGCTTGGTTTCCCAGCGCCCTAAGTTCCAACATGACGCAGATCTCAGGAGATGCTGATGGTTCTTGCCCTGAGGTGGCTGCGGCTTGCCGGGCCCTTCTTTGTCTTCTTTTTTTTTTTTTTTTGTCTTTTTGTCTTTTTGAGACAGGGTCTTGCTATGCAGTTCAGGCTGGCCTTGAGCTCACTTTGTAGCCCAGGCTGGCCTCAACCTCACAACAATCTTCCTGCCTCAGCCCTCCCAAGTGCTGTTATTACAGGTGTGAGCCACCACGCCCGGCTTCTTTCACCTCTTATTTTAGAAGCCTAACTAATAAATTCCCTTGCATAATTACACATATGTTTTCTGTTGATTCTGTTCCTATAGTGAATCCCAACTAACACAGTTTTTAGTACCAGAAGTGGTTCTAGAGAAACAAAATTGTAAGAGTGAAAAATGCATAATGATTAAAATTCAAGGTTGCTTTACTTCAGTGAAATTTCTAGGAATTCAGTGTTAGGGGGATATGTGGAGATTGCCCTTCTGTGGTAAAAACTTTTTATATCTGACCCCTTTTACAACCAAGAAGAAAGCACAACACCTAATGATTCAATTTGGGTTTTGGAGGCACAGATCCCTCACTTGAATGTATCACTCAGGCCCATTTGCCAAGGGACTCAGAAAGCTGCTAGTTTTGGGAGGGTACCCAGAGCAAAAGAAGGCTCTGTGGTAAGTCCAGTCTGCTGTGCAGGCTGCTCTACAGTTTGGGCCATACACTACAGCACATCCAATGGGATCTGAGAATCAGTGGCAGATACAGATGCTATTTGGGGTCTCTTGCAGGCCTCTGTACATGAGTGAAGACCCTTAATATTTTAGAGCAAGGTTTTGCTATCATCTGCAGACCATCACCCTTTGAGAAACAGATCCTGGGTGCTACTGGGCCTTAGCAGAAACTGAATGTTTAACTGTGGTTACTGTGCAACCTGAGCTGCCCATCATAAAATTGGTGTTCTCTGATACGCTGAGTCATAAGCTTGGACAGCAACCATCAGTCATCAAAAGAAGTGGTACATATGTGACTGAGTCTAAGCAGGTCTTGAAGGTAGAAGGACATTTCATGAAGAAGTAGCCAAAATGCTCAATATTCTTACTCTTTCCTGTCCTGCTTTATTCCACACTATCTTGGTTACTTTTCTCTCCGAGACAAATACTTAATCCCAAAATGAAGCAAGGAAAGGTTTATTTAGCTTACAGTTTTGGGAGGTTTCAGTCCATACTTAACTGGTTCCAAGGCATGGAATGGCTAAGAGGAAACTGTCCATGGCGGCCAGCAATAAGAGCAAAAAGGACCATAAGGGAAAGCATACCTCTTTCCCTTCCTTGCATTGTATGCTGCCTTTGTGTCCCTGGGTGGGGCAGTGCTCACACCACAAATCCTAGCACTAGACAATGAACTGATCACAAATACTGCTTCCATGACTGCATGAGGCTTTAAGGGGACATCCAGAAACAAACCATAACACATACCATGCACTGATGGCTTCATGAAGTAGATCCTATTATTATCTGACAGAGGCAGGGAAGACTAGGGCCTGGTTTATAGGTGGGAAACTATCTGCACATTATCCTGGCACTGTCCCAAAATGGACAGCTGCAGCACTGTTCCAGGTGCTGGTGTCCAGTTTCCTCAGCTTCTAGCACAGATCCACACCAGTGACTCCACAGTGAGCTTTCAGATCTTCAATCTCGACTGGTGCTGTATATTTCTTTTTATTAATGTATGTTTATAATACATAACAGTTGGATTCATCCAAAGAAGATACATGTGTTCCCTTATTCCCTTTCCCCTCCCCACATTCCTTCTTTAGATTCCTTTTCTCATTTTCATTATTATTGCTATTATTTGAGCTCATGTTTGTGTCTTATGATTGAATTCAATGTGAGTAATTGCTACACTGCATGGTGTTCCTCTATATATGGGTGCCACATTTGCCTTCTCCATTCATCTGCTGATGGAACTGTGTCCTTGATCCCACTTGTTCTGTGGCTTCAGTCTTTTTGGGGCCGAGGAGTTACTAGATCACTTGGTCTCCAGCACACAGAGGGCCACTGTGGCCACTGATTCTGTAACCTTACTTCATAAATTCCCTTGCATAATTATACATATATCTTTCAACATTTCTGGTCCCTTAGAGAACCATAACTAATATAATTTTTTAATTTTTCATTTCAGTTTTTAATATAATAACTTTGTGGCTTCTTAAATGATTAAACTGATATTCTCATAACTACTTTTGCAGCTTTGATGATTTGGCACTCTAAAACAATCTTGCAAATTATAAAATTATATGCATTTTTTGACATGTGTTGCATTTTAGGAACTTAAAAATTATAATGGTTTTTCAGTAAGTATAATATGCATTTTGGAAGCAGAAATGCATGGAAACTGTGTGGCATGAATTTGGTCAGGCAACAAGAATAGCTCAGGTGCTGCTGGAGGTGTATGGAGCCCTGTGCATGGATCTTACCCACTTCCCACCACCTGAGAGCCTGGCTGGACACCACAGGCCCAGGTGCCCTGCGACACTTGGATCTTGGATCCACCTGGCATGCAGGAGGCCTCAGCATGGAGGAATAGCTGCATCTCTACATTTACCAGCAAAGCAAAGTGAATTTCTTCATGATAGCTGAAAAAAGAGGCAACAATAGATGAGATAGGTTACACTTTGTTACTGAGCTTTGTGTGCAAGGATTGCCTTTCACATGCTAAGCTGGAAATTACTGGTAGCAAAATTGCAGAGAAAAGGAGTTCAGTGGCTTGAAAGCAATCTGGAAGCCAAAATGGACTGTATTTCAAAGAACCCCTCAGCACTGGCATTGCCAGTAAAACAGTGAATGCTAATGCATTCGTGGGAGGGGTGGCAGTGCTGCCACTGAAGAGAGCTTGATTGTCCATAGAGAAAGGCTTTAAGAAAACATCATCCGTTTGATTTCACTCAGATACAATGAACAATGTCTGATCAAGTTTCATATTTGATGAAAATCTGAGTAAATCTTTAAATCACACAAAAATCTAAGTGATAGGGAAGCTTTGCATCACAAATTACATTCTTTTCCTTTTTAAAAATGAAATTGATGACGCTTCAGATTTGAAAGAACATAATATGGCTTAGAAACTCCAAGAGAGTATTGAGTCTGTTGTTAATTATTTTATTCCAGACTGAATGACAATGTTCAGGGTATGTAAAGTTCCTATCATACAAAAATATAAGGATATATTTGAAGTGACTGTTGCCTTTAGAGTCAATTAGCTGTCCTGAGGTTGCTACAGAATCCCCCGACATGGGCACAGTATGTGGCTTTTGTTCTTGATAACTGTGAAATGTTTCAAGTTCCATATTACTGACTTTAAAAGGGAATTCCTGAAATTTAGAAGCAGGGGCTCTTGTATCCACATTCCTAGGGTTAAGTCACATTGTCAACCCACTCTTTTGACATTCTTTACTTGAAAAATCCTTTGAGTGTTTGTGATTTGTATATAACTGTCATATCATTATTAATTTTTTTTTAACTTTCTTGAGCTATTTAAAAGGATTTCACACCTGTCCCTTTAGGACTCTTAATATCATTTCATTGGAATACTTTAATCTCTGTAATTCTAACTCTTTGATTCAATTGACAGAATTCTATTCTCTATGCATACATTATTTTTTATTATCCAGCATATCACAGTTATAACTGATATAGTCATTATAATTATATCTGATCAGTTTCTCCATATCTTTTATAAGACTTTTTCTGGATCTATAATTATAACCTGATGTTATACTAAAGGATGTATTGAAGATCATGTATTTCTTAAGGCTAAATCCATCAGTTATTACTATCCCATATGTAAAAATCTCCCAAATGTCATAGATATATGTTGCCCTACTCTGCCTTTAACTTGTTTCCCTGCTTTGCCAGTTTGAAAGTAGATAAGAAATCACACTGCCACTTCACCCAGAAAGCAGAAAGAAAAACATCTGGGCTGAGCAAAGTCCCTGCCTCACCTTTCATAACGGTTTGCAAACCAGATGGTTCTCCCACTACTGCCACCATGAAGACTGGCCTCCCTGGGGCTGGGCATCAGGCTGACTGTATTCTCCACTGGGCCCCCTAGGAGCATACTGCTACTTTCTGGGCACCTACTCCTGGGTGCTGAGTACTGTGAAGATGAGCTGCTGCCCCACAGACTAAGGTCCTGTGTGTGTCCCAGAGCCTCAGTGCCAAATGAACAAGGCAGGTTAGAGCAAACTGGAAGACAGCACTTTGCTCTCATTTGGCTTATACCATGACACAGCAGACAAGAAACCAGGATCACTTTTGTCTTTTTAACTTATTACCTGTTGTCTCGGTTACTTTTTTCTCATTGCTGAGACAAAATACTTAATGCCTAAAATTAGGGAAGGAAAGGTTTATTTAGCTTATAGTTTTTGGAGGTTTTAGTCCACACTCAACTGGCTCCCAAGCAGGATGCCAGGACTAAGGAGCAGTGTTCATGGCAGCCACAAGCAAGAAGAGCAAAAAGGGCAAAAAGCAGTAAAAGCACACCTCCTTCCTTCTCTTATATTGTGTGCTGGCTCCCTGCCCCTGGGGGGGGTGTGTGTGTGCAACACACACACTGCCAATCCCAGTGCTAGACAAGCAACCGATCACAAACTCTAGATTCAGCCACCTCCATGACTGCATGAAGCTCATAGGGGAAAGGGGTCATCCAAACATAAACCATAGCACCTGTGTCCTCTTAGAGGATGAAAGACACACCAGAGGGGTTAACCTTACAGGTTCTCCAGGTCTTTGGTGATAAAGTTGACTGTGAGCCTTATTCCAGGTGGCTGGTTGTTTTTCCACATGGCATGGGGTAGTCCAGGAAGGCTTCCACCCTCTTCTCTCAGGCCTGCCCCTCAGCTCCTAGAATACCTTTACTACTTAGATTTCAGCGGAGAATCCTGCTTATAATTTAAAATATGAAAAATTCAATTCTTGCTGATTTGGTGATACAAGAAATATGTTTTCTTTTCTTTTTCATGGCTTAATTTCTAGCTGGACAAAATTTTCTTAAAAGCAAATCTGAATAAATTTTTGAATGTTAATTCATATATCATTTATGATTTACTTTTTTAAACACAAAATGTGGTGTTCTTGGCCTTCAATACTGATTGTAGCCAAATCTCTTTTTATTTGGAAATGTGCTTTGTAGTCAGCAGTGTGACTCCACGGTGACCAAGACTGACTGGGGCTTTTGTTTTGGACACAGGTTCATTGGTGGATGTTCACAGGTTGTAATGATAGTTCTGATGTAGTCTTGATGCAGTCTTCAGTCACTTAGCTCCCCTCTCTGTGATGGATTCCACTGTAAAGCAGGATTTCCAATGATTATCTACTTTCATTCCAGACAGGGGTTAGCAGCACTATAGAAGAGCAGCCATGCTCAATTACATCGTCTACTTGTTCTGCAAACTGGTACTTTTCTGGAATTCAAACAAAAATGGTGAAGTCTGAACAGAAGAAACTTCCCTTCTGGATTTGCCTGTGATACCCTTGGAACTCCTGCACAGTGATGTAACCTGGTATAGACCCACAGAACACAGGAATGATCCCTGCCTTTGTATGGACAAATTCTCTCTATCCCTTCTAGATAAAGCATTCCCAGTAAGTGAATCATTTGTATCCTCCAGATCTTGTATCATAAATTAGTATTAAATGCTATTATCTGATACCAAAGAATATGGCAGTTGGTCAGTGAGAAAAAATAGCAGAAGGAAGTTGTCTAGCTGCTGACAACTCTGTGCTCTGTGAATGCCCAGAAAGCATCTGATAGATTAAGAAAATCCAGTTAAACATTTTCCAGGTTTGCATGCCAAGGACATTGTTCACTGGTAGAGCATTGTTTATCTAACTTGTCCAAGGCCATGGGTTTGATTCCCAGTGTTGCACACACAAAAACAAAACAATAAGACCAAATTTTTAAAAGAGATTTATAGAAGTTCATGCTATGAAGAGAATATGTCATGGTTCTTTTTGATTAACTTATACTCAGGAAGAAGAAATATACTACACAAGAAAAAAATATATAGTCATGTATGTGTTTATATAAACACACATATAGACATATGAACAGAGGGGCTAGGTATTATAGGACTCAAAAAAAAAAACCAAAGTATTATTTCTACCAGGGGTTTTAGGGAAGGAAGTAGTTATAACATGATTTTAAAGGCCTGGAGCAACTGACAAGATACAAATTTTCAAACACTCAAAATGGTTTTGGCAAAGAGTGACAAGCAGGGAAAAAAAATCTAAAGTAGCATTAGTGAAAGAAGAGTTAGAGTTAGAAAGACTCCAACAAAGTGGAGAGTCTCCCAGAGAGGCCAATTGGCTATCTATAAAGTCTCAGAAAGGGATATTTCCTGTTGAATTTGTCTAGTTGCTCATTTACCACCTGTTTGCCTCCAATAATACAAGTCCTATCTTGGCAAATGTTCAGGCTCTTTTGGTTTTCACTGTGTAAAGAGCATCACTCCAAGTCCTGCCACACAGTAATTCTCAATAACTATTTGTTGAATGACCAAATGTACAAGTAATTCCCTAACCCATAGCTTGGATAAATTAGTCAGTCAAGGTTATGGAACAAATACAACTGTTCTTGAATGTGCTATTTTTCTTATGAAAAATAAATGCATTTAAATTGGACCTTCAGTATATAATGCTGCTTCATATTGCTGGGTGTGCTAGTTTCCCCAATTTTTATCACATAATAACACAAACAATACCAATAGAAAACAATAACTGGGAGAAAAATAACAAAGATATAATATATTTGAGTAATGTCTTTGGATCAGGCAACTGATGAAATAGTTTCTTTGGCTCTATTTCTCTCAAATTTCTCTCACACTGTTTACCAAGCATTCATATGAGCACTGTCCTATAGAGTAGAAAACTGAAGATAAAAAAGAAATTTCCCAAAGTTCATTGCTACCCAGCCCTGGCAAGGAGAGTTTCTCCAAACATGACACTTCTCCTTGGCTTGGAGTGCAGTGTCTATGGCCCATGCTGTCCTTAGTCAGAGGTGGGTAAGAAGACAGTTTATTGGGTTCCATGACAGTGCTTCCATCGCTCTGCTGGATGGGCAGAAAAGGAACTTGCGGTGCTGGGAAACCAAGAAACCAGCTCATCTCCCTGGTAAGCGGCAATGGCTCGGGCAGGCAGTGGCCTCCCCAAGGAGAGAACCAGACAGTGTCTCCTGAGATCCATACCATGTTGGAACTTAGGGTGATGGGAAACCAAACAACCCGCTCTCCTCCCTGGTAAGCAGCCACATCCCATCCCCCCACCCATGTTAGCAAATGGGAGCCAGAGGTCTGAGCATCTCTTGGGAGGCTGATCATATGCAATATAGCAAACAGGGGATTTCCTTCTACTATCTTTTTGAAGGAAAATATTGTTATCACTGTTTTGCTTTGTTCTGATTAACTATATCGCTCTATTCAATATTCTGTTTTGCTAAATTCTATAATGTTCTGTGTTTTGTCTGATTTTGCTATACCTGATTGAAAGAACAACTATTGTGAAGATAATGAGATATACTGTGGCACCTATTACTGTTATCCTGGTAAACTATTGTGACATTCCATACCAATTTCACTGCACTGTCTCGATTGACTTTGTTCTGTCTTGTTCTGTTGTATTTCACTACCTTCAAAATAATCAAAAAAATTTTAAAAAGTCACGGATCCATAAAAAAATGGAGATGTTTCTGGTCAGAGTGAAATCTCGTGAGTTATCCAAAAGCATGGTATTAAATTCCTATCAAGGTCTGCTGTGTTAGTCGCCGGCTCCACAGGTGTGGCATGTATCCCAGCTGTGAACTGCAGTTACAATCCTTGTGCTTACTAGTCTCTTACTGGTGAAATTATTGAGTAGCTGTTAAACCTGATGCTAATGATCATAAGTCACTGACAACAGAGTGAGACATGGTGGAGGAAATGGCATGTATTGTCATCACTACTGCATGTAGTTTTCCCCATTGCACAAAACACTCAAATTCAGTGACTTTGTCACCTTCCCGTTGCTGGGACACCCATGGTTCAATTTGGTTTATGGTTTCAGGGCTTCAGTCCATGATCAGCTAGATCTGCGGTAAGAAGACCACAGTGTGAGGGGATTGTGGAACAAAGCCACTCATGACACAACAGTGGGGAAGTGGACAGAGGAACAGTACCCAAGAGAAACGGGCCAGGAAACACATACGCACCCGTGACCACCAAAGCACACCCAGCGGTGTACTCTACTTATCACCTAGTCAGGAGACGCCGAAGCCAATCGGATTGAAAACCCAGCACAACTGTCACTGTTAGTCTCAGGCAAAAGATAACTATCTGCTGGCTGGATAGCAGCTGCAGCCCAACAGATCCTGTGTGCTAGTTACTTTGCAGAAGCACCAATAAATCATGTCACACCATTAGCAGCCATGTCTTTGCATCATGGAGAAGCCACCTCATTCCCTAAGGGCAGCTCATTCCTTCTGGTAAGTTTATCACTTATGTGTGGAGATTATTGCTCCCTCGGGGTCCTGCAGGGGCAAGTTTTGAAATTCTCTTTGGTCACTTGAACCCTGCTGAGCCTTTCCAGTTTTGAGTGGGGTTTTTGAGTAAGTCTGGGAGAAGGAGTGGTGCAATTTCCACTGGTTCCTCAGTGGTCTCCACTCATGCCCAATAAGAAGCAAGCAGCTCTCATTCAAAAGGGCTGCACTGAGGGGTTACCAAGGACAATTTATGTGTTCAAACTCAGAAAGACTAGTGCACCCGAGTGGCAGTTTTTGATTGGCAACCATTTCCCATCAGTATAAATGGAGATTGATTATACCTATAACTTTATAAGACTAGCAGGTTCTGAAGATTCCAAAAGCCATATCTAGCCCACGATTAATTGAATGTCTTTTAAGACCTGTGGCTACAAAAGGTCTCATTTAAAATTGGTTACCTTTAACTAGGAGACACAGAAGAATATCCAGATAAGCCATATGTTGTCTCTCTATACAATGAACCCTACCAGTTTGAGGGCTTCCTTTTAACTAGTAAGTATAGGCAGAGCCAGGAATTTTTGCTTGATGGTATTTGTACTATTTTGGCTTTGAGCCCAAGTGGCCTTGGCATTCTGCCTTCTAGAGTCCATTGTTAGTACCCAATGCCCAAAACCCCTTTGACCAGCCAAACTGGACTCTTACACTGTGACAGATGGGCTGTAACACTTTTATCTGTAGGGAGTCTGAATTAACAATGTTAACTCCTTTTCTCCATTACTATGCAGTCCTGCTTTTGTAGAGTTAAACCTTGGAGCCAGGGTCATTTAAGAGGCAGCTAGGAGTGGACATGCCCTGCTGTTCTAGCTGTCGTTGTTATCTATGAGGGGGCTACAGCTTCAAGAGGCAGCAAAGTTCTGTGCTGCCCACCTGAAAGGATGCAGATCAAGGAAACCATCATCATCTTTATCAACATTTCAAATGTTTCAAAGGGCCCTGGCCTCATGCGGATAAAGACAACAAACAAGGAGAGAAACACCATGGATTATAACTTTTGTCCCCAAATCACCCCAAAAGGATCTGGAAAAATTGTTACATGGCTCCCTTGCTGAAAAAGCCCAGAAGTCTCTGAATTCCTCTCTTACCTCTTTTTTTATCTTGCGAAATGTAGGACCATGGCATCCAGTGGGGATTCTGAGATTTTAGCCCCACTTGGGGCTTGGATGTGCAGTGTCCCTTTGTGAAACAGACACAACCACCCAGGGTCCTCAGAACAGCCCTGCTCTTTGAACAGGTGTTTCCCTTTCTGAGAAAGCCTGCACCTGGTGTGTCAGTTCCCTCTCAGATGCCTACAACTGGATCTGAGCTATCCCCTCCTGAGTTCCTCAGCCTTTCAGCTCTCAATCAGCCCTCCCAAAGGAGTAGTGCATGTGCAGAGCCTGACCAGCCTCTGTCGCCCAGGCTGACGTCTGCACTCTGGATGGCACTAGAGGTGGCTCTGCCCCATATTGCTCTGCCATAGTTTTATCAAACTGAAACCTTCTCTATATTTCAGTTTTGTAATGAAGGTTCATTGTGCATTGCTTACTAGTACTCAAATTATGCAAAGCACACAGTACTACAGATAGCCGGGAAAGATGGAAGTTAGATTTCATGATAAACTGACCTCTTGAGGGTCAGGAACCTGCTATTAGAGGGAGGAATGGCAGCAGTCTTGTCTGTATTTGCACTTGCATCACAGATGAAGGACCCCAGAAAGCAGCTTAGCTGGGTTTTATACCCTGGAGAAAACATGATGTGCTAGGCACACACTGTGAAGAAGGGCTGATGGGAAGAGACACTGGCTATGCTGCTGGTATCTCTTCCCTCAGGTTGTGGCATTCCCAATGCATGCTAAGATTACCCATAAGAACCACAAGGGAGAAAGCAGGGCGAGAGGAAAGCCGGGTTCCTCTAGGTACACTGGAGAACTGTCCCATGCTATATAGAGGGTAGGGAATTGAGGGACCCAACCAGGAGCCTGAGCAGCAGGATTCTGCAGATCATTCATTGATCTTGTCTAGAACTGAAGCAGTCCCATGCTTTACTCAGGTACGTTCTTATCTTTTATGAGATCTCAAATTTTCTGTTTATACTTTTAGATTTTGTTTCTAAATTAATGACTCTACTGGTCATAATGCATATGAAAATGTTTAATTAATAGTATCTATCTTGAGAATCAATATTAGTCATTGTATAATTAAACCCTCTCTAAGTTTGAGTCTAAAATGGGATCTACTTATTTAGAAATCTCAGGTAGGCAATATGTCACATTTTTATTTTCTAATTGCACTGAAATTACTCTGATAGAGAGAAAGGCTTATGACTAATTTTTCATCTTAATGGAGAAGATCCATCCACTCTAGATGTATAAATTTTCTGTAAGAAAATTTCAGCAAAGATATATAATTGAAAACCTTCTGTAATGGTTGATGCATTGTGTCAGCTTGAGAAGTTTAGAAGTTTAAGGGACTCAGCAGGGGGAGAAGGTCTTCACTTTGTAAACAAGCTGAGCCTGTGCAAGAAGAGGGCACAGAGATGTAGTGGGTGCTATATCCACCCTAGGGGAGGTAGCCTGCATGTAATACAGGGAGAAAAAGAGGCTTGCTCTTTCCTCTTTTGCTCTTGCTGCTTTTGCTGTCTTTGGCTACCTTGAATTATTGTCCTTGTGCCATGCCACCCTGTCTTGGAGCCAGTTTAGTATGGGCTAAAGCCTCCACAAACTGTAAGCTAAACAAACCTTTCCTTCCTTAATGTTGGGGGTTGGGTATTTTTTCCCAGCAATGAGAGAAAAATAACTAAGACATGATTTGATACCAGAGAAGTAAGGTCATTACTGTGAGTGTATCTGACCATGTAGTTCAAGATCTTTTGAGAATAATTTGTAGGAAGAGTTTGGGAAGATTCTGCATTGTCACATGAAAAAGTAGCAGCTGGAATGCCTTAGGCTGTTCTGTATTGGCTATTTCGGTCAGAGATCTGAAGACCAGAAGGCTGACAGAAATCCTTCCAGTAAAGACCGGGCTCAGGAGGTTTCTGCTGGGAAGAAGGAATACATTGATTTTTGGACTCCAGACAATATGTGTTATTGCACTGCAGAAATTAAGGGCAGCGACTAATTAATCTGGCAGAAGAAATTTCAAGGCAGTCAAATATAGAGGCTGAGGCAAGACTGATATTAGAGGCTTTTAGTCAGATCTATGTTAAGCAGGATAATTTAAAATGTGAGTTTAAGCAGAAGTGAAGCTCCAACAAAACTGTGGTCTGCAGAGGTAGAGCAGAGGAGATCTTGACTGCTGAAAAGGAACGGAAGAATAGATAACCTGATAGCATTACAGGAAGTAGCAAGTCTCCAACTTTTACATCCTCAAAGCTACAGAAGTGAAAGATTTTGCACTGAGAAGAAAGCCACAGAGTGCCATGTTCCAGAATGGCAGCAGCACAGAAGATTTGTTCCTCCAAGTTAGATTCAGAGTGCCCAGTGATCCAAACACTCAACTCTTATAGCCAAGAGAGAGGACAGCCTGGATATTGCTCCAGGTGGCAACAGAAGTTGACATCAGACCTTGGCATCATCCACATGGTGCTGGTTTCAGGTGCATGCAGAATTCAAGAGTTGAGGTGTTAAGAATGCTTCCATTCTGATTTCAGAAGGCCTGGGAGGCTAGGTGGTACGCCCCTGAGAGAGGAATATGTGAAGCTGTCAGGATGAAGCCAAAAGTGCAATAGAGATCCCAGAAGTTTGAAGAAGCCAAAACCATAGATTGGCTAAGGAAAGCTGCAATGAGGGAGCAAAGCAGGCCTAACAGGTACAACCACTTGAAGTGATGTAGGGGTGGAGTCACTTACACCTTTTGGAGCTGACAACTAGTCACAGATTGCTTTAGATACTACACAGGGAGCTACAAGACTTAGACTTCATGCTTGCCCTGCTGGATTTTGGGCTTGCTTTGGTCCCAATGCTTTATATCCACCCTGTTTGTAACTTTAGGAATGAAAATGTTTATCTTGTGACATTGAGTGTTGGAAGTGTCTAACTTTGTCTTCATTTGTACAGGGGCTTGTAGCTAAGAGTTTGCCTTGTATCTCAGAGGAGCCTTCGGACTTGGACTTTTCAGCAGTGCTGAATCTGGTAGGAATTTGGCAACTTTAGAGATGGACTAAATTCCTTTTGCATAAAGAGATGTACATGAGTCTTTGGAAGACCAGGGATGGGATGTTTTGGTTCTAATGTAATATAATGTTGATAGACTTAATACTGGTTCTAAAGAACTGTTAAACCTGTGTTATAATGTTCAAGTTGTGAAATGAGAAGAACAAATATGGCTTTGTATGAGAAAATTTAAAAATGTTTCTGGCTGCCAAGTTGCCAAGGGTGTATTGTAATGGTTGACACATCATGTCAACTTGAGAATTTTAGAGGTTTAAGCAACTTGTAAGGGGACCAGGGTCCTCATTTTGTAAACTTCCTGAGCCTGTTCAAGAGGAGGGCCTGGGGAGGGTGTGAGTGATACATCTGCCCTGGTAGCCTGCTTGCAGTATAAGGGAAGAAAAGAGGCTTTTCCTTCCCCATTTTTCTGTCTTCTGCTACTTGAACTGTTGCCCTGTGCCATGCCACCTTGCCTTGGATGAAACCTCTAGAAACTTGTGAGCTAAATAAACCTTTCCTCCCGTAGCTTTGGACGTTGAGTATTTTGTCTCAACGATGAGAGAAAAGCAACTAAAACAACTTCCTAAACATTGGTACATGCTCTATGCTTTTTTTTTTTTTTTGTACCTGGGATCAACTCTCGAGCTCGCCCTTACCAAGGCAGGAGCTTATACCGCTAAGCCAAACCCTGGACTTTATATGTTTTATGTTATATTGCTTTATATGTTTTTAAATATTTGTATCTGTGTCCTTTACTGTATGGCAGATATCCTATGGTGACCCAAATTATAGATGTGGGACCCTTTATTTAAGGTATGTGAGCAATCTGATTTCCTCTTAATATCTTGTATTCTTTCACTACAGGAAAAGTGTAATGGGAAGATCATTTTTGAAATTTTTTGTACATAGTTGTTTTTAATAATTAACAAACTAGAACACAGCCACTACAGTAGAGATTTTATATTTTTATTTTTATACGGGCATCGTCTTGTTATTAGTGAGAGGTATTGTGTGTTGTTATGGCTCTTCTGGAAAACAAATACTTGTATAAAGGCCTGGAAAAATAAAACAATTATACCTGACAAATAGCTTAAATTGAGATATTATGAAAGTGTGTTTTGTATTGTTTTTCCTACATGTATTAAATTATTCATGCAATTGGACTCTTTAAATTTCTTTTGAAATATTATTTAGTTGATAACATTTATGACATAAACTATGGTTTTTTATGTTTTAGTTATAGGGTTAATTTCTTTTGTTTGCAGTGTAGATGACATTTAGTTATTACCTAATGCATCTAGTTGAAAAATTTATATTTGTTTAATGTCTAAGATGTGTAAGAAACTGAAAGGAAAAGAAAACTGTAGAAGAGAATTCTTCTATAACAAGAGTTAATGCTAGTCAAGGAAATAAACACTGATAGCAGACCCCAGCCAGTGCTGTGAACTGAACTTAGGCAGGTGTACCTCTGTGATGATTAATTTCAGTTATGAACTCGACTACATTAAGGAATACCTAAAGAAGTGGTAAGACATGATCTCTGGTTGTGTCTGCCAGAGTGTGTCTGGAAGATATCAGTGTGTGCATCAATGGGCTGAGCTCGGAAGCTCACAGTAGGCAGGCAACAGTCAATCACCTAGGTCCTGGTCTGAACAGCAAGGCAGAGGAAATGAGGGCAGGAGGGCAGAGCAGAGCTTGTTGTGGGAGTAAGCATGACCAAACTCCAGGACACACAAGCAGAGTAACACTGTGTATGCAGTTCCCAAAGGTTCCCATGATATGTGAGAGAAATAAAGAGGCAGGATACTGCCAAATGTGCACTACTGTGGCTTTCCTCATGGGAGCCTGCCCTGTGACCCCAGCGTGTACTTTTGTTTTATTTTGCCTTTTAATTTTCCTCTCTTTTGCTTGACCTAAGTCAGCTCTGGAATGTCAGTTTCTCCCTTACCCTTAACTTTCCAAATAAAGTTTGTTAGCATTTGTTTTTTGTTTCATTCAATGAAATTTGAGACAAGAAGAACCTGGAAACAAAGACATGAGCACACCAAAACTCAGTAGCATTTATTTGCTAAGCTGTTTCTAGAACTACCTGATAACAGAAAGGCCTTTGCACTATAGAACTTAGCTCAGTGCTCATACCCTAAGAGCTACATGAAGTGCTTCCCTGATTCTGAGTCTTTCAGACTAGGATGGAACCATCTCTGCCTCCTAGGGGGTCTTCACTTGCAGAGGAGCTGTTGTGAGGCTTAGCTTTCATCATTGTGCACACCAGTTTCCCTAGCAAAGCCCCCCATCAGTGAAAATGTAGATCACTACAGTATTCTGAGTTGACTGTTATGTCTTCAGGCATTAATATTACATTATTCTTATTTGTTTATTCATACATTTTTGTAATGAGGACTCACAAATGCCATTTTTCTCTGCATAACTTTTGTAAATTTGCTCCTAATTTTGTAAAGGATCATAGCAACTGGGTCCTTAGAGTACAGTAATGATTCTACTGAATTCATCCTTCCTCAGAGGGAACTAATGAAGATCCTATTTCTACTTCTCTCAAACAATGGTGGAAAATCAGGTTAAGCATCTGTTACATTTTCTGTCTCAATGTTGACTCAAAGTTTCATGTGCTCAAAGATGGAACTTTTGAGAGGTGACAGAAGGTCTGGGAGACCAGGCCATGTCTCTCTCAGAGGAAAGTATGTGAAGCTGCAGGGGTGAAGCCAGTGCGTTTGAGAGCCCAGGTTGTTAGAAGAGCCAGGAACATGAATTTTCTGAAGAAAGCCAGGAGGAGGAAGCAAAGCCAGCCCAAGTGAGAGGCCACAAGGGCTACAGCTACCAACAGTGCCATCGGAGCAGAACCACCCCAGCCTTTTGGAAATCACCTCTCACCACAATTTGCTCAGGATGCTGGATATGGAACTATGGGATTTAATGTTTACCCTGATGGATTTTAGTCTTGCTTTGGACCCATTCCTTTCCTTTCCATTTTTCTCTTTTGGAATGGAAATAATTTAACCTATAGCTTTGTTTGTCATCAGTGTTTAGCTTTATTTTACTATTTTCCAGGACTCATAGCTAAGATTTTGCCTAAAGTCTGAGGAGATTTTGGACTTGAATTTCAGCAATGCTCAACATATCAGCACTTTGGAAACTCTTAGAAGTGCACTAAATGCATTTTGTATAAAGGGGTGGATATGAGTCTTTTGGAGGCCAGGGGAAGAATGTTATGATTTATATTTAGGTGCCTCTTCCAAAATCATTTGAGCTCATGAGGGTTATTGAGGGGCAATTGGATCCTGGGGGCATGATCCAATGGGTTAATCTACTCATGAGTTTATAGCTAAACACGATGTTGGGAGGTGAAGCCTGGGTGAAATAGGTGGGTCACTGTCTTGCCATGGGCTGTTTGTTTTCCTCCATGCCCCTCTTGGCACCAGTCTTGGAGCCAAACAACTACGGCCTGAAACCTTTACAAACTGTGAAACAAAATAAATATTTTCTTCTTAGATATGTGTGTATCAAGTATTTTGTCTCAACAACAAGAAAATAACTAAAGTAGTTTAGACAGTACAAATATTTTATTTAGCTTTACTAGACATACTCCATGAAAGTGCATTAGGAGTGGCAGATTTCTCCATTCCTCAGAGTTTGGTCTGTGGACCAACTCTACAGAATAACATAAGATTCTATTTGATGAGCTTCATTATAGACTTGGTGAATCAGCAACTCTAGATATTAAAAATAGAAATTCAACAATCTTACTAGCAGTGTCTATCATACTAAAATTGGAAATATTGATCTATAGGCACATAGCTGTGACAAGATTTTGAAAGCATTGGAGTTTTGGCAACTTACAGACTTGAATCATGTTTTGCAAACTTTCAATTTCTTTCATTTCAAATTCCACACAGAAGGCACACAAGTATACAGATACGGTTGCTGTAAACTAAAATACAAAATTTTTTGTGATACTGGGAATCAAACCTAGGGTCACTCTAACATTGTGCTGAAATTTCAGAACCCCCATCCCCTTTTTGGGAGATAAGATTTCACTACTACCCCACCGGGACTGATAATTTTCATCATCTTGTCCCATCCTCTCTCGGTGGTAAGGTCACAGGCATGAGCCACTATGCCTTGCTTAAAATGCAAGTTTTATTATTTGTATTCTTTAAATTTTGAGCTCAAAATACTTCATTCTCTGGTTAATACGTTGGATATAAGCTGTAAAGATTCCATAAGTATGCTTGTTTCAGCTCTATGAAAATATTCAGATTTTGCAGGATGACATTTATCTTTAACTGATGCTACTTTGATCTTCACCCCATAGGAAGGAAGAATACACAGTATGTGCACATAAGCATGCAGATAAGGTGCTGTATTTTATGGTTCTAGGCCACCAAAGGTGCTTTCTTTGAAACAGTGATCTTGCCAATTATTCATTGTAGAAAACCAGTATATCAATAAAAGAGATTCAGCTCTCATTTGAGTGGTATAGACTTCCAGAATAACCCTCTATGTCATCAGCTTAACAAAGGTTTTTAAAATCTGTATGATTATCCCATCAACAATATGAAGCAGCATGCAAAATATATATTTATTTGGATGCCTATGTATGTATTCTATTTGGAAAATTTGAACTATTATCCTCTTTTTTATTCATAAACCTGTAGTTTGGGGAATTTTGGGGAATGAATTTGATTGTTCTATTGAATGAATTTCACTCATCCTCTTTGAACATAAGCCCAACCCTGTTGAATTTTTACATTCACTAACATTTAAAATAGTAAATAATTGAGGTAAAACTTTAAAACAAAACCCACTTTCTGAAAATTATATTGGTGATGTACAATATTTTAAATATTAGCGAATGTTGAGCTGTGGTTTCCTAGCGATATCAGGAATCTCGCATTGAGATGGCTTCCCCAGAGCTGTGGCTTGCCAGTCCAGTTCACTTTGAACTCATGTTGCACCAGTTGAGCTCAGCTACTTGGGAAAGCATTGGGTTCAGCAAGTCTTGGGCATGCCTAGCATGTACCTGGAAGTAATAGATATAACAATATTAATATTAATATGACACTAATTTTTAAAACTATCTAACAGACATGTTAGAGACTAGTTTTTGTAACTCAAAAGCAGAGAACACCTTCTTTTCTCCTAAGCATTGTAAAAACTGAGCACTAGCTGTCCCATTGATCCAGCTTTTCACCTCTCTTCCTTTCATGGAAGAGTTCACTGCTCCAGAATTCATAGGAACAGTTTCAAAGGCTTCAGTGTTCTTTGCACATTGCTAGCAAACTTCCTTTCTGAGTGTTGGAAAGGCTTTCTTCCCTGAGTGTTATGGTTTTATTTCTAGATGATCCCCCAGGACCTCCGTACTCACAGGTAAGTCTTTAAGGAGGTGATTGGATCACGGGGGCATGATACTCATCAATGTATCCTCCCATTGATCAGTTTATAACTAAGTATGATGTTGGGGGCTGAAGCCCAGTAGGTGGAGGTGGTCACTGGCGATGTGGCCGAGAAGGGTCTATCTCCCTCCTTTCTCTGCTTCTTGCTGCTGCCATGCCCTTCTGCCATGTAGCTACACACTGAAACAACTACTAATTGTGAGCCAAAATAAAGCATTTTTCCTTAGATTTGTGAGTGCTGAGTATTATGTCCAACAATGAGAAAGTAACTAAGCCATCAGGCCACAAAAATACTGTATTTCAAACAACTCAAATTACTATATAATGCAATTATACATCGCATTTCCTTTTTGACATACAATTTTTAAATGGTCATTGTGTCATATTAACTTTTAACAGAAGTTTTACATACTAAAGAGGATACCATATTAAGAGTAATTAGGCTCTGGTGGTAATAACATTTTTCAAAAATTGCCTTGCTTGCTTTTCAGAATTTTTGTGACAATAACTAGCGTAAATATTCTGAAAGACAATAGAAAATGAAAAGATACTTTATAACAATATGGCATATTAATATTTTCAGTTATGTCATAAATAGTGTTGAAAAATAGTGAATTATTCTACAAAAAAACTAAAACTACTTCTGGCTATCATAGGCAGAGTTAGTTGGTACCCATACAGTTAAAGTTTAAATCCTTCCAAAATCCTTATGGATTCAGTTTAACAGTCCAGTGATATTTAATGAACTAAGTGTCCTCATGTATTTATAATTCAGTCAATCTCAAGGCTTCTAAAAATGCTTTTGTAGTTTTACCTGAAGCATTTCATAGTAACCCTTGAGTAAGACACACCATTTAAGAGTGCTGGCTCGTATGAATAAAATTAGTCCATGAAGAACCATCTGTGAGATAAATGTCCTGAGTCAGTTATGATAATCAGCTCACATAGAAAAAGAAGTGACTACTCTCACTTCCTGGCAGAATTACCCATGTTGAAATGCGTCGTGAGAACTATTAAAAGGGAGTCTTTAGGTTATGACTATGCAAGCAACATTTTCTGTTATCTGTAATCATCTTTAAAATTATGTGAAACAATATTTCAAAGATTTGTTTCCTCATATGCTAGATACAATAAAATGGTTATGCCTGTGAGCTTAAAACTCAGAGAAGAAAGAGAGTGATTTAACTATGTAAGGCATAGAAGTTAGGGAAGTTTGGTGCATACACAAACAAGAGCACATATAAAGAGACTTGGAAAACTCCCAACAAACAATTAGAGGAGAATTTGTATCTTTGATATTAGAGCATGGAGGGAGATTTAAAGAAATCCACATGAAGTGAAAAACAGCTCTAGATGTAACACTAGTTGGTGTCGTGCAACTTGTCTTGGACATTTTCATCTCTGATTTTCTCAAGAAAGCTTCTGCTGGGACCCACAGAGCCCAGTCACTGTAGAGAAAAACTAACAGAGTAACTTCAATCATGTGCCATGAAAATAAAATTCTTGACAGCAGTTAGTCACACAAGTAGCAAACATTTAGAAACGTCTTAATAATAATTGTATTATGAGTGAAACTAATAGCTTTGTGCATCCAAGGGCATATAAATCTTATATAAGAAAACTATCAAATTCAACAAGAAACTTAGATTAAGAGACTTAAATTGCATTTTGTGTAATTCTTTTCTTTTATTAGCCCCTAATTTTATTCTGTGTACTTTGTATCCACAGTGCTGACAACAGTGCCAGATTCTTTTCTAAGTAATCAATAAATATTTACTAAAGGACTGAATATATATGAATGCAAGAATTAAGGCAACAGAACACCCCATATAACAGTATTGTGTAACAGTTGTGATTGTGAAGAAGGGGTTTCTGTGAGCACACACTCAATTCGCCTGAGTTTTTATGCATCATAATTTCCCACAAGCATTTTCTACCTCACGGTAGGTGGCTGCCTTGCTGATACTGATGCTAGTAATCTATTGCTTTCTCATTGTATGGTGAACCATGATGAACCATTCAACTCCTCAGAGTTGATATTACTGATTTGAATCTCAGTGCCTTTTATGTATTTTCTTTTCCAGCATGAAATATTATTTAATTATAGAAAATTCTCTTTAGTACATACGCATATACATGAAGGGATTGTATTGTTAGAAGGCTCATGACCTGATGTGAAATAACAAATAGTAATTACTATCTGTTGATGTTCCCCCCAGTTTTTCTACCTACCTGTTATATTGGTGAGATTGTTAGGAAATGCACATGCAAATTAATAAAATTTTCATTTAATAAGTGCTACTCTTCACAGAGAAACAATATATGAAAATAATCATTCTTTTCCATTCTATTGTAAAAAAACAAACTAGGTCAATTGTATTATATTTCAGTTATCTTCTGAGGGATTATGTTGATTTAACTCCAAAACTAAATATATGTATAATTGTACCTAAGATATAGCATGAATCTCTGCCCAAATAGTAATAAATGGATTAATAAAAGGTAGGATGAATATGTAAAATTTAATATTATTCATCTTTAAAAAGAAAATTCTATTTGTGACATTATGGATGAACCTAGAGGACATTAAGCTAAGTGAAATAAGTCAGCACAGAAAGACAATTCACAGCCTGGCTCTAGTTCAGATGGTGCAGGTAGAGTGCGTCATGGTGACTCCTAGGCCCTGAGGAGGATCCAGAATCAGAAGGAGGCTGCTCAAAGCCTACAAAGTTTCAGTTATGCAGATGAAAATTTCTGGGGATTTACCGGAAAGCATAGTTATTATAGTTAAAAATACTGTAATGCTTACTTGAAATTGTCTTAGTTACTTCTTACTTGTCACTGAGACAAAATACCTGATGCCCAAAGTTGGGAAAGGAAAGGCTTATTTCTTACAGTTTTTGGAGGTTTCAGTGCATATTCAGTTGGCTCCAAGGCAGGATGGCATGGTGGGGCTGCAGTTCATGGTAGCTGCAAACAACAAGCAGAAACCAGCAAGAGAGAGAGACACACCTTCTTCCTGCCATTACATCCCATCCTGGCTCCACCCCTAGGCCAGTGTAACACTCACATCTCCAATCCAAGAGCTAGACAATGAACCAGTCACAAATGCATAATGCAAAGGCATGAGGCTTGGGGGCCACTGACATAAACCATGACATTCCATCCATGACCCCCAAAGACTCATGCACATCCTTTATACAAAAGACATTCAGTCCATTTCCAAGAGTTGCCAAAGTCCTAACATTTTCAGCATTGCTGAGAAATCCAAGTCCCAAGTGTCCTCCAATATCTATGGCAAACTCTTAACTGTAATCCCCTGTACAAATGAAACAAGCTTAAATATTTCTGAAATACAAAGGTATAAGATAAACATTACCATTCCAAAAGTTACAAACAGGAGAATATAAAGCATTGGAAACAAAGCAAGTCCAACATCCAGCAAGGCCAACATTAAGTCCTATAGTTCCATGCCTAGCATTTGAAGCAATCTGGTTGCAAGCTCCAAAAGGCTTGGGCACTTCCAGTGATTTCTGCTCCTTCAGCTTCTCTCTTAAACCTTCTCTGATCAGTTTTTGCAGCTTTCCTTGGATGATCCACATTCCTGGCTTTTCCAAACTTCTGGAATCTCTACTACACCTTTGCCTTCACCCTTATATCTTTACATATTGCCCTCTCAGGGGCACACTGTTTGGCCTCTCAGGCCCTTTGCAATCAAAGTGCAAGCTGACTTACCCTCAGAATTTGTGCATTTTCCTTGCACCTAAAATCAGCGCCATGTGGATGCAGCCAAGGTTTGCTGCCAGTTGGAGCAGTAGCCAGGCTTTTCTCTCTCTTGGCTGTAGTGGTCGATTGCCTGGATCGCTGGGCTCTGTTTACCTGATTGTGAGAAAAAACTCCTCTATGTTGCCACCATTCTGGAACCTCATGAGGCTGCCGCCATTCTGGAACCTCATGTGGCCTCCCTTGCCATTCTGGAGCATGGTGCTCTGCAGCGTTCTCCTCTGAGCAAATTCTCTCACTTTTGCAGTTTTGAGGCTGCAAAGTATGGAGACTGGCTGCTTCCTGGGATGCCTCCTGGCCATCTTGTTTATCTCTTTCTTCCTTCTCAGCAATCAAAGTCTGGGCCCTATCTTTACAATCCACAGCTTTACTGGAGTTTTCCTTCTGGCCAAACTCACAGCATTGTAAATTATCCTGCTGGGCTCATTGCTCTTGATTTGCAGCATAAAGCTGGCTAAAAGCCCCCAACAATAGCCAAGCCACAGCCTCAACATTCAACTGCCTTGACATTTCCATTGCCAGATTAATCAGTCCATTGCCCTTAATCTCAGTCTCAGGCAAAGTCTCTGGGCATGAGCAAAATGCAGACAAACTTTCTGCCAACCCATAACACACATTGTGGGGAGTCCAGCAACCGATGCAATCCTTCTTCCCAGCAGAAACCTCCCAAGCCTGGTCTTTACCATCAGGTATTGTATCAGCTTTCTGGTCTTCTAAACTCTGAACAGAATCTCCTCTAAAGAATAGCCTAAGCTGCTCCAGCTCTATGCATCCAGGCGACATGTCGGAACCTTTCCAAACTCTGCCCACAAGCCATTTCCAAAGCTTCTTGAAAAACATGGTCAGGTATAGACAGCAACGACCCCACTCCTTGGTACCAAATTCTGTCTTAGTTACTTTTTACTCACTGCTGAGACAAAATACCTGATGTCCAAAGTTGAGAAAGGAAAGGTTTATTTCTTACAGTTTTTGGAGGTGTTAGTCCATATTCAGTTGTCTCCAAGGCAGGGTGGCATGGCGGGGCTGCAGTTCATGGCGGCTGTAAACAGCAAGCAGGAAGAGAGAGAGACACACCTTCTTCCTGCCATTACATCCCATCCTGGCTCCACCCCTAGGCCAGTGTAGCACTCACATCTCCAATCTAAGAGCTAGACAAATGAACCAATCACAAATGCATAATGCAAAGGCATGAGGCTTGGGGGCCACTGGCATAAACCATGACAGAAATCTAAGAAAGGAAATCATAAATGGTCTCATGGCACACACACACACACACACACACACACACACACACACACTCTGAAAGCAGATATACTAATTAGTTGGTCAATAGAATCATTTTCATATGTATTTGCATATAATATTCACTAAATATACAACTTTTGTCAATTATAGCTCAAGAAAACTGGAAATCATAAGTAAAATTATAAGTAAATAAAATTAAATATAATAATTCTGATCAGTTAGAAAATTCCCAGGGATTATCTTATCTCACTCTCATGGGTTTTGGGGATACTGATGAAAAATGAAGAGAAAGCTGTTACATGTTCTGCTCTACACTTTGTTTGTAGTTATAATCTATCCTGTTACAAGGTAATTTTTAAATTAAAATAACTCAATGGTATTTGAGGCTTTGGGGCCAATTGAATCTGTTATTACTATTCACCTTTATTATCTATTCACCTTTCTCTTTATAACATGAGAATGGTCAATAACAATACATAATGCTGAAGTATGATCGTGTTCCAACTGAATTTTATTTACCAAATGTAATCCCTGAGTTGTAGTCTATTGATCTCTAGTAAGTAGAGTATTTAAATTTATAATGAGAAGTTTTAGATTATAAAAGTTCTCTAAGCCTTAAAAGTGCCTCTTAGTTACACAAACTTGTTTTCTAGGTTCTGATATCCTTGAGTGTAATGATAGTTATACAACTCTGTGCCACTGTAATCTAGAAAAGCTTATGCATCTTGTTTCCTCCTCAGTGACCTCCACAGGCCCAAACTTGTGTCGCTGTCTCTCAGTGAGCCAACAGCAGGAGGTAAAAAAGAAGTTAGTGCCTCAACTTTGAGGTACATAAGGGAAATCTTGAAGGCGTACAGTGCACTCACTGGATTATGAGTAACTCAGAGGAACTGTTTTTCTTGACTGGGCCCAGCAGTGTTTCAAAAGCAATAACAACAATGCATGCTGGAAGTGTGCCCATTTCTAGTGCATCTGCCATTCTAGTGCACAATGAATATCTTCTCTATAGGGAGGTGATTTGATAAAACTTCAAAATTTTATAGAACTGCTACAGAGTGCATTGACAATTCTAAAGCTTGCCACCAGATCTAATGTCTCTCAAAGGCCAATAAATGAGATTCATCAAAAGTCCCTCAAATTCCATAGAATTCTACTACCAGAAACATGTAAGTATCCCCAATTCCTAAGAGCAGCACATCTTATTTCTCTGAGTGCCCATGGTTCACTCTTGAGTGTGTCCTAAAATCTCTGCCTGATAAACTCTTCCTATTATCTCTTACTGACACATCCTAAAAATTGTTTTTTCTGAGATGGGAGTCAGCGAGCCTGAGCTTATTCTACAAAAGGGTGGTTTAGGTTTATTGGTCCTTATTGTAGCAACAGGGACCTCCTCCGACCCAGCCTACTGACACATAGATGTTAGATGTCAAAGGTGCTGACTTCATGGTGAGCTGTGACTCACAACATGGGAGAATGAAGTTGCAAGTCAAAGGAAGAATTTGGGAGAGTTTTATTGGAAATAAGAATAGCTCCTGAACCTCCAGGAGGGGTCTCAGGTGGTTGGCCACTGATTCTTTTTGTCATGGGTAATTTACACAGCAAAGTCACAGTGGAGCTACAGTGTGGATCAAATGAAAATCAGCCTATCAGATTACAAGCATAGTCACTTAGCTAGTATTGATAGAATAGGGAAATGTGTATGTAGCAAGAGCACATAGAAAGATCAAAGGAATTCTTACAAGAGGAGAGTATGGGTCCAGGTGTTCTGGTCACTCACTTACTTGCCTGAAGCTTAGCTAGGACCACTGGGCCAGGTGGTGTTAGTTGAAGTATAATCTCTAACTACTGTTTGTGTCCAGGGACACGTGTGGGGCTGGCTATTGTGTCTCTATCCTGAGCCCTGGCTCTCTTCAGATTTGCTTCCTGCCACAGTTCTGATGTCTTTCTTTTTTGTGCTGACTTCCTTCAGGGCCCTCTCTGAGTGTATATTAATTTCTATCTAACTTAGCTCTATATAATAATATCGATATAGGGGAAATAAACATAACTCTTAATCTACTAGATGTCACATATACTGAGTTCATATTCTCCAAAATTGAAGAATGAATTCTGAGGAACAACAGAGGTTAAAGTAGAAAAATTAGGGCCAAGGAATTTGCTCAGTGGTGCAAGTGCCTGCCTGGCAAGTGCAAGGTCATGAGTTTGATCCCTGGTACAGGAAAAAAAAAAAAAGAGTAGAAAAATTTATTGAGAAAGATCTTCTACACTTACTCCCTAGAAGGCCCACCCCTGTCTGACTGCCTACAATATTTTTGTCCAATTTAGCTGCCTATAATAATATCACAGCTGATAATATAAATTTTTCTTCTATATATTTAGTAGTTATCAGATGGATTTAGCCTATGGAATGTGTAGGGAATGCCTTTTCATAATGTTTTATTGAAACTAACAAAAAGCCAGAACAAACCTCCCTCTAGTTTAAAAAAAAAGAAAAAGAAAGAAAAGAGAGAGAGAGAAAAAGAAAGAAAGGAAGGAAGGAAGGAAGGAAGGAAGGAAGGAAGGAAAGAAGGAAGGAAGGAAGGAAGGAAGGAAGGAAGGAAGGAAGGAAGGAAGGAAATGATGCTAGCAATGTACTCCCAACAATTGTCATGAGGGTTTGCAAACCAGACCAATGCTACAATGGCCAGGCAGATTATGTTGACATAGGAGAAATATAAGCCCCAACCTGCTAGATGTCAGATGGGCTGAGTTTCTATCCCCTGAAATTGAAGAACAAATTCCAAGGAATAATGGAGGTTTAGAGTACAAAAGATTTATTGAGACATAGCTCCTGAGAGACATGAGCCTCAAAGGAGGGTGGTCGTGGAGTCATTTCTCCAAGAACAGTTTATAGAGCAGAATCCCAAGGGGGATACAATGTGAATCAAAGTATAGTCAACCAGTAAGATTATATATATAGCACTTAGCTCAGCTGCGCTTATCTATGACTTCTAAAACAGAAACTTTTGGGGAAAGCATGAGTCCAGGTATTTTGGTCACTCACGGAGGTGTCTGATACCTTTCTGGATTTAATGGACTGCGTGGTGCTAATAGTCTCGATTGTGCATGTCCCTTAAGGAGGTGTGTAAGTCCAGTCATTTTGCCGTCACCTTGAGATCTTACCTTCTTGAGAAGCACAGCCAGTCAGTTTTGGTGTGCTCATATCTTCTGCATTCCTTCCCTCGAGGGCTCACCCCTGTATGATTACGCATTAATTTCTGTGTAACTCAGTTGCCTCTAATGATGTGAGCAGGTGAAGCCAGTGCTGGTAGGAATTTGGAGAGTCTCACTGGACTCTGTGTTTCTTTAGCATATTTATATTTTTTGGCTGATTGAAAATGGGCCCCATGATTGTCAAATATTTTTATCTTTAAAGGAACATTGAAACTAATCATGTTTCAATTTGAAATCTTAGGTTTTTAAAATTTGGCAATGCATTTTTTAAAGAGTGAAAGTCAAATGAAGTCCACATACTCTATAAGACACACATGGTTGCCTAATTGAACAAAGCCACTTCATAACTGGTTCACTCTCAACTTCTCAATGTATTCAAATACTATTTTCTTTAAACAACCCTATACACTTATATTCAAAAGCGTTATGCATATTTTCTATCTTACATCAATTATATACTTTGTACAAGGTGGCACAGAAAGTAGAGCAAATGAAGGAAGGAAACAATGAAAATACAAGTGAGCATTGTTTATGAACAAGCGATCAGAAAGAACTGATTGTTTTTCATGAATTTATTGCTCTTTTACAGCTTAACCAGCGAGGCAGAAAAAAAATGTGTCTTAGTTGCTATTTTTTTCTCATTACTGGGACAAAATAACTGATGCTCAAAGTTAAAGATGGAAAGGTTTGTTTAACTCACGGTTTGTAGAGGCTTCAGTCCACATCAGCTGGCTGTAAGGTAGGGTGGCACAGGGCAGAAAGTCCAATGCTTCATGGTGGTGGAAGACAGCAAACGTGACAGCAGAAAAAAGAGAAGGCACAAGCCTCTTTCCCTCTCTCATATTAAATGCAGGATACCTGCTCTAGAGTGGGTGGAGTACTCACATATCCAATTCCAGCACTAGCCAATGAGTCAATCACAAACTCTAGACTTAGCCACCTTTGAAAAATCCTTCTCTCATGACCACACGAGGCTTTGGGGGATATCCAGACACAAATCATAGGATACCACCCCTGGGCCCCCAAAGCTTCATGCATGTCCCTTTATGCAAAATGCATTTAAGACATTTCTAAGAGCTGCCAAAGTCCTCAGAGTTTCAGCATTGCTGAAAAGACCAAAGTTTCCTTCAAGATGTAAGGCAAACTCTTAGCTGTGAGCCCTTGTACAAATAAAAGTTAAATACTTCAAACATTCAATGGCACAAAATAAACCTTTCCATTCCAAAAGTTACAAACAAGGGAATACAAACTATTGGGACCAAAACAAGTCTAAACCCAGTAGGGCAAACATTAAACCTGGTAGTCCCATTTGCAGCATCTGAGGCAATCTATGGCAAGTCATGAGATCCAAAGGGCTTGGGTGGCTCTACCCCTATGGCACATCTGATTGTTGTAGCTCCCTTGGCTTCTCTCTTTGGCCAGCTTTGATCCCTTCTTGCAGTTTTCCTTAAATGATCCACATTCCTGGCTTCTCCAAACTTCTGGGGTTTCCACTTCACCTTGGCATCACATGCAGTTTCACACATTGCCCTCTCAGGGGCACAGTGCCTGGCCTCCCAGGCCTTCTGAAATCTGGGTAGAAGCCTTCTTAACCTCACAAGGCTTGCATTCTTCATGTGCCTGAATCCAGCACTATGTGGATGATGCCAAATTCTGCTTCCATCTGGAGCACTAGCCAGGCTTTCCTCTTTCTTGGCTGTAGGGGTCAAGTGCCTAGATTTCTGGGCACTCTGAATATACTTCAGAGGAAAAAAATCCCCTAGGCTGCCATCATTCTGAAACATGGTGCTCTGAAGCTTTCTTCTCAAAGCATAGTCTTTTACTTTTGCAATTCTGAGACTGCAAAGGAGGGGTCCTGCTGCTTCTTTTGATGCCTTCAGGCCATTATTTTCTGTTTTCTCATTCCTTCTCAGCAATCAAGATCTGATTTGCTCTACCTTTGTAGCCATAGCTTTACTGGAGGGAGATTACTTTGTGACCAAACTTACAACATTTTAAATCATTCTTCGGGGCTCTTTGCTCTTGATTCTCAACATGAATCTGGATCAAATCTCTCAACATCAGCGATGCCACTGAGTCCATTTCTTTTGCCAGATTAATTAGTCTGCCACCCTTAATTTCAGTCTCAGGCAAAGTCTCTGGAGCAAAATGCAGACAAACTTTCTACAAATCCATAACACATATTGTCTGGAGTCCAGCAGCCAATGCAATCCTTCTTCCCAGTAGAAACTTCTTATGGGCTTTCTGGACTTCTGAGCTCTGACCAGAGTCTCCTATATGGAACAGCCCAAGGCATTCTAGTTCTACTTTCAGGTGACATCTTTGACTCTTTCCAAACTCTTTCGACAAACCATTCCCAAAACCTCTTGAAAACATGGTCAGATATAGTCACAGCAATGACTCCACTTCTTATTCCAAATTCTTAGTTATTTTCCTCTCACAGCTGGGACAAAATACTCAACACCCAAAGTTAAGGAAGCAAAGATTTATTTTGCTCACAATTTGTGGAGACTTCAGTCCATAATAATCTGGCTCCAAGTCAGGGTAGCATGGGAGAGGGGCAATAGTTCATGGTGCTGGAAGAAAGCAAAAGCAACAAGAGCAGAAAAAGGACCGAGCAAGCCTCTTGTCCTACCTTATATTGCATGCGGGCTACCTGCTCTGGAGAGGGTTAGCTCTCACATCACACGTCCCAGCAAACTACAACTACAACTACCATCAAGGCAGTAAAGAAGGAAATCTAAAGTCACTAATAATTTCCCAGGATTAAAGATGTTATAAACAGAATTATGGAGTGATTATCTGAATTATTTGCTTTGAAGGAGTTTGTATAGTCATATTATATGTGCATGTATAATGTATCTGTGTAACATATGGTAATTTCCATGTATTATGTATAAAGTTACCAAAGAAGAATTAAAAGGAGGAACTTTTATCCCAAGGACAAAGTATACATTGCATAATATATTTAATTTTTTAAATGTTAAAAATAGAAATAAATGATTGAAATAAAAATTGCTAACTGTGCTTTTAGATACTTATGAATCTGTGATTCAATAAAGAGTTGGTGTAAGATAAGATGCAATGAAAAAAGTACTAGTTCAGCACATAGAGAGAAATGAATGTGGAAGAGAAGTTAAGGGACACAGACAATGGAACAGGAAACAAAAGAATTGAGGGAGTTTTTCTGAAAGAAAGAATAAAGAATTGGGAAGGAGCAAGATGTAAATAGAAAGTTTATGGTAATTTTTTTTTAAAATACAAGATCCAATTTTCAAATTATTTCTAATGAGTGACAATGAAAAATGAAAAAAATAAAAAATACTCAATATATTTTAGGGAGTGTAAACAATTTTAAGAAAAAAAAAAAAAGAAATCCTAAATGGTTCCTAAAAAGAAAATCAAGTACCATACAAAGTATGTCAATGAAATAAAAGTCAAAACAAAAACAAAAATGAAAAAACAAGAAATTTTTAAAACTTATTTTAGAATTAGATTGTCAGCTTAGAATTCTGTCAGTATTATAATCAGATCCTTTGAGACTATTTTTCAATCTCTTTCCAATAGTCAATACTAACAAGTTTGAACGAAAATGTAGTCTGTGCACTTTTCTAACATTGTGTGTGGCATTTAAGAGGACCTATATTTTCTCTTCCAGAATGACTAAAGTAGAGTGTGGCTTTTGATAGATTTTCAGGCAGTTACATTAAAAAGGGTAGCTTCTATGCAAAAGAATCTGTTTCCACTGTTTGCAGTGGCCTTCCCATCAGCTCAGGACTCAGGAATAGCTGTATCTGCTCCCACAGGGTCCACTGGGCAGATCCATTCTGCAATGGTGATTCTCACTCAGCCCTTTCCTTGGTGAGTTACTGGGCATCAGCATTAGTAATCTTTTTTTATTTGTGCTTTAGTTCATGACACGAGGGGTAAAATGCTTCATCTTTATATGATTTTCAATACTGTAGTTATATAGGTGTGCAACAGGTGTTCCTGGTTTACTTCAGACAATTTTATCTTCATTTTGTATCCTGTTTATATTCCTATATTTTCACAAAAATATAGGAATTAGGAGAAATGGATTCATATCCTTTGAAATTCTTCCAATGTCAACTTTTATATTTGTGTAGCGTGGAAGGTTTTTTTGATCATAAATGCTGGTAGAAAAAAATATGCATATCCTAAGGCTAGTGGGACCCTGGGATTATTATTTTACAGCTCCTCACACACTTCCATTCAAGTACTTCTTGTGACAAGTGAGGATAAATGCTTACTTATAGTTTTCTGAAGGCAGATCCTAAGTAGCCTTAGCAAACACAAAAAGTTTTTAAATAGCAAGATTTATCTTCTCATATACAGATATTTATAATCATGCCATATTAATGTAGTCTTAATATAAAAATATTTCAAAATCATCACTGAATAAATGTGACACTCCAAAAAGAAAATCTATTATCTGTCAAAAATCTGGTGTCTTTCTACTAAAAGACACTGTGTATTAGTTTGAAAAGCCCAACGCTGAGACTATCATTAAATATGAATTATAAATGCCAAAAAAGTTTTCCTGAAATGATAGTAATGTAAAAATTTCAATTTTCTGCAAAGGTATTACAATGCATTCAGAAATATTTCTGAAGTTTCAATTACTTCTATCAAATCTACATTAGCTTTTGTCTTACACAACTACCCATAGACGAAGGTTAAAAAGTGGTAAAATATACACCAACTCAGGACTGTACTAAAAGCCACAACCACAAAATCATTTTATTCATCCAGATTGCAAGTGGTCTTGTCTTTAGCATAGCTTGCTTCATAAGTAGTCAGTGCTCTGTATCTGTGGGTGTGGGATGTGCAGATTGAATGCACCCTGAAAGGAAAACTGTTTTAAAAATTGTTTTGTGCTGAATACTCACACTCTCCTTTTTCTTGTCTGTAATATAATGAACATTTCAATAATTATTTACATAATATTTACATTAAAGGCATTATAAGTAATCTAAAGATGATTTTAGATACACTAGAAGTTGTGCATGGATTATTTGCAAATACTATGCTGTTTTGTATAAAGGGCCTGAGCACCTAGAAAACAGTCCAATGCAGAACCAAAGATGACCTAATGGATAATAATAACCATACATGCAAACTGTGTACAGCACAATGGGGAATTGTGCTTTACATACAGGTCATTCAGCATGTGTGAATGCAAATTTTTGCCACATAGCAGCTGGGAAAGTATGCAATGCTGTTTTATGAGATAGATAAGAAATCTTTTTCTAACCTACATGCTTTATGTGGCCTCTCATCTTATTTTCTATTTAGTTACAGTATTTGAAAATTTATCATTAAACTATTTGATTTATTCAGGATGTTTTTAGAAAAATCCTGAATAATGTATTTTGTGAGCAGTTTTTTATATATTGCACATGCCTTGTTTATGTACACTTTAATCTGACCTTTGATTTGAGATCAGAACTATTTCTTAAAAACAAAGTGATGCCATTACCTCAAAACTTCAACTTTGGTCTGCTATTTTGCTCTTTGTCAGTGAAACTTTAAGAGACAGTGGAGGTCTAGACGTTCAGATTTGAAAACATTTTTAAACTGAAAGGCAGCAATGTGAAAAGGGACATTTGGAAAACTCGAGTTTTTCTATGCTCTGTCACTAACTATATGATTTTACAAATTGTTTAGCCTAAATTCTTGCATCTATAACATGAGTGGAGGTGAACTTTTCTTCCTTCCCAGGACTGAAGCTGTTTGTTGACACAGGCACACCATGGGGTTGTTTTATTTTGTTTTGTTTTTATAATTTTTCAGTAGTCCCATGATGCATTATAGTGCATTGTTTCAAGAAATACAAGTCATCCAAAGAATTCACAAAACCATTTTTGGCATTTTTTTTTTAACTGCTTGTTGGAGATTTCTTGATAGTTGAGTTCACCAAATGTGGCAACTAACAATTAATTGTATTTTTCCTCCCTAAAGACAAAAAAAAAAAAAAAAAAAAAAAGACTGGCTACAACCAGCATTTAAGACCCCAGGAACTGTCGTTGTTTTTTCTTAAGAAGACAGAATTAGGGTTTACCAAGGCTGTGTGGGCTGATATCTTGCTATGTGCGCTTGGAGGGATATGTGAATGTCCAGTGTCAGCCCACAAAATATCGAAGAGTTAAACAGATGCTGCACATGTGATGTCTTCAACAATTCTGTGAAATGCTCTTCTGTTCAATTTTATAGTATAAAAGAAGTCGTCTATATTATTATGAATTCAGTTATTTATGATGTCAACACATGATTTTGAATTTTTTTGAAAATTATTTTTTATGTTTTAAAATAAAATAGGAATGCATTTGAGTACATGATACTACCACATTATTACCATTTACAAGTTGGTTTTCAATTCAGTGATTTGACAATAGCATGCTGAAAGGCAATAGCTGAGGGGCTGAAGAGTATGGAGTGGGTGGTGGGAAAGCACACACTTCGCAGGGCCATAGGCCTGAAAGCTGAAATCACTGCTAATAGGGACTATTACTACTATTCCTCTTGACGTTCTTTTAGAAAATATTTTTTCAAGACAAAACTTGGAAATGATGCTACAAATAAACTTCTATACAGTATGTCAGCAAAAAGAAATAATATGTTTGAGTGTGTAAAATAGATGACCATATTGCTGAATCTTTGTTGGATCTTTGAGCAGAACAGCTTGCAGTCTCACTGCTTGAATATCTACTATGGATCCTTTACTTTTGTAACTTGAACAACTATATCCAAGATGACAATATGTAATTTATCAACTAGTGATTTCTTAGTGGCTTTTTTCTCTTTCTTTTCTTTTTTTCTTTTAGAATTCTGTATTGTTGCTACTCTTTTTTCTGTCTTGCTTTTTTTCTCTTTAAATGAAATTTTAAAAAAAAATATGTAATTGCTATTGTAAAAAAGAGAGGAAATAGGAAGTGCTATAAAAGATATAATTCATATATATTTAAGTGTGTAGGATTTGTAGCCATATTTCTAAGTTCTTGTTGGATTGTTGAACAGATCTGTTTGCAGTCTCACTGCTTGAATGTCCGCTTTGTATGCTTTAATTTTGTAACTTGAACAACTACTTCTAAAAGGACAATATGTAATTTATCAACTAGTGATTTCTTACTGTTTATCTTTTTTTTTTTTTGCAATTCTGTAATATCTCTACCCTTTTTCTGTTTTTTTTCCCTCTTCAAATTAAAAAAAAAGAAATAATATGATCTTATGTGATACAATAACTATAATATCTTTGGAAGCTGTTACAATCTCTGGGAGAGGGGAAGAATAATTTTATTTTTAAAAAGTGTTAATTAAAGTCCTGTGTGCTTTTCTTCTTGTGACCCATAGTTTTATGGACAGATTTTGGCTAGTAAGTTTAAACCTCTATTGTTTTCAAAACTTCTTGAAATAGTAGTTTGACTTGTTTTGCATTCCCTGCCTTTCCTTTCTCTTCATGAACACACACACAGAGACACACATACACACACACACACACACACACACTCCTATAAACTGGTAGTAGATGTGCAAAAACATCCATCTCAATATACATCCTTCATTTTGGTGTTTATTACAGAAATGAAACTTGACTAATGGTAGAAGAGAAAATTTGCATAAACAAAGACAAAACAATTAGTAAAAAGACAAAGATAAATGTTAGAAATTGAAAAGTACATTTCTCTCTCCATCCCAGTTTCAAACTCCTGCTTTTCTTGCTATTACCATGCTAATGGCTAGACATAAAGATGAGCGTCCTTTTTGTTCTCTTGAAAAGTCTGGAGTGAGCAGTGGGAGGAGAGAGAAAAATGTGGAAAAAACAAATTAATATGAGTTATGTACATATACCAACTCCACACAAAGATTGTAAATATTATATGTCTCTAACTTGTGGTAATAAAACATTTAAAAAAGAAAGGTTGGAAGTTTTTATGACTTTCTTTTCATAAACTCTTTCCTAGTAGATCTTACAAAAGAGCTGTCTATATTTTTATTTTACTCTTCATAATAGTAAATGAATTCTAAACTTACACAAAATGAAAGAATAAAGCAATAGGTCATATGAACCTAGAGTAAACTTACTGTGGCTTTTTGAACATTGCTACAGGCATTTCTCTATTCATCTATATGTAGAGGATGGCTTTACTCATGCAAGCACATGTGGGTTGATGTTTGAACGAATGGGTGGATGTATAGATGGCTGGATAAATGCATGGATGGGTGGAGGAATGCGTGGATGGGTGGATGAATGCATGGATGCCTGGATGAATGCATGGATGCCTGGATGAATGCATGGATGGCTGGATGAATGCATGGATGGCTGGATGGATGCATAGATGGCTGGATGGATGTATGGATGGCTGGATGAATGCATGGATGGCTGGATGAATGCATGGATGGCTGGATGAATGCATGGATGGCTGGATGAATGCATGGATAGCTGGATGGATGCATAGATGGCTGGATGGATGCATGGATGACTGGATGGATGTATGGATGGCTGGATGAATATATGGATGGTTGGATAGATGTATGGATGGGTGGATGGGTGGAAGAATTAATGGAAAATAAACCACATGATACAATTGAAAATAAGGATATATTTTAAAGATAATTGAACAAATCTGTGAATAGAAGCAATTTGCCTTTCTTAGCAAGATCTCTTAGGGCTGAGTGGATCATCTCTTAAAGATAACCCAAGCCTGACGTCATTAAAGGAAAATCTTGGTTTTAGATTCTGAAAACTATAGGGAAATGTGCACATTATATTCTATGCCTAGTTTCTGAGTTTAGGGGTTGTGGTGGTTCAGCCACTCTTCCTGTGCCATCTCTCACAGCTAGATCCTTTCATTTCATTCAGTTAGAATTTTTTTCAATACCACGAGTTTGCTTTTAGTTTTCCCAGCTTGGAACACAATTGAGCACTGTCATTATTGGAAGCAATTCATTCTGGTCACTTCTGTAGTACTCTGGGTACACAACACCCTTTAATTGTGTTGTTTTTTGCCTCATATTCCCCACAGCATCTCCACTCTTGACTCACTGACCTCCATCTCAACCACGTTTGAGATGAGACTGCATTTATAAGAATACCCAGAATTAATTCCATTCTTTCACTTTCTGTACTACTCCCTGGCTTGAGCGGACCTAGTAGTTCCTGAATCACAATCATTTGCTTCTTTAACTGAAAGTATTTCCCATGGATGTTTTATTCTTATTTACCTGCTATTGATACTAAAAAGAGCATTATGTTAGTATTTTTATTCATTGCACATAAGGAAATGGGAGCATTTACCCTTTTGTTTTACTGTTTCACCCAGTCCAGGTCCTCATTTTAATATCTTGTTAAGTTCGCATCCATACGTGTGCTTGTGTTCATATGTGCAATCACATAGCAATAGAAGATGCTTGTAGATAAATGATAGGAACTAAAGTACTTGCTAAATCCTGCATCAGACATTCAATAGATTAAATTTTCATCTTGCTCTAAAAGAAAAATGCCCTCCAGATTATAATTTATGCTTTCTCATCATTTATAAATGTATGTTGTACATCATTTTAGCCAGGTGTCAGAAAGTTAATCATAATGACAACATGCTTCAACATCATTTCTGATGTACTGTAAATCTTCTCCTACTCCAGATCTTCTACTATAGATGCAAGAGTAACAGATTGCAAAAAAATTTAGCACTCATTAACTAAATGTTATTCAATGAGCTACTTTTTAAACCTACAGTTTTATTATTATAAATAATTGCTGGATTTACTAAGTAAACAGGGAACAATAAAAGTCTGCAAAATATAATATTAAAATTAAATTAACCCATAATGAGTGACAGCTGAAGGATAATAGTTGATTATATGGCAGTAAGCCTGGCACAAGTCATGGGAATCAATTTTCAGTTTTACAATTCAAATGACAGCAAGAGTTATACATACTTTATACCTATAACTGTTTTCTATTGACATCATTATTCTCAATCAAATATTTTCAATTATAAAACTGTATCATATAAAATTTTGCTTTCACTTGATGAATTGGTTGTTGTATTTTTCCTTCCATCACAATGTGTGGAATTTCTTATTTATGGGACTGTTTCTGGTGGTCATGTGTTAAGGGCTATCTCAGGGGGAAGAGTGGTGCTGATGCCTTGGTGCTTCTCTGCTGCAATTGCAGGAATAACCTCTTTCCAGTGTTTTGGTAAAGAAAAACTGTTCTCACAATCATAAATGCACTAAGAGAGGCTCTAAACCTATGTGGGGGGCACTGCCACCTTTTGATACTTTTGTGCCACCAACTGGGTTGACCAATCATTCCCTCAACCGTCAGTGGAAAAGGCTGCAAGAATCTTTGGTTAAATGACTTGTATTAAACAAGGGTAATCTAATATAAGGCAATGAAAACAAGAAGGTCAGATCACTGGGGGAGAAATACTTCAGTGTCTTATACTTCCGAAAGCTCCTTAGACCTATTCTTCTGAATCACACTTTGGGTTCCAGCAACAGCACTGAGAGTAGGCATCGAGATGGAAAAATTGGTGGGCTCTGTATGGAGCAGCAAAAATTCACTGCAGAATTTTCATGATACGGTGTGACTACGTCAGTTGTCACCAGCAGCATCATTTCAGTAGTGGACTGATGAGTTGTGAAGTATGTTCTCTTTACTTGAATGAATATCTGGTACCACAGTCCTATTATGTTTAACAGTTCTGGATGAGTGAACACAGACAACTGATTCATAAACTTTCCACTTCTCTTGTATGCATTTACTAGAAATGAATTTATTTTGAGTTGAAAAATAAAGATGAATGTGTTATAATCCATTATCTAAAATAACACTTAAAACCAATAAAAAACAACTACACAAGTAGATTGAATTTGTACACAGTCATCTCAAGGAATAAATTCATATGAGACAATAAATATATGAGTAGGTGACCACACTGATTAGTAAGCTGGGGAATGTCAACTCAAACCTCAGTGAGGCATAATTATACAGGGGGTTTGATCATAGGTTATGTTATTAAGGATAATTGGAACAAGATTTCTCAGTACTAGAGAAGGGGAAATAAAACAGAAAAGAAGAAAAGTAGTATAAACCCTGTATTAAAGGTAGATATACTGATTTGAACTTAAGGTTTTCTTATCTGGACTCAAGTGCCTCTCAGCTGTACAAGGGCAGCAAAAATCATGCTACACTCCTAAAATGGAAAAGATTAGATTGTAGTAATGATAATTCATTGTGGCTATATGCACCAATCTAGATGAATGTCATGAATACATCTTTGATCAAAATATGCTGGACACACAAAATATAATTTGTGTGATTCTATTTAAGTCAAGTTATAAAAGCAAAAAATAGTGTTCATATACCCACATTCTATTGCTGGAAATAATTTAAAACGAGAAGAGGTTAAAATAAAGTTACAGTTGCTCAGAGGACACAAGTTCTCAGTGATAAGAGTTCTGGAGATGTATGTTACAGCATGGGTTTAATTTCATTGTGATCATGCACAACATATGTTTATAGTACATTATCCTCATATCCTGTATCTTTCACTTATACAATCTTTGTGACATAATTATTAAAAATAAACAAATATCTTGGATTAAAAATAAAACAAAGATGTTATCTGTTATTAGAAAATATACTAAAAATAGAAAAGGTAATAATTGAAGATGCCTTCCATGTGATGGGTTTTGATTACACACAGGGTCATGAGAGCAGCACTTGGAATTTTGGGAGTGTGTCTTAACCTCTGTGGAAGTTACCTAGGTATTTGCATTCTGATGATTCTTTTTTTGTTGTTGTTGGTATTCTTTATGCATGTTATGTTTACAACAAAAATACAGATGCTGTGATTTTAGAATGGGGCAATGTTTATGTCAAGAATACAGTGGTCTTGTCCTTGATTAAGGTGTAATTATGTAAATTACTACCAAAGTTTATCATCATATTCGACTTGTTACCAGATGTTCTATTCCTATTTTATGTATCATGAAAAGGGTGCTCAGAGAGAGGAAGTAATTTCTTTATGATATATCAGCTAGAAAGAATATCAAAGTTGGTGTTAGGAAATAAGTTCAGCTTTCTTTTCATTGTGATGTTATCTCTAACGCAGTATCTGATATATAATGACTTCCAATAAAGTTGTTGACTTAAAAAATAAGTTATATGTGCTTCTTTCAGCAGAGGTTTATTGTTTATCTACTTTTATTACTGTTACACTCTGTTATTTATGTCTGCCATCCCAAGTGGCCTGAGTTCCTTAACATCTCACTCATCTTGCAATTATTAACTAGCATATAAGTCAGAAAACAATTGACCAATATATATTTGTTGAATTAATAAATAATGTAGTTAGAAAAACAATGCTAAGGTATATGAAGACCAGTCAAGAAAAAGTAATTTTTAGTTTCTTATGCTTACTATACACATAAAAGTGTTTGGACACAATGGAAATATTTCATTCTCCATGTAAACACTTCTTAATTAATTCTCTGCTCAACGCTTGGCCTAAAGATTTGAAATTTAAACTTATTCACATAAATAAGATGGTGCTATGCTAGCTATGTCTTAATAAATCCTCTTCTAGCAATTAAGACTATAAGTGTCTTATTTCCTTAATTCAGGATTAGTATCTATTTTATCACATAAAAATGAATGGAAATGACTGTGAAATTACATCATAAAAAAGGGAAATATTTTGGGAAGTATGTTCAGATTTTTCTCTTTGATTAAAAATCAAACAAAAGTATAAAAGTGCCTAAGTATAATTGTACCACGCATTGCAATTCACTTTGGTTATCACACTTGTCAAATGTTTTCTTTACTTTTCCTAAACTAGTTTTCTTTTCCTTTGTTCTTCAAGTTTACATGAATTCTATCTGAAATAAAAGTTAGTGGAAAAAGTCAAAGTGAAGACATAAGTCTACAAAATTGGAGTCAATATTATTTTAGTTGCAAAAAATGGATTATTACTCAGTTCTAAGAGATATTATAATTGATTTAAATTCTCCTTCTGGATTGCAAAAAATCAATAAAAATATATAAAAACATAATTATAAGGGCATGGGGACCAGTGATACAGTTGATCAATATAACATCTGTATTGCATGACCTATTAACCAAAAAATTATTGCCAATTAAAGTTGCAGTGATCTCACTAAATAATAACCAAATGTATTTGTATGAGAGTAAACCTTCAAAGTTTCATAAATTATTCACATCCCATCATACTAACAATTTATGAAAACTTCATTTATACAGACAAAATTTTAAAGTGAAAATGTTTGTTGTCATGCTGATACAAGTACTTATCCTTTTACCATCAAAATTTTGTCTTTTTTAAACATATAATAGAAGGCTTTTTATATGTTTATTAACTTGAAATAAGCTTCACACACTCAGTACAAGATTATGTCAATCCCGAGAGAACAAAAATATTGGCAAACAGTGAGTGAAATGAGGCTCTGGGGAGAAACGCAGACTGAAAGATGTAAGATCTTAGACCTTCCAAAGTAAAGAGGGCTGCTGTGGGGTCCAGGGCACACTACCCCAAATCATGACAATGTCATCTCTGGGGAGAGCAGGGGAAACATGAAAGTCATATTACCTTTCCTTTGCCGTGTTACCCTGTGAGGTTTGTAAAACCCTCCTTCTGGATGTCCCCGCTCCATCCTAGAAGAAAAAGATGTAAGTGCAAAGAATCATCTGCACACACAAAGCTCGCTAAATTCTCCCAGCTCACTGTTATCAGATCCCAGTCTTTTTCCCACTGCAGTTTCCCATGCCTGTCCAGCTTCATCAGTCATAGCACAAAATTACTTAGGTTGCCTGTTTCTTTGGATCTTCATTTCTGAAGGTTCCTATGTCACCTATGTAATAAAATTTGCTGAAATAAGTTTGTATACTTTGCTCTTATTATTATAAGTCTGTCTTTTGTTATAAATGCCTCTGCCATGAACCTCATGAAGAGTGAAGAAATAAACTTCCCTTCTTTACAGTTGAAAGAAACCTCAGAATTTATTTCCTACCTCAGGAAATGTACTATTAAGGAATAAGATTATTTTATTCTGAGAGTAGAGGCTACTGTAGCATCTTCCAGCTAAAAGTTAAAACCTAAGCTTTGTCAGGAAACAAGATGAAACAGCATTTATTAGCTGTCTTGTATAACTAAACTCAGAACTCAGCAAGAAAAAGCAGCAAAATTTCTGAAACCAAGTCAATAAAAATTATAAAATTTAAAGCACAGGTACACTACTGTATCTTAAAAATCATGAAAAAAAAAATTACCTAATGGACACCACTACACATTGCAAACATGTAGTGTGAGGAGAGGAGAGCTATGGGAGCAGGAAAAATAAGTTGAAGAAATCAAGGTTATATTTTTTAAATTTGATAAGCATATCAATGCAGATTCCAGAACAACAATGATTCCAAGCCACAAATACATATAGATAACCACAAATAAACATATCACAATAAGATTTCCAAAGTGAAAATTAATAAAAATGTAAAATCAGCTAGAGAAAAAATTATATAACAAGGGATTAGAAAGTGAAAGATTACTTGCCTCAGAGAAAAGAACACAGAGAGATGCAAATGATTTTTTAAATGCTAGATAAATGGAGATGAGAAATTTGTGCCTAAAGAAAATATTTCCTAAAATGAACACAGAATATTTTGAGATTTAAAAATACAGTTTAAGAAATTCCTCTCCAACAAAAAAGTTTTAAAATGGTAAAATAAGTTAATTATGTTAAAGCAAAAACAAGTATCAGAAGAGAACTTATGTCTGTTTCAATAACTAGGTTTGGATAAGGCAAGTGCATGAGAAAATGTATTTTCCCTCACTTCTTATTTTATTCAAAATACCATTAATTTATTAGAGTAAATATACTAAACATTATATAGTGAAGTCTTGTAGCACATATAAAGTTAAATGTATCCTACTACAAAGGACTTAAAAAGGTAAAAAAAACTGATAACATTACAGCAATTTTAGATTTACCAGAAATTAAGAAACCTAGCTGCACACAGAGAAGTGAAAGGAACGAAACTTTATTATGCTAGTGGGCCCAGACCAGTTCAGCACTCTAAAGTCTGAGCCCCAAGAATGGAATCCAAGAGCCTTATATAGTACTTGTAGCAGGAAAACAAAAGCAAGTTAAGTTATAGAAGCAGAACAAAGATAGTTACTCAAAAGTGACAGGTTTATAGCTCTACCTATCTGGGTGGTCTTGGTTGGTCAGAGAGTGAAACAGCAGGATGTAGGAAGGCTGCTTATCAGACCAAGTTGCAATTGGAACAGGAAAGGAAAAGCGTTTACAGCAGGGGACATCACAGTTGAAAGTTTTGTTTTCTCCAACAATACTGCGTGACAGATCCGACAGGTTCCGGATTCCTATGTATGACAAGCAAAGAGTTACAAGTGTACATCCAATGGGAAAAGCAAAACAAAGAAACTAAACAAAAAGCAGCTATATTTATTGAAGACAACGAAAAGACGTGCTCAGGGAACGTCCACACCAATAGAGACAAAAAGGGTGGCATGAACGCACAATGATGTTGGGTGAGAAGGAACTGAAAAATATACAGACAGGTCACGCTTTCAGATTTTAAAAGATGTGCACCTCAGCCTTGGTGCTTCTCACTGGGTCTCTGGATAAGACTGAGAGGAATGACTGACGGAGCTGAGTCATCTCAGGGGCTTCCAGCACAGAGTCCTGATTCCGAATCCAGTCTGATTAAATCACTATACATGAGATGCAGTCCGTATGCATGAACCTTTAAAGAGGTTCAAATGGGGAAAATGTTAGGCAGGAGATCTAACAGCCATTTGCTCTGACCTGGAGCTATGAAGATTTTCTAGACCTTTGTTACTTTGTTTTACAATGGAAGGAGCAATGGCCTTGGAGTGTTGCCCAAATCCAATGTGCAGATGGGGAATAGTCTCCCAGCCCCAATTTTATATGTGTCTTAGAAGTATGTTGCTGCAAGGTTCTCACATTGAATGTGGAGGCGTGATAATGTGTTAAGGCACACTGTGATAAGAAAATGATAAATATTGTAAACATTACAGCAAGCATTAAAATGCAACTGAAGAAAGAGGTGCACCTCAAAAGCTGCTCTGGTGAGCACAGGTGATGAACCTTGACAGCACCCCATGGTATTGACCCTGAAAGAGTCTAGCGTGCACAAAGCTGGAAAAATGGTCACCTCTACCTAAATTTCAAAGGGTGCCTCAGAGTTTTCCAAGGACCACACAGAGTCCTAAGATAAGAGAGTCCCTACTGGAGCAATGCATAGTCCAGTCGTGGGAACAAGGGGCATGCATACTGCTGGTACTCCAGAAATGCAGAGGCAGTGTCAAACAACAGCATCCTGGGAGGGCTGCCTGCACACATGGATCCTGATCCTGTGTTGAGAGTTACTATGTGAATTGTGCCCAGCGGAGCTGTGGAGGTTGAGGGGTGGACCACCTAAAGCTTTGGGCACCCAGTCCTCTCCTCAGTGTGTCCGGAAGGTGGGAAACATAATCAAAGATTACTCTCAAGCCTCAAGAGTTAATGTCTTGTGGGTTTGGGGTTTTGGAGACGACTTGGGACCTGTTACTTCTTTCTTCTTGCCTATTTTCCTTTTTGAAGTGGGGTGTACTTAAGTTATGACTGTCTCAGCATTTTATTTTAGAAGCTTATGACTTGGTAAACTTCACAGGTTCACTGCTAGGGAGCAATTTACCTCAATATGAACCAACCCGTGAGTCTTAGCTACATCTCATGTGCACAAGACTAATTGGTAATGAAATGTTTTTGGAATATTTTTCCATGCGGGAAAGCACAAATTTAGAAGATTCATGGGTGGAATGCTAAAGCTTGATGGTCTCCCCATATTTAGCTGTGGTGTTCATTAAAGGTAAAACCTTTGAGGGGTTCTGGAAAGCATGAATGAATTGGGCTTTACTCAAGAGCTGAAAGGAAATACCTAGCTCCCACAACTTCCTTTACCTTCCATTCCTTCTGAAGTCTGAAGGCACCTTGTTAGTACCATTTAAAAGGAACAGGACTTCACCAGACATTGAGCTTGCTGAGTCCTTGACATCGTACTTTCTGAGTTCAGAATTGTGAGCAATGAACTAATATTGCTGGTAAATTATCCAGATGTAGACATTTTGTTATAGCAGCAAAGTGAAACAGAGATTGTCAGAAACAGGCAACTTTCACTTTCTTTCTCCATAGGCTGTTAGGAGAAAGTGACTGTCTACAAGCCAGGAAGGGACTCTCATCAAGAATTGAGCTGTCTGCCACACATCTCTTAGATTTACAGCCTCCAGCACTGAAAGAAGACAAATTTCAGTTGTTAAGCAACTCATTGCATGGTGGTTTGTGATAGTTGTAATAGCATCCCAGAAAGATTAAGACATATAAATGCTTTAAAAAATTATCACTCAAGGGAAATAGAAATAGAAACAACAATGAAAAACATAATGATAGAAAATTTCGAACAATTCCCAAGGTAAATAAAAACTTATAATACCACTACCTTGAAACATCTATCATTGAAATGTTCACTTTTGTACTCTCAGTCTTAATCATTTCTTAAATTTATATGTACATATATATGCATATAAATCATAGCATACTGGTATATATACACATGCATATATGAATATATATGTAAATATGCATATAGGGATGAGTGTGAGTATATAGATGTTTATGTAATTATTCAATCATTTTCCTATTCAAGTATCAGTAACTTTGGAATCTTTTGATAAACCTGAAGTTCTGAATGATATCCATCCATGTGTATCTTGCAAAAGAATGTAACTCAGTATACTCCAAGCAATTTAATCATCTACATAATATCTACATATACTACCATGTATAGTAGCATTTAGTTAATAATCGCCTTTGACTTTTTGGTGTTTAAAGAACACAATTTAATGTAAAGTATATTTTATATCATTAAAATAAATATGAAATTAGCATTACTTTTAACTAAAAGAGTATGTGTAAAAGAATTCTAATGACAAATATTTTTTTAAAGTACAGGCATCCCTGGTTTTATTGTGCTTCTTTTTACTGGATTTGCAGTTACTTCATTTCTTATAAATTGAAGATTTGTGATAACTCTGCTTTACACAACTCTATTGGCCCTGATTCTCACTCTGTATCTGTCAGTCCATTTTGATGATTCTTACAATATTTCAAACTTTGTCAATGTTTCAATATGTCAAACTTTGACATATTGTACCTGTTGTGGTAATCTGTGATCAGTGTTGTTTGATGTTGCTGTAATACTTTTTTGGAACACAAGAACCATGCCCATATAAGGCAATGAATTTATCCACAAAGGGTATTCAGATTGTTTCACCAAACTGACTTTCCCTCATCTTTTTGCCTTTTCTCTATTCTTTATTGGGACACAAACTACTGAAATCAAGTCAGTAAATAACCCTACAGTGGCCTCTAAGCTGCTCAAGTGGAAGAAAAAGGCACACATCTCTCAATTTTATTAGAAAGCTAGAAAGGATTAAGTGTTGTAGGAAGACATGTTAAACCTATACAAATAAAAAGGTTTTTAAAATAATACTGAAGTACAAGTAACATTGCAGTGTTTTCAAAAGCATCTCAAATGACTGATTCATTGACATTTTCTTTAAAACTCTTAAAAATAAAATGCCAGAACTGCTGTGTAAAAATCATGAAGCCAAAAGTAAAAATTAAAGCTGACCATAGGCTGAAAATTAGGTCTCTTGCATCAAACAGCAATATTGTGACTGGAAAAGAAAAATGCACCTGAAGGAAATCCAAAGGTGCTGCTCCACTAAACTCAAATAGTAAGAAAGGGAAATAGGCTTCTTCTGATACCATAAAAGTTAATGGGTCTGGATCAAAGATCAAACTGGCCATACTATGTTCTCTTAAACCAAGGGCACTTCCAGCTCAAAGCAATCTACAAAGGCTGAGATGGATAAAAAAAGCTGAAAAAGGAACTTTTGCAGCTGTTAGATGTTGGTTCATGAGGATTTGATTGGGACACTGTCTGTACATCATAAACATACAAGGTGAAGCTGCTAACGTAGAAGCTCTGAGTTATCCAGACGATCTGACTAAGTTAGTTGATGAAGATGACTGCAGTAAAAAGTACATTTTCAGTACAGACAAAGCTTTACATTGGAATAAGATGCCGTCTAGGACTGTCAAAGGTAAGGAGGTGAAGTTGTTTTCTGTTTTCAAAGCTTCAAAGGACAGACAGGCAGATGCTTTTGTTAGTGGCTAATGAAGTTGTTGACTTTCAAGTTGAAACCAAACGTCCCTTACCTTTCTGAAATCTTAGGGCCCTAAAGAATTCTATCTGCTCTGCTGTGCTCTATAAATGGAATAACAAAGCCTGCCTTGACAACATATCTGTTTATAACATGGTTTACTGAATATTTTAAGCCCACGGTTGACACCTACTGCTCAGAATGAATATTACTTTCAAAATATTGCTGCTCAGTGATAAGGCACCTTGTCACTTCCCCAGGAGCTCTGATAGAGATCCCCAAGATTAACGTTGTTTTCAAACCTGCTAACACAACATTCATTCTACAGCCCATGGATCAAGGAGTGATTTTGACTTTCAAGTTTTATTATTTAAGAAACATATTTTATAGGGCTATAGCAGCTATAGCTAGAGATTCCTCTGATGAATCTTAGCAATGTACCATGAAAACACCATCTGAGAGTTACTCACCATTCTAGATGTTAGGAACACTAGTGATTCATGAAAATAAGTCAAAATATCAACACTAAGAGATGTTTGGCAGAAGGTGATTCCAAACCACATGGATGACTTTGATGGGCTCAAGACTTCAGAGGAGGACATGTGGGAAAAACAAGAGACCTTGAATTGAAAATGGAGTCTGAAAAGGTAGCCCAATAGCTGCAATCTCATAGAAAATCTTTAATCCATGTGGAATTGTTTCTTATGGGTAAGCAAACAAACAAACAAAACCAAAACAAACAAAAGAAAACTTCCTTGAGATGAAATATATTCCCACTGAAGATTCTGAGTCATGATGAAATGATAACAAAGAATGTGGAATTTTACAGAAACTTAATTGATAAAGCAGCATCAGTGTTTGAGAGGATTGACTCTATATTTGAATTTTGAATAGTTCTGCTGTGAGTTGTATGCTGCTACATGCTACAGAGAATTTTTTTTAAGAGAGAAAGAAAAGAAAAATTTAAAAAGACAAAATAGAAAAAACAAGAAAAGTAGAATACAGAGTTCAAAAAAATTAACATCATAAAATCACTATTTGATACATTACATATTATTAACTTAACAATAGTTGTTAAAGTTACACAGAAGCATAAAAAGTGGCTAGACACTCAAACATAGACAGTACAAACTCTTCTGTTCAGTGATCTAACAAAAGCTCAGGAATATAGAGAATTTTTCATGAAAGAAAGTCAAAGCACATGGCAAACTTCTTTACCTTCTTCAGGGAAATTTCCCACAGTTACTATAACCTTCAGAAAACAACACCCCGATCGGTTAGTAGCCACTGACATTGAAGCAAGACTCTCCAACAGCAAAAACTATGACTCGCTGAAAATTTAGATATTTGCTAGCATAATTTTTCAATAAAGTACCTTTTCGTTGTGGTATATACTTTTTTTTGGACATAATGATTTTGTACATTTAAAGGAATGAGTGTCATCTAGGTGTAACCTAAGCATGGCTTCTCTATGCACTGGGAAACCAGGATGCTCATGTGACTTGCTTGATAGCTGCAGTCTGGAACTGAACACATACTGTAGCTAAAGAATGCTCAAAATCAGTGTCACAAATCTGGTCCTTCTCTACTCTCTGTGGCAGACACAGGTCCCTGAAAGCCAGCGTGAGGACCACGTCACAGTCCTGCTCTCAGCACACAGGCACTGAGGGTTCGGTACAGGAACACTCAGTGAGTGTCTGCCAGTGTACATTGTCAAGAGAACATGTACATAACAAGTCTCCTGTGAACTTATCTATGTTACTTCATAAGGTGTTTTATTACACTGCAGTTAATGGTAGGTAGCCACATAATTTTGGAAGACCCAGACATCAATTTTTTAAAATGTTATTAACCTTGACATTGAAAAGCCCTTACTGCCTTTTCAAAAATGGGCGTATTAGAGAAAATACATATACAGAAAAACCTCTCCCTCTCTCTTTCTCTCTGTCTCTGTCTCTGTGTGTGTGTGTGTGTGAAAATATCTTACACCAGGGCCAAATAATCCTCTGTGTTCTTCCTGTCTGTTTACAGAATCTGGTTAGAGAAAAGAAAGAAACATATTTATAAAAGAAAGAAAGAAAGAAAGAAAGAAAGAAAGAAAGAAAGAAAGAAAGAAAGAAAGAAAGAGAAAGAGAGAGAGAAAGAGAGAAAGAAAGAAAGAAACAAACAAACAAAGAAAGAACCCTACAGATTTAGAATGCTTCCTGTTTCAGTACATTCTACAGATGCTAATTTTGTTTAATCAGAGACAGGCAAAGTGAGACCTGGGGCTGAGCTGGAGATGAAAAGGTACACTGCTGCATGGTAGAGGAAGGAATCTAACTTTTTATTTGCTTAGCTTTGTCAGGGAATGAAGTAGAAAGCAGCCCAAGGAACAGAAGCATTGGGTCCAGGGAAAAAGAGAACAGGTCAGAAGTCTGGAGCTCAAACAGGAGATAGAAGTAGAAAGAAATTCTCCTGAAAATGACAAAATCTCATTTTTCTTTATCTTTGAGTAATATGTGTTAAGTAACAAACCAGATACAGACACCTGTCACATTTTCTTGCACGTATAGAAACTGGAAGAAAATAAACTAAAGGTAAAGAGGGACTTTCGTGGTAGAGAGGAAGGAGCAGGAGGAGATGGACCTGCAGATGGGGTCCCGAGTGCAGCTCAGCCTGCTCCTGTGGGAAAGGGGCCCAGAAGCCACGCCCAATGATAACATCAAACAACTTTTAAAAAAATATAAGGAAGGCAATTACAAACGTTTCTCCCCTTGAAATGAATGCACATGGGATATTAGAAAAAAAATTCTCCTTTTCTCAAACGATGACTTTTACACATGCATGTGTATTTTTAGTGTTTTTTCCTGCTATTTTGTGTTTAGTTTTTGTCATGGAGCTACAACTCATGTTTCATAATATAAATTAAGAAGTAAAAGAAAGACAGCTGAAGAAAGAGGTGATGGATACAAGGGACTGAGTCTCTGCGGGGAGAAAGAACCCAAGGTCAACTTATCAGTATGAGTTAGAGGCCTATAGAAATTCATGGAAACATTGAGAAGGTCGCTATACTTCCCATAGACAGTAGACAGGTGAACAAATCCAATTTGTTTAAATTTTAAAGAACACATGACCTTGGATAATACCTGTGTCATATTACATTGACTTTTATAATACATACTGTAAATCAGTTTGAAGCTTCCCAGATCATTTTCTTCAGCTATACAGGTATTTAGACTTACTAAACATCTTTGAATCCTTTGAATAATTAGGCACCTAACATTTATTTTGAAAGTATGCTATAGATAACAGCTATGGAGATCAATTTAACTGGACAGAATTCTTCCAATATAAACAAAGATTGTGATAGAGAATATTCCATAAGTATATCAAATGATAATACATGTGAGCATGAAAGGTATGTTTAGAGGAGGGAGAAATGCTTAGGAAATTGTGATAGAAAAGATAGGATTTGTATTGGGTCCTGAAATACAGAAATGACTTGATCCTATGAGAATAATGGAATGACGAGAAATTCATCTTGTACAGAATAAAGAGATACAAACATGATATAAGATATAATACAAATAAAAGATATAATATGAATACAGGATAGGTAATAGGAAATAGGGAAGGTAGGTCTTTCTCACTGGGGAAGAAGATTAAGAGACGAAGGGAAGAGATGGGAGAGGAAGGGGAAGAGGTATGAAGAAGGAATTAAGCTTCATTAGGTACAGGAACCAACTCCTCACAAGTATGTAAACACTCCTTGCTGCAAACATGTCCTAGTGCAAAAGTCTGGGGACGAAAAGTTATCCAGGGCGAGTATGTAGAACATCAGGGGCTCATTTGTTATAATGCAGGAAGAAGAGAAATAGGTGAGTAGATGAAGAATAAAAGAGAGTTGTTTCCAGAAGCCAACACTGTCAGGCTAATCAGCCTGGAATGGGCAACAAATACTTCTTTATAGATATTTTGAGTATAGGATGGGGATGGGAGGCTTCTGGAACTATTTTAGCAATACAAGAACTTTAATGGTGTGTTGAATGTTTTGCATAAGCTCTTTGGGAAGCCATATCTTAATCCTTAAAGAATATCATTGGTTTAAGACTACTGAAGTGGTCACATGACAGAAATACTTCAGAAGCAGGGTATGCACAAGCACAGCCCTCGTTTTCCCATCTTTACTATGTGCAGCACCCGTCACAGAGGTTGAAAGAGAATCAGTGAGGTCATTTTAGATGTCACTTTTTCCTTTGTGCCTCATGTATAATCCCATAAAATACATCCTTGATCTTTCCTTCTTCCATCATCCCTGTATCTCTCATATGGATAATAGCAGTAATCTCCTCATTGTTTTTTATTTCAACTTGATTCTTGTTAGCTTTAAAAAATATAACTGACATCATAAAGTTTTCTAGGGTAAATACATCAATTACTTGCTGTTATATTAATAATAAAAATGTAGTGTCTTGCCACAATCATAAAAATGTAGTGCTTACCACAAAGCACAAGTCTAACATGGTCTAGTTCTAATATTTATAGAATTCCTTTCATGTCCTCCCTTATTGTATTTTAACATTGTCTTTTTTGCTGTCCCAAAGCCTTGCAAATCTTTTCCCACTTTTATGATTTTGCATTTGTTCCCTCTTTGACTGAAATGCAGTACTTTTGTTGCTTTTTTGCATGGAGGTTCTGGTTCAAACTCTAGTTTAGTCATTAGTCCAAGTCTTCTCTGCTCAGTTACCTTCCCAGATGATTTTTATCTAAAGCATCCACCTGTCTTAGGTACTTTGGCTTCACATAGACACACAACACAATGTCAAACCAGAGCATAGACTGAGTGTCTTAAGCAAAGCATATTTATTTCTTGTGTTTCTTGGTCTTAAGTCCAGGATCAAGATGTCCACAGAAAGGGTTCTTGGTGAGAAGCAGAGAATTCGTTCTCTGCTTCCCAGCTTGTAGTCAGCCAGCTTCTCGCTAGGGGCTCACATAGTCTTTCTCTCTTGTGTGTATGTGGAGAAACAGAAAAATAACTCTTGCTTAATAAAGACATTACCCTCCCATGACCTTTTCTAAGCCCAATTAAGTCCCCGAGACTTCAATATAGTCACCTTGGGGAAGGGGTAAAGCTATTAGGCTCATAGAACCACGTCACGCCTATCGTCAAATTTTTAAAAAGTCCATTATTCCAATTACCATGATTTTTCTCTCTCAACATCATTTTTCCCTTTTAAAAATGCAACAACTGTCTTGTTCACATTTGGTAAATTACTTACTTTTCTACTAGACTACAGCTGCCATGTTTTATCCTTATTTAAATGCAAGAACTTGAGATGGTTGCCTGGCATGTAGAAATTGTTCACTAATTATTTCAAAAATTAGCAAATGAATAATAGTTGCAATGAAGCAGAAAACTGTTAACAGCTTCTACAGCACGGCATTTGGAACAAATAGGACAGGATGTTGTCCTTTACGGAGCTGAAGGACTCAGGAAAAGGTCCTGAGGAAGAGAGACTCGTCAGCTAAGTCAAGGTGCACAGGTTAACAGTGAATTTTGGCTCAGAAATTTTCAAAGCACATAGTACTGCAGAGACATAGAGGTAAACAAAACATGTTTCTCTCCCTGGTATTTGCCATTTAGGAGATTTTAGTGCAGTGTGTGGGGGGAAGGGTGGAGAAGCCGTAACACAGAATCTGTCAGTAATAATTTTAGTTCTCTGGCTTCTTTAGAAACCTGATCAGAAGTAAAGGTCTGAAGTGTGCACATCAGAATCTTAGCAGAAAACAGGTGGGCCACTCAAACAGGTTACCTATGAGACCATATCAAAAGTGTTGGGAAGGGTTAATGGAAATCAACACGGGTAAAGCACAGTGAGTCCATTTCCATTCCCACGCGCAGGCCTGCAGGGGAGTTTCCTCAATGCATGTATATGACATTCAGCAAAGAAGCTGTCAAATATGCCTCATTTCAATTTTACTGGTCCTAATAAGCATCACCCATTGGTCAACCCAAACAAAAACCTATGACCTCACACTTGCCAGGCAGGTGCTTATGTTGCTGAGCTAAATCTCCAGCCCTGGATTTCCAATGTTTTGTTCTCATTTGTATCCACAGATTCTAAAAAGAATGCTTGGCACATGTTAATTGTTCATTGAGTATTTAAAAAATTAGAGGAGTAGATGAAAGACTGCAAGCAAAATGAAATCAAACAAAGGAAAATTGTAAAAGCTTACAAGACATCCTGTCTGAGTGAAGAGGAGGATGGGAGGATGGTATATTTTAGAGTAGGACTGAGGGTATCTGAAAGCCAAGCGGAAGTTATCACAATTTCTTTACCACTAGTTGTAGCTAATTAAGTTTGTGATAGCTACCAACTATACAATGACTGCTTGTGTGCAAAGAGCATTATGATAAGCTTTTAGAATTCAATTCAGGACTCTGAGGGAAACACATTACTTGTTCTAGGGGACAGAAATACCAAGAGATAGAATAGGGACTTGAACTTTATACCCTATGGTGGATCCAACAGTTAGATTACAGGCTTTTTTGTACAATGAACAAAGAACTGCAAGTGCATATCCAATGGTAAAAGAGCAAGTACTACTTTTATTGAAGATACCAGGAAGATACACTCAGAGCAGTTCTGTGCCAGCAGAAAAAGTAAAAGCAAAAGCAAAACGAAAATGAAAACGGTGGCATTGACCAGAGAAGTGGTGTCAGATGACAGGAAAACAAAAAGCATAGCTCAATCAGGCTTTGAGATTTTTAGAAGATATACACCCCAGCCAGGCACCTTTCACCAGGTCTCTAGATATGATTGACGGGAATGATTGACAGGGTGCTGAGTCATCTTGACCACATCTATCGTACATGGCCTTTCCCACAATTCACTTAGTTATAATTACAAACATGATGCATGAGCCATGAATGAATTCTGAGTGAGGAATCTAGTCCATGTATGCCCTGACCTAGATCTTTAGCAGTTTCCTGGGTCTTTGTTATTCTTACTTCTGCCTTCCTTAGTGTTTCTGTGTTGAGGACAGCTGGAGTCTTCTGCTGGAGGTGGTTTCTAGTTTCTTTCTGCCTTGGTCAAGACAAGCACAAATGGTAGCATGGTTTTATTAAAGTAGGAAAGAAATAGACCCTGGAGAGTGAATTTGGGCCAAGTAAAAGTAGGAAAAGAAGTAACTTATACAGCGTGAGTGTAGTTATTCATACAGTGTGAGTGAACATAATGGCAAAAGCTCAGTGTAGACTGTTCTTTTTAAATCATCCACTTCTCAGGCTGACTTCAGGTCCGGGCCATCCTATTTGAAACCTGCTCTAGTTCTTGCGAGAAGTCCACATGCAGTGCTCTGGACAAGATTCTGCTGGCCTGTCCTGGGATTTTGTAATCAACAGGTCACACCTACTTCCCCAGCCAGCTTTGCCACACCCTAATGTCCTGTCTTCTAGGACAGTGGAGGAGGAATGGTGTTGGTGCTAGGGTGTTGCCCAAGTTAAGGTAAATGGAGAGAAGAACACCCAGTGCCCCAATTGTGCTATCAATACTAAAATGATTATATTGCCGGGGGGCTAATGCGTACTTGATAAAATTAAACTGCTTTTCATTGGCTGATTTCTTGCATATGCAATAAGCCTACTGAGTTCATGAAATACATGAACATTACCAAGTTTAAATCTCATGCTGAAACAGTTAATTTGACATAAATCTGAGTTTTTTGTCTCCAAAAATTGAGGAATAAATTTGAGGACAAAAGGAGGGATTCAGGAGAGTGTTTATTAGAAATAATAGGAAAAAACTCTGTGGATAGTCACTAAGAGGGAATTCTGAAGAGAAGTCAGATGTGGCTTTTTTGTTTTGACCTCATCTGTGAGGTTTGTTTTAAACAGGTGGTTTTGTGGGCTTAGGTTTTAAAGAAAATTAGTTATTTAGATAGTTCACAGGAAACTGAGTTAAAAGGAAACTGGTTACATTGCATTTTTAAGTTTTCTCAAGTCTAACCCAGAGTTTGGGGCTGTCAACTAACAGCACACTCTCTTCCTGGAGTGAGAGATCTTGAGATACCTCTTAATAGAGCTGTTTTGTCTGACCCTGTCATTAGGCTGTTCTCATAATAACAGAACTAAAACTACTACAAGAAAAGGTAATCTTTTAATTATATTGATTTTTGGAGATGTCTTATGATATCAGGGGATCTAAGAGATTTGTGATGAAACAGTATTTGAGAGTTCTTAGCTAGACAAATGTCTCAATCTTTTCTCAAACATATTGATGTGAGTACAGAAAAGAAAAGCACACTGCTTTTTCTTTACATTTCTTTTTCTTTATACTCACAAAGCAATTCACTTCTGATGCCAAATATGTACAATTTTCCCCACATTGTTTAAGTCTCCAATTCTCAGGACATCAAACGAGTGTACTATAATTCAGTTATGATACTATGGAATTGATACAAATCCCATAAGTTAAAAGAGTTTAGGTCAGTGAGACCAGCCTCCCATAGCAGAATGGATCCCTATATTACTCACACTTCAGTCTGACTTAGACACAAATTGAAGATTCCTGTTGAGGCTGGAGATTAGGGAATAGCAGGTTGGGCAGAAAATTGAGCATGACCTGTTAATTGCCAAGACCCAAAATCCAGGCATAGAACAGTTTCTCAAATCTTTAACACAGAACCAGTCAGAGAGTACTATGTTCGATTCTTCTCCCCAGAACTCAGACAAGTTTTTGATAGGATGACCTAGATATGACATCAACCTGAGTAGTGAGAGATACAAAAAGACAATCATATTGAGCTCTCTGCCATTAGACTCTCTCTTGCATAGTCCATTTTCATGCTATACAATAGTACCTGGGTTCATGAGTGTTTTTGTTTGTGAACAATTCAGTTTACAAACAAAACCTGTCTTTTGTGCTTGACTAATTCTTGCTCAAGACAAAAAGAACCTAGAAACTATCTGTAGAAGGAGACTCCAGCACTCCATAACCTGGTAGCACTATGACACATCTCCTCAGTTCAATAATTTATGGTCAGTGATGGCTCAAAAATGAACAGGAGTGTCTGCATTTATTAGTATATTCTAAATGGCATGGCAAATGATAGAGATAAGTAGCCAGATGAAAAAGTACATATGGAGGGGCTCAGAAGCTCTATCTGCATGGAGTGGGTGTTCTAACCTCCTGGAATAGGAAGACCTCACTAATCTAGCAGCTCTCTGAACCCCATAACAAGGGATCTTCATAGATGCCTCAAAAGTAGGAAAGATGGGTTATTAATTCAATCTTTAGTGCCTCTCTCTTCCCCAGAGAGTGGAAGGTGGAGCTAATAGTTCCAAATTTGTGACTATAACTTGATCTTTCTAAAAATGTGTCCATACCTTGATGCTATCCATGAATTACTTCATAAGGACAGAAAATGTTCATATTATCCAAGAAATGTCAAAGGCTTGGGGAACTTTGTCTAAGGTAATTCTGTAACCTAGGAAATTCCAAGGGTTTTAGCAGCTCTGTGTCAGGACCTGAGGACAAAAGACCAAGTGTATGTCTTATCATTTTGCAGTAAATCATGGAAAAGTGTCAGAATTAGGTCAAAAATAAGACAGTTATGTCTACATATCCACTCTTCAGTTTCTATCCCAGTGATGCAAGATGTATTATTAAGCCCTGTGAGGATGAATTATTGGGTTTTCATGAAGACAAAACTATACAAGATACGTAAGTGCTTAGTAAATGGTGCAACTAGCATTGTCATAATATCAAGTTACAGTGTCGTGAACGGGTCTGCCAGTGTGGAAGCTGCAATTGGCTTTTCAAAGCTTAAAAGATCTGTGCTTGACTGTCAGCAGGAAAATAGGGGCCTCACACCTACAGGTGAAAGAAACTGAAGTTTTCCATCAGCCACCAGCCTGAAGTCCAGAATAGTCAACCCTGGTCAATATCTTGATTGCTTACAGCCTTCTGGGATCCTAAGCAAAATACTTACTGAACTTTACCTGGAATCCAGCCCAAGGCAACCATAAGAAAATAAATGGGCATAGTATGCTGCAGTTGTATGAATTCTACAGGTGACTTCTTCCAACTATAGGTACCCTCTGGATAACTGGATTCACATGATCTCCATCCCAGCTCATTCAGAAATGGGTGGCACATCACAGTGGTCCTTTCTCTCCTTTTCACATAGATACTCACGTGTGATGGTGAGAGTGGTGTACACGAGCTCAAGTCAGCTCCATACTATGCCTGGAGCCAAGCTGTGTAGTTCAGTCCCAGCTGACTCTTTTAGGAAGAGTATTTGTCTTAGAGACCCAGATTAAATTTACTTCTGGATTTCTTTGGAGACTCTCCAGAGAACTCTATAGAAATCCGACCAGTTGAAAACCACAAGTCGAAATCTGTTTTGAAGAATTTGGGGCTTTTGCAAATTAGGACATTGGATTGTTCATTATATTTTTAATTTCTAATGATTGGTTATTATTAAAATTAAATTTATACCATGAATTACACACATTTTAAGAGTAAGATTTATTTTGTACTTTTATACTATAAGATTTCTAATCTACTTTTCAAATTTTCTCCTCAGTTATTTTCCCTGGTATTTCTAATACTTCTGATAAAATTTTAATGTACATGAAAATTACATACATTCATTTTACTGAAAAATGGTGAAAACACTGCACATATTTTCTAGAAAATACAAAATATCATACTTGTAGGTGAGTGCAATGCATACAGCACTTTCATTGCCTATACTATTGTGTTAGTTAGATGTCCATTGCTGACTTAAAATTTTTTTTTTGTTTGCAAAATGATTGATTTCCCTCATGGTTTCAGGGTCTTTAGTCCATAGTCCCTTGGCCCAGTTGGCTGGGTCTGTCATGGGGCCAAACAGTCTAGAACATTATCTTTGGGATGGCATGGGGGAGAGGGATGCTTTCCTTGTGGAGGCTGAAAAGCAAACAGGACAGGCAGGAAGAGCTGGGTCCCCAAATCCCCTTTTAAGGTGTATCTCCAATGACCTTACTTCCCAGCCTTCTCCTCCAGATTCTACCACCCCATTTGTGCCACAGTCTGGAGTCCTAGCGTTTGACAAGTGGGCTTTTTAGGGACAGCAGTTCCAAATTCTAGCCACCACTGCAAGCACTTTCACACACACACACACAATTTAGTTTTTTTTTTCCTTCATTCTATAACTACATAGTTCTTTTCTTTATTTTTTATTTTATTTTTATCGGTACCGGGGATCGAACTCATGACTGCATGCTTGTAAGGCAGGCATTTATGCCACTGAGCTAAATCTCTAGCCCCAACTACATAGTTCTATAAAAGGAAATAAATTCTATTTTTAAAAGCAAAAATAATGTGTTCTCCCAAATTTAAACCATCAGACAGGAATATGGAGTAATGAAATATATCCATTACAGAGAAGTAATATTTACTTGATGTTAAGTATTATTTGATTGAAAAGTTGTTAGTTTTTCATTGTGTTCATTTAAAATATAACCTTTTGAAATACTAATTTAAGTGTATGAGCATTCATAGGACAATTCAACTTCTTTCCTCTTTTTATTATTTTTTTCTTACCTCATTTGGAAACAACTAAGAAACTTGATATGTAACTTTTTACTAACTATCAGCAACATCTGAATAGTAATTTTTACTTCAGTGTCTCTTGATCCTGACCGTAAGAGAGGTTACGTGACTTAGGCTTCAGTCCCAAGTCATTGTCTATCGGCAGCAGCTCTCAGGAAGTAGGATATATTGCTGTGCGTTTCTAAAACAAGGTTACGCTAAATCCTGGTGTATTTTTGGGACAAAGATAAAGGGTTCTTATTGCTTCTTTGCTTTATCTTCAAGGAGAAATTTAAATTCTTGTACCACTGGTGAAAAATTTCTCTCAAGTGATTATTTCTCCTCCCATAGGAAAGGTATATAATAGTATCTGAAAAAATAAAAAGTGACCCCAGAAGTCTTCTTAAATTTCAGTTGTAATTAGTTACTTAAACCAATAGCCACAAAGAACATGCCCTGTACAATCTGAATAGAAATCAGTCTGTGTAGTGCTAATAAAAAGCTTGATTTGTGTACTATAGTGGAGTTTGGAGTGGGGATTAGGAATTGTGATGATGTTGAATTTCTGTGAATTGCATATTTTACAGGATTTCCTAAATTGCATGTTTTCATTAGAGTATCAAAGAAGATTCTGGCAGGTTGTGAAAGTCAGAAGAGAAGCAGCAACCAATGTGTAGCTCACCTACTTACTGAGACACTGCTGACTCAATTCCTTGGTGTGTAGCAGACTTAGGCCTACAATTGCTTTATTTGTCCCTAAATCATTCTTCTGTTTTTCTGGTGAGGTGCATATTAACTCTGTGGCAAAGAATTCCAAGTTCTGCCACTGATCCTTGTCACCAAGGACAGTGGCAGCAAGAAATCACCTAGGTTTCAGTATGTCTTTCTGGATTTCTCTCTCATCTTATAGGTAACCATACTAGGGAAAGATTGTAGCATTGCTGAGCACTATTTTAAGATGCCTGGCCACAAATTACATGCATGCATTAAGGTGAGAATTATCAACACTGTTATAGTTTTTTTTCAGCTACAACATTCATATTCCATGGACAAGCCCAGAGTAATCAGAGAGTTTGTCTTAAACTAGGTGTGTGCAGTGGAGGAACAGTGTTCGTAAAGATGGATCAGTTAATCCCAACCAATAGAGATAGAAGGACATGTGAGGATGTATTTTATGATGATAAAATTATAGTACTAATAAAACTGGTAGTGAATTGGAAAATTTGATGCAATTGAATAGTTGAGTTGATAGATTCAAAGAGATGATCTAAACTAGGTGAATATTTGAAGGTTAAGATATATTGTCAACTTGATTGGCTTGGGATCTGTCCTGCAGTTTGGTGAAACATATTTCTGGTGGTGTCAGGATGGACCATGGCTGCTCCCTTAGCCCTTCCTGCTCTGCTAACTAGCTGCCAAGAACTATACAGCTTTGTTATCTGTGCCCTTCCACCAAGATATTTCTGTCTTGAAGACAAGTGAATGTCTTAGTTACTTTTCTCTCATCACTGGGACAAAATACCCAACACCCAGAGTTAAAGAGGGAGAGGCTTATGTAGCTCATGATTTGTAGAGGTTTAAGTCCATAATCTACTGGCTCCAAGGCAGGGTGTCACCCAGCAAAGGGAAAATGATCTGTGGCAGTGAAAAACAGAAAAAACAACAAGAGAAAACCAATTCATGATGGCTAGAAGGTAGGAAAGCAACAAAGACCTTAACCATGCCTTTCTGCCCCTTTAATTTTATCCAGACTACTGGGATTAGTGCAGTGTCAAACTAACCAGTGGACTGATTTAGCAGCCACCCACCCTTAATCCCAGTATCACACACTCTAGATTCAGCCACCTCTGAAAAAGTCCTATGACTGCATGAGGCTTTGGGGGGACATCTAGACACACACCATAACACTGAACATGGACTGAATCCTTCAAATGAGCCAAATAAATTTCTCTTTAAAATGTGAAAGTGAAGTGTTTGTTTCATGAAACAAGGACATTGACTAGTAGAATTGTTTCAGGATTTTAAAATAGGCATTCCAAAATGTTGATTCCTGAATTCCCATGACTCTAATATCACTTTGTGCTTTAAATCTCATTTTAATCCACATAAATGATTCTTGTGTTAGCATGCATATTTTCTCTCATAATTCAAATCATTATGAATTATTTTCTAGAAAAGAAAAGATTTGTAAACTTTAAGATTGTTTGACTTAGCTATCATTTTGGAAATTTTTCTATCTATTCTTCATCTTTATCCATTCCCTCATTAAATCTTTTCCTTTTTTACTTTAATAATTGATGAACAACTTTTATACAACTTTTATACTTTGGTTTGTTTTACAACAATGAATATATTGATCCAGTGGAAGAGAAAAGTCATAAGAAAGTGAGATAAAGTAGTTTGATTTATGATAAGTAAAATCAGGGAAATTACAGTAGTGCTGGGAATAAGGAAAATATGAAGTGGTAGAATACATCATTCAGACAAGAGTGTCAGGGAAGGCATCTCCAGTGAGAAGATGCTTCAAGCTAGGACGCAAGAAACCAAAAGCTCCTTTATCCACAGCCTGTGAAGCATAGGGTTCAAGGTCAGTGTGATGGGCTCAGAAATCTGTCCAGAGATTAGGCTGCAAGGAAGGAAGTTCCGGTGACATGGGGCCTTATTCAAAAATGTGAACATTTTTGTATCGCCTAACTCTTTTACTAACTCCTTAAACATAGTATTTTATACAGTCAGTAACTAACTGTGATATGAAGGCTTCATGACCACAAAATGTAGCTATTTTATCTAATGTCTATAATATTACAGAAGTACAATTTGCACAGACACATTTATATCTGTATATGTATTTTGTTTTAGCCCAATAAATACTTTACAGTCATTAATTATGGCCATTACTATTGATAGTAGGTTTTTTGTTTCATGAGGGAAGCAAAATTCCTTATCAATATAAAGGTTGCTAGTTAAATTCATAAGCTTTTAAAATTTTACTTTATTTTTTGGTACCAGGGAATAAACTCAGGACTTGATACTTGCCAGGCAGGTGCTTATACCACTGAGCTAAATCCTTGGCTCCTCCTAGTTAAATTCAAAGCAAAAACACAAACCCAGTATTTAATTGCTGCTTAGGAAATATGAGAGGATCCCACTTTGTAAAGGTAAAGGCTTAAAAATATAGTAGTTCCTTTGACAAGTATGTGACTGATTAATCAGCCATTTAAAAATTAATAAATGATAAAATGGCTATTCTTTTTCTTACACTAGGCAATAATATGTTTTTATTTAGTATAATTGTCAATTATATCAAGTAGTCTGCAAAAGATCGTGATTGTCATAATCATTATCAGTAGCATTATCATCAAAAGTTTTGAAAAATAATTTACAGTACTAGGCTCTATTAAACTTAAAAGAATTAAAGCTAAATGGAATCTTTATGTTAAAGAAATATTGATTTCTTTTGTGTCTTAATATCAATGCCTGAGGTTTAAATAAATATGAGTATTTTAAGAAATTGCACTCACTGATGTAGTATTGAATGATTTACATAGAAAAGAAAAACAAAATCTCTGGGAGAACTCTAGAAGGGAACAGGGATAGAAATGAGTAATGTATATTATGTGCCTGGAGCTTCACATTCCTGTGGCCTAATTTACCTTTAGGTAGTCAAAATTGTTAAAACTAAATAATTAACAAGATTATTGCTATATAGCTTTATAAATGCACTTATAAATAAATACAAATGACCACTACATCTCCTGAAACCTTCACTGAACTTAACAATGGACTTAAAATCATAGCAATTAATAAAGACAGGAAAAATATATTTATAACCATTATTTATTATACAAGCATAAAAAGATGTTGAATATTTCATCAATTTTTTTCTTTTAATTTATATACATATTGAATTATGAAACATAATTCTTGAAATCAACTTATGTTTTTTCAACCTATTATACTTTTCAAGGTTATGTCTTAGTATTTTATCTAACCTAGAATACATAAGTCTAGTAAAAGAGTAATAATCGGAATATGGTTTTCTCCAACTAGTTGTTAATTAAATGCCTAAAATGCCTAAAGTCTGTTTATGATAATATATACATATCTAGTGTAAAATACAAAATGGTGATCTGTGAATTAATTAAAGGAACATAGGACTCTTAAGAAATATTTTGTTAATTATATGCTATGGTCTACATTCAATGCCCTGTTGAGGTTATATATTGTTGGAGCTTTATCAAAGAATAAAGAACAGATATGCTACAGTGCACATCTCTAGTTTGAACAAGTAAAACACTTTTTATATTCATTGATCATTTTCAAACATCCCCAGGTTCATTAGTTACACTGTTTCTTAAGGAAGCACCCTTTAAAAGAATATATAGGCCCTAAGACTATTACATTGGAAAACCTTAATATCAAAAAGTGTTTTGAGCATTCCACTGGTGGTACATGACTGTAATGCCAGCACTCTGGGAAACAGGCAGAAGGATCACAGATTTGAATCCAGGCAGGACAAATTAGTGATTGAGAGAGACCCTGTCTCAAAAAAGGGGTCGTGGGGCTGGCCGAGGATGTAGTTCAGAATGAAGGTCATGGTCTCCAGTACTACTAAAAAAATAAAACAAACAAAAAAAGAAAAAGAAAAAGAAGAAAACAAAAAAGAAAAAGATAAAAGAAAACAAACAAAAAAGAAAAAACTGCTTTGAAATATAGTTTGTTACAATATTTTCTACTGAAGTATTTACTTAGTTATTTAATGCAGTGATAATGGTAAATAACAGCAAAGCACAAAATTTCTGTCCCACATAGTCATCTGTGGGTCATGTGGGTGACTCTGTGGAACTTAGCTAACATTTGTACCTATAGTAGAAGGGTTTGGGCCTGAATGTCGGATGCTCCCACCTGTGATACCCTGAAGCACTCTAAACAGCAATTCTTTTGTCTTGAACATGAAAACCTAGCATTATTCTTACATTATGTAAAGAAAGCTAGTGAGATCACTCAAGAATTTTTCAGATTTCTATTTTTGTCCCATTCATTAATGTTCCTTGGCCATATAGTATCGCAAGGCTGGGTCTAGAGTCAGAAAGAAAGGCATGGTGTAGTGCTTGAGGTTACATGCTAGGTAGGTCCTTTGCTAGCAGTGAAGGACAGGTTACCTGCTGTAGGACTGCTCTACTTCTCTTTCTGTCTAATCTGCATCTTTTCATTATGTTCCACAACTCCTGGGTCCAAGAGAATCCCTTAGTTCACTTCCTACCCTAATCACCACATAAAACAATAAAAAATTTTCAGCAAAAGTCGTGACATTTGAAGAACTATGTGAAGAACGGAAGTGGTCAGCATGATCGTTTCTAGCATAACAATCAAGCAGGGTGAATTTTCATCATTCTTAATAACAACATAAAGGCAATTGTTAAAATTTCAAATCGCTTGCTGTGGCATTGAAGGCTTTCGTTCATTTATCTTTCACAGTTCTTTCAAGTTATTTTTCAAATTTCTTTTACAACTTGCTAATGTTCTAGCCAGAAAGTTCCATGACTAAATGTTACTCCTTTTTTATCTCATTCTTGGCCATATTATTGCCTCCATTACAATGTTATTGATTCTTTTGCCTACTTGGATTCAGCTCTTCATTCAAAATTTTATTGAATTCTTATTTTTTACTTATTACCTCTTCTAATGCTCCCAGTTGAAAATTATCTGTCCTCTCATAACACATCAGATGTCTCCTCTTGGTTTACCATGCCTTATCTGATAATTCACATTCTTGCCGCATATCCTGTTATGATGTCAGTGGGGAGGATTCTGTCATAGTCACCTTTGTCATAACTTCTTCAAACATGATGATTTAAGATAGCTTCTTGTTAAACATAAATAAGTTAATTATACAAAAAAACCCATATATTAGTCATTGTCTTACATTAAATTTTCTCTTATGGAAATATATAGTAGTAAACAAAAATTTTTAAATTTAAATGTATTAGTATATGTATGTAGTATGTACTGTTTACATTCCTTGTGGGAAGTTGGAAAAGGAACCTAGAGCATCTTGCTTCCTTCATTCATCTCTTTCTTTCCTCTTTCCCTTCTTTACCCATCCCTTGATGTTTCTTTCTTTCTTTCTTTCTTTCTTTCTTTCTTTCTTTCTTTCTTTCTTGTACTTTCTTGCAATACATTCCCTGTGTGGAGTTAGTTATTTTTTTGAAAAAGAATAGCCATATTTTTTTCACAGGATAAATCTATGTCAACTATGAAAAGTAGATAAAGCTGAGGGCTCAATCTGGAAACAAGAAATAAACAGATGATATATCCCAAGCTGAACATCTCAATTTTGATGTCTTATTTATTGAATTGTTATATTGTTCAGAAATCAGAGAGTTCAGAAATCACACACACACACACACACGCACGTGTGCACGCGCACATTCACAGACATGAGCACGCGGATATGTATATGCATATTATTTTAAGGGACCTAGGATTTTTCCAATGAGATACATTCAGATATGCAGAGACACAAAGAAATGGTAGTTGTAAAAAAAGAAGTATTAGGGCAGGGGATTTAGCTCAATAGTGTAAGCACCTGCCTGGCAAGCACAAGATCATGAGTTTGATCCCTGGTACACACACACACACACACACACAAAAGAAATACTGACTGATGATTCTGTAGAGAGTGGAAACATTCAAAGCCGGAGAAGGTCCTGTAGAAAGCATCATGGCCAGTTGAGTGCAGAGGGAGCAAAAGGATACATGGAGCAACACTCTCTGCTGAGGCTTCTGTGGGAAAGAATGGGCCATTAACAGGTTAGAATTGTCTAATCAGAACAGTTTCAGTGAGTTTCTGTCCTTGTTTGACACATTGCTGACCCCAGGGCGACTGGGTTAGAGGAACTGTTAGGGCCCAACAGAGGGTAGGTGGATTATTCATTTTGCATATGAAAAGCAAATTCATAGAAGACACCATGAAATTCAACATTCTAAATACAGAAAACAAAGGCAATACCTTCATGGATGTGACACTCATACACATGTTCATGTTTTTCTTTCCTGGACACCATGGGCCATACTTGGAAACACATAGTGTTAATTGATAGCTACTCTCAATAAGTACTTTCATTATGTATTATTTATTTTATCTGATTGAAAAAAGTCTAGGGAAACTTTTTATATACTTGCATTTGAAATATGTGTATTTCATGGTTTTAGGTTGACCATGCCAATTTGTTAAAGTTAATTACGGACCACAAAAGAACTTACTTGGCCCACATTCCGGTGTTCTGGAATGCACATGCAGTGTTATCCAACCCATGGAAGCTTTGGTGCTTTGTTGGAAGACAGAGAATAGAAACTGACATATGTATCAGTGAAGCATATAGAACTCCAAATAGCCATAACCAAAATAAAATTACATCCAGACATATAACAATCAACATTCCAGATATCCAACATAAGAACAGAGTAGTAAAAGCTGTTAGAAAAGACAGATCACCTATAAAGGAAAGCCAATAAGAATCACAGCAGACTTTGCAACACAAACAATGAAGTCAAGAAGAGCATGAAGTGAAATATTTCAGATTCTAAAGGAAAATGACTTATAATCTAGATTGATGTACCCTGCAAAACCATCCTTCAAAATTGATGGAGAAATAAAATACTCCTATGATAAAGAACAGCTGAAAAACTTCGTGACCACCAAACCAATCCTGCAAAGAATACTTAAAGACATTCTTAGAGAGACATAGGAAAAAAAACAATAAACAAGGTAACAAACAGAGTGGAAAGGTTAAGGGTCAACAGCAGAAAGAAAACATTTCAAAAACAAATCAATATATTTTAGATATAACCATTAATGTAAATGATCTCAATTCACCAGTTAAAAGAAACAGACTGGAAGAATGGATCAAGAAACAACATCCAACTGTATGCTGTGTAAAAGAAACAAACACATCTAATCCAAAAGGAAACTCATAGACTGAAAGTCAAAGAATGGGAAAAAATACTCCATGCAACAGGAACCGCCCTCCCTAAAAAAAGCGGGGATAGCCATTCTGTTTGCAGACAATGTGAACTTCAAACCAAGAGTGATCAAAAGAGATAAAGAAGGTCACTGCATACTAGTTACGGGAAAACTTAAAGAGGAAGAGATAACAATCTTAAATATATATGTACCAAGTTTGGGAGCACCCAGCTATACAAAACAAATATTAACAGAAATGAAAAATCAAATATAATACAGCTATAACAGGAGACATTAACACCCCATTGACACAAAGAGACAGATGAACTAGACAGAAAATCAGCAAAGAAATAACAGAACTGAATCATACCTGTGAACAAATGGACTTGATGGATGTATAGAGTGTTCCACCCAACTACATCAGAATATACATTCTTCTCAGTAGCACATGGGACATTCTCTAAAATAGACCATATTCTAGCCCACAGAACATGCTTAAGAAATGCAAAAGAATGGAAATTATCTTATCCATGTTATCAGATCATAACACAATGAAACTAGAAATTAATGACAAAAGAAACTGCAAAAATACCACAGATACATGGAAATTGAATAATACACTCCTGAGCAATCAGTGGGTCACAGAGAAAATTAAAGAAGAAATTAAACAATATCTACAAGCAAATGAAAATATAAATACAACTTACTGGAACCTGTGGGAAGCAATGAAAACAGTTCTCAGAGGAAAATTTATTGCAATGAATTCCCACATCAGGAAAACAGAATGAACACAAATAAAAAATCTGATGTTACACCTCAAACATTTAGAAAAAGAAGAGCAAATCAAGCCCAAAGCCAAAAGAAGGGAAGAAATTATAAAGATCAGAACAGAAATCAATGCAATAGAGACTAAAAAAAATACAAAGAATCAATGAATCAAAGAGTTGGTTCTTTGAAAGAATAAATAAAATTGATAAGCCCCTAGACAACCTTACTAAAAAAGGAAAGACAAACTCAAATTTATGCAATAAGGAATGAAAAGGGTGAAATCACTACACAAGATCATGAATTCCTATTTTGAAAACCTCTACTCTCATAAGCTTGATAACACAGAAGAAATGGACACGTTCCTAGAAATATGTGAATTAACAAATTTGGATCAAGAAGATGTAAAACTGCTGAATAACCCAATTTCAATTAATGAAATTGAAAATGTAATCAAAACCTTACCAACAAAAGCCCAAGTCCAGATGGATTCACTGCAGAATTCTACAAGAAATTCAAAGAAGACTTAATGCTGACACTCCTCAAACTCATCAGTGAAATTAAAAGGGAAGCCATTCCCTCTAACTCATTCCTGGAAGCAAATATTACTCTAATACAAAAACCAGAGAAAGACTCAACCAAAAAAGAGAACTACAAACCAATTTCCCTAATGAACATAGATGCAAAAATTCTCAATAAAATATTAGCAAACAGAATGCAGCAAATCATCAAGAAGCTTATACACCATGATTAAGTGGGATTCATCCCAGGAATGCAGGGATGCTTCAACTTATGCGAATCAACAAATGTAAACTACCATATCAATAGAACCAAAAATAAGAATCACATGATCATTTGCATAGATGCAGAAAAAGCTTTTGATAAGGCTCAACACTCATTCATGGTAAGCACCTTTCAGAAAACTGGAATAGATGGTCTTTACCTCAATATGGTAAAAGCCATCTATGACAACCCAACAGCCAGCATCATATTAAATGGCCAAAAATTGAAAGCCTTTATTCTAAAACCAGGAACAAGACAAGGATGTCCATTATCAGCACTCCTATTAAAGAATGTCCATTATGACCACACCTCTTCGATATAGTGCTGGAAATACTAGCCAGAGCTAATAGACAAGAGAGAGAAATAAAATGAATAAAGACAGGAAAGGAAGAGTTCTAACTATCATTATTTGCAGATGACATGATACTCTACACAGAAGACCCCAAAAGCTCAATTAAAAGACTCCTAGGTATAATAAATAAATTCAGTAATGTAGCTGGATAAAAAGTGAACACTCAAAAATCAATAGCATTCCTATACACAAATGACAAACTCACTGACTGAGAAATAGTAAGAGAAACCACACCCTTCACAATAACATCCAAAAAAATGAAATACTTAGGAATCAATCTAACAAAAGAAGTAAAAGACCTATTCGGAATATTACAATACCCTGAACAAGAAATTGAAGAGGACCTCAGAGAATGGAAAGACATTCCCTGTTCATGGATAGGAAGAACAAATATTGTGAAAATGGCCATTCTCACAAAATTGTTATATAGATTTAATGCAATTCCCATCAAAGTACCACTAGTGTACTTCATAGACCTAGAGAAATAATTTCTAAAATTCTTCTGGAACCAGAAAAGACCTAGACTAGCAAAGTCAATTCTGAGAAACAAAGGAAAGGCAGGAGGCATCACAATTCCTTGAAGTTATACTACAAAGCTACTGTAATAAAATCAGCATGATACTGCAATAAAAACAGACCTGAATATCAGTGGAATAGATTAGCAGATACAACTACAACTACAAACACACTCAACCACCTTTTATTCAATGAAGGGACCAAACACGTTCACTGGAAGAAAGATAGTCTCTTTAACAAATAGTGCTGGAAAAACTGGCTCTCCATATGCCAAAAACTAAAACTAGACCCATGTTTATCACCATGTACTAAGCTAAAGTCAAAATGGATCAATGATTTAAATACTAAAAACAGAAAGAAACACCAAGTCTGTTGGAAGACAAAGTAGGTAGAAATTTTGAATACATAAGGGTTGGTAGAGAATTCATGAACAAGAACCAAACTGCATGAGCAATACTTCCCAGAATCAATAAATGGAATATCATCTTATTAAAAAGTTTTTGCATGTAGAAAGAAATATCCAACTGAGTAAAAAGGAAACCCATGAATTTTGAAAAAAAATCTTAGTGAACTGTGTCTCAGAGGACTTCTAGAACATATAAAGAATTAAAAAAAATCAGACCCCTGAAATTCAAAGACCCAATCCAAAATTGGGCATCTGAGATGAATACACAGTTCTCAGATAAAGAAATACAAATGGCAAATAAATACATGAAAAAATGTTCAGCATCATTGGTCATCAGAGAAATGCAAATTAAAACCTCACTCCAGAAAACACAATATACTAAAATGAATGAGATGTAGTAAAATCATTGCCTTGGGTAAATTTACCCAGTTAATGCCTATGTTGGAGGATGAGAGCTTAAATCAATGATCTAGACTTCTACTAAAGAAACTAAGGTAGAAAAAAGAAGAAACAAACAAACAAAAGAAAAAAGAAACCAAGTATAGAATTTAATGATGAAAATAATAAAATAGAAAATTCGTATGTAGTTCTTTAATAGAACAATAAGATAAATCCCTACACAAATTGATCAAAAGTTATAAAGATTGGAAATAATTGTGCAAACATTACAACCATTAAAGCAAAAGTATAACACTATATGCCAATATATTCAACAGCTGATTTAAGTCTTTGATTAATACAATGAAAAATAATACACTAAGCACTAGTAAATGAATATAACTGAATCAAAAAAAATGAAACTTTTATTATAAACTTAAATTTCTCATAATGATGAAATTTGAAAAAACTTAAAGCTATCCACAACAAATGCTGGAGAGTCTGCAGTGAAAAAGGAACTCTTCTGCACTGTTGATGAGAGTATAGACTGGTGCAAACACTGTGGAGGTCAGTCTGGAGATTCCTCAAAAAGCTGGGTTTGGAAGTCCCATTTGACCCAGCTATTCCACTCCTAGGCACATTCCCAGAAGAACTGAAAACATCTTATCACAGTGATATATGTGCACCCATGTTTATAGCAGCACAATTTGTAATAGACACATCTTGGAAACAACCTAAGTGCCCATCATCTGAGGAATGTATAAAAAAATGTATTTTTATACAATGGAGTACTACTCAGCTATAAAGAATGATTACATTGAGATATTTATAAGAAAATAGATGCAACTCGAGACAATACTCATACATGAAATAAATCAAACTCACATGTGTAAAATACCATATAGTCTCCCTAGTGTAAGAAATGGTAAGAGTACATAAGATACAAAAAACTCAGTTACAGTTAAAGTATAGGAATCTGCTTAAAGGGGGAAAAATAATGTCTCAAGGAAAATGAGGAAAAAGAAAAAGCAAAGGAAAAGAAAATGTATCTAAATTTGTAAAAACATATTTAGGATAGCTGATTGTGTTACAAATTCTATAAGTTCATAGAACAAAGCAGTTAATATGCATAGGATTGGAACAATTTTGCATGTTTGTATTAGGTGACTTGAGGAACTCTTGAAGATCGCTATGTAAGATATCAACCTTAATTCTGTTCCCACCACTGTGTTTTGAAGGCATATATCATTATTGTTTTGGGCTTTTTGCTATTGTTATTTATTTGTCTTTTGTATTTCTTATTTTTCTAGTAATCTTGTTTTGTTTTGTTTTTCCCTCTAATGTAGAAAGGATAGGTATACATGTAGAGTCTTATTCATACCTAGAACTTCTCCTAAACAGTTTATGAGAATCAATTATATTACATGTGATAAAATGAACAGCTATTTTGAAGAAAACCAGACATTATGGTATCTGTTGCTCACTTTGTATCATCATGCTGTGAAATCCAATAATGCTTCTATTCTTTGTTCAGAGTGGTTTTAGTCTGTTTTGTATTATTTAACTTCAACATGCATGAAGGTATGGACAGCTATTTTGAAGAGAACAAGAGACATTATGGCAGCTATTTTTAATTTTCATATTGTCTGGTTTTGAAGTCCTGTAATGCCTTCATTACCCTGTTTTGATCAGTTTTATACTATTTTGTTTTATATGAATTCATAGTGTGTGAAGGTATAGACAACTATTTAGAAGAAAACAAGAGACATAATGGTAGCCACTGTAGATCTCCCGTTGTCTTGTTTTGAAATCTGTGTGACTTACATTGTTTTGTTCCCATCAGCTTTGTTCTGTTTTGTTATGTTTAGCTTTACCACCTGCTTCATTTTTTAAAAAAATAAAATAAATTTTACAAAGAACTTACTTCACATGACAATAGTTGTGTGGCAGTTCTTTCTTTTATTCTCTCATCTCTCAACACATACTGGCCTCACATTTTTAACATAGAGGAAAACAAATCTATTTTGCTTGGTCAAAACTCTTAATTGTTAATTATTTAAGTTACTCACCTCTTTTTAATCTCATGTAGTTCAATGATAAAATGAATCAAGTCAATATTTTACCAATTCTTCCCATATGAACATGACGCTGTCATTGTGAACTAGCAAGTATAAACCCTGACTCTCTTTTTATGTGGGATGTTTTAGATTTCACAGTATGTGGATTCTGGTTTTGAGATGTTATTACATATACCAATGCTACTTTTAACAAAACAATAATCTTAAAATAATTAATATTATAATATGGAATAATGATTAATATAATCATCAAATTATCCCTGTAGAAGTCATCTACACATAGAAACTGTAATTGTTATAAAGATAATGATTGGGGCAATAGATATCTCCAAATGCTTTATCTGTATAAAAATAATGAGAACAGTTGCAAAAATCATCAGTATGAATATATTCCAAACTCTGGAAATTAGCCTGTTTTTTAGAAATTTTGGGAGCATTATTGAAATGAAATAATTGCATCCCAGGAAGAACTGTGAGTTTTGCATCTTTTCTTTCTCGGTACTAGGGATCAAACTCAAGACTTTGTGCTTGCCATGCATGCACTTTTGCCCCTGAGCGAAATCCCTGGCTCAGTTTTATGGCATTCTTTCTACTCTGATTCCTTTGTATCCCTTGAACTCCTCAGCAGTCTTGAAAAACAATGTCCAACAATCAAGGTGAAAACAGCATGCTGGTAACCACTCTGGGAGGCAGAATGAAGGTGAAGTTCCATCAAAACCATGCCTCTAGAGATTTGCCATTATTTGACCCAACTGGTGATCCATTAGAAGACCCTATTCACAAAGCTTTCATTTTTTGACCTTATTTAAAATTTATTCAGTATGAGTAGCCTTTAAAATAGTTTTATGACAAAAAAAAAAGCAAGGGAAAGAGAGATAGTTGTTTTCTTTCATAATGGTTTGTGCTAGCTGATAATACTTTTGGAAAACAATTGTCAGTCCTAAAAGCCTCAAAGGAAAACCTTGAATTAAGCATCGGCAGGGACTTTGAAAGATGCCGATGAAATACTGAGAATCTAGATGATTACACACATGCACAGAGCAGCTTACATATCTTGAGCTGTTTGCAGTTCCATTTCTGGCAGTCTTTGAGGCTCTGCATAGATAGGAAACAAAGCACAATGACCAAATGCCTGGCTGTGTTTTGCTGTGTCTTAACTGTAACTCAGAGACTGTCAGCAAAGCTAAGACTAATGGGAGGTAAATTGGCACAGGGCATTTATGAAAACATTCAGTCACTCATGAACCTCTGGGCTACTGAACAGAACTTAACTTAAACGTATATGACAAAAAGTCCATAGCTCAGAAAATCTGTAAAATATGTAATAGTAAACAGTGACAATAGCTAGCCCTATGGAGCAGTGAGAATCTCATTCTGAAAGTTTCTACTTAATATTATTTAGTGTGCCCAGTTTTGAACAAAACAGTTGTTATACCTGCAAAGACATAAAAAATTTGTCCTTTACTAAGGAATTATAAAAACATAGAAACTGTCCTTTAAGGAAGTAATATATCAAATTTACTACACAAATGCTTTCAACCAGTTACTTAAAATACAATGAATGCAAACAAATCATGTCTAGAAAAATAAAGTATGAAAATGAAGTCCCATCAAGTACAGGTATTCTGCATTTAACAACTGAGTCCCATTCCTACAAGTAGGCTGATCACTAAATGAATTGATCACTAAATGAGGAATTGTATATGGTATGCACATTTCTTTATTCTGAATAAAGAAATATTCAAAAGAAATTCCAACTTGATGGTTTTAATTTTATTTGCATAAACCTGCAGTACTATAACATTTAACAGAACATAAAGCTACAGTATTATATTATACAATACAATCATTAAAAATTACATTACTAGACCGGAGAAGAAGACACCATAAAACCACACCACTGCTCACCACTGCTCACACTCCTGCATCAGTCTAAAACCAAGTCAGAAGTTCAAAAACATTATCTCAGTTTTAAGTTCAAACAATTGTTAAACAGATAAGTCATTAAATGAGGAATATCTGTACAGACAATAAAGAAAGAGATAGACATTATAAAGTCAGGCAGCAAATAGAAATTCTGCAGTTCACAAACAAACTATTGAAGATGACAAGCCTATTGTAGGGACCAAAAGAATATTTGAGCCAACAGTATGAGAATATTCAAACTCTACAATAGTTCAACTGAGATTATCTAGATTGAACAACATAAAAGAAAAAAAAATAAGGATAATTGAACAAAGTATCAGAGAAGTATCAGGAACAGATTGCATATTGTATACCAGAAAATTCATACTGCATACAGCAAATTCATATTGTCCTAGAAGGAGAAGAGATAGAAAAAATAGCTATAAAATAATTTGAAAAAATAATAGCTTATGGCTTATTATAAATTATTAAAAATTAATCTGAACATCTAGAAGCTCAACAAAATTAAGTTGAGAAAAACTTAGAAATCCACAGCTAAGCCAATCATAATGAAACTGCTGAAAAACAAGGCCAAAAATAGAACCTTGGAGGAAGAGGAAAGTTATGTGCCTCTCTATGTACAGAGGAGCCTCAAAAGACTGGCTTCTGATTTCTAATCAGAAAACATGGAGGCCAGAGGTGGTAGGTGGATCTATTCAAAATGCTAAGAGAAAATTGACATCAATTTTCTCAGAAAAACCCTCATCTATAATTTAAGGATAAACAATGATATCACAGGAGAGAGGCCCCTCCCATCATCTCTCCACCACCACAGGAATCAGGTGAACCATCTCAGAGGAGGCTGGCCCTTCCCCTCACTACTGCCACAACTGAAGTGAACTGCTTGGTAAGGTACAGTGACACAGTAGGGTCTCAACTAAGGCAAACAAGATGGACAAGTAAGAATAATGGTATGAATAGTCCAAAGTAACAATGAAAGTATAAGCCGACAGGTGACTGAGGGCTCTTAAGGGCTGGCAACTAGCTTGGGAAGAGTCCAGAACTTGATAACTGACCTTTTCTCTAAATTTTTTTCTTTTCTCTCTTCTTTTTTCTCTTCTTCTTCATCTTCCTTCTTTCTTTTGCCAACCACAGAAAACCAAACTCAGACACCAAGTTCAGATATTCCCTGGAATACTCCTTCATTCTTTCTTTTCTACCTCCTTCTTTAGTTTTCTGAACCTTGTGCAATCATCCTTCATCTGCCAGTTTTGCTTCTACTTCCATGCTACTTATCTTTGTTTTATACACTATGCTCCTTAAATTTCCCCAGCATAGGGTAAAACCACTCTACACAGGGGAAACACTTTGCATTCAAACCCTAATTTATGATCTGTTCTGTTATATAATTATAGACTCTGCTCTTATGGTCTAAAGTACAAAATCAATAGTTACCACAGTTTGTCAGTTACTAAATTGTGCTTGATGCCTTCATCATTGCTAATTTTACTACTTCAGCTAGGATGTCATATCTGTTGTGATCAGTTTCCCTCTCTTATGTAACAATATCGGTAAGCTCTGGAGTAATAAGTTCATCACAGTGCTCTACCAAATGACCAGGGACTGAGCCAAACAGGAACAAACATCACACTCTTAATTAACTGGATCTTGGAACAGACATAAAACCAAGAAACTTTAACACACAGAAGACATTCTTGAAAAGCAGATTTTTTCCTAGAGAGGCTTTGATATTAGTAATATAGCTACCTACTAAAATCATCCACAAGGATCATCACAGAAAACAAAATAAAAAGTTTTTAAAATATAAAATGACTAGGCAAAAAATCAAAATGCAATCTCAGACCTTCACTCCACCCAAAACTAATCCAGGAGACACAGACACAAAATAAATTGGAAGACACACACCTGCAACTTCTGAATGATGGCAGCCATAGTAAAGAAATAAACCTATGAGTATATAGAGGAAGTCAGATCAGAAATAACTTCTCAGGTAAAAAAATTCAATATTTATGAAAGAATTGCTCAGTAAATCTAGAATAGAGTTAGGTTAAAAAATGATGATAGGAAGAAATGAAAACAGTGAATTATTAACATAGTAAAGAAATATAATGCTTGAAATGGAATCAAATAAATGTGCAGGAAATTAAAAATTCCATTGAGAACTGGCAAAACTGTATGAATGATACTGCAGACAGGATCATGACTAGTGACTATGAAAGGAAAGATCTCCTGAAAATAAAAAAAGACCAGGAGTACAATTCAATAGCTGCAAGATTATGCAATGAAAAATAATATAATAGTAGTTGGTGTCAGTGAAAGAGCAGGAGTTCATACAAATGACATAAAAACTATTTACAAAATAGCAAAAACTTAGCCAAGCATGGGGAAAAGAAATTGATGTACAGATAAGTGAGGTATATAGAACTTCAATTATCTATAACCAAAATAAATCTACATCCCAACATGTAATAATCAAGATCTCAGAAGTTCAACACAAGAGCAGAATATTAAAAACTGTTACAGAAAATAAACATATCACATATAAAGGAAAGCCACAGAATCACAGCAGACTTGTCAAAACAAACCCTTAAGTCAAGAAGAGCTTGGAGTGAAGTATTTCAAGTACTGGAAGAAAACAATTCCCAACCCAGATTGATGTAGCCCATAAAACTAACTTTCAGAATTAATGAAGAAATAAGATACTTCTATGCTAAAAACAACTGAAGGAATTCATGACCATCAAACCAACACTACAAAGGGTACTCAAGCATATTTTTGGACTGGGGATTTAGGTCAGTTTTGTAAGCACCTGCCTGGCAAGCATGAGATCATGAATTTGATCCCTGGTACAAAAAAAAAAAAAATTGGGGGCTGGGGATTTAGCTCAGCAGCATAAGTGCCTGCCATTCAAGTGTGTGGTCATGAGTTCGATCTCGGCTACCAATAAAAAAAAAAGTCTCTTAAAGATATTCTAGACAGGGACAAAAATGATCACAATAACAAGTACAACAACAGAAAGAAAACACTAAGCAGGGCAAGCAATTAGACAGAGGGAAAATAAAATGACAAAGATAAGCATATATATATATATATATATATATATATATATATATATATATATATATATTGTTACCATCAATGTAAATGGCATTAATGCACCAATCAATGGAAACAGCCTGGCAAAATGGATCAAGAAATAAGATCCAACAAGATACTGTATAGAAGAAACACATTAAACTCAAAAAGAAATTCATAGACTGAAAATCAAAGAATTGAAAACAGTACTTTATGTACCAGGAACCCAGAAAAAAGCAAGGGTAGCTGTTCTATTTGCCAACAACATGAATTCAAAACAAAGCTGATCAAAAAAGATAGAAAAGGTCACTACATACTTGTTAGGGGAAAAATTCAAGAGAAAGAGTTAACAATCATAAATATATATGCATGACATATGAGAGTACCAAACTATAGAAGACAAATATTAATAGACATGAAAAATCATATAAACAATAATTCAATTGTAATAGCAGACCTTAATACCTCATTGTCATAGAAAAATAGATCAACTAGAGAGAAAATCAGCAAGAAATAACAAAACTGAACCAAACTTGTGAACAAATGAATTCAGTAGATATTCACAAAGTTTTCCACCCAACAGCACCAGAATATGCTTTCTTCTCAGATGCACATTGGACATTCTCTAAAGTAGACTGTATGTTAGCCTATGGAACATGCTTAAGTAAACACAAAGGAATAACAACTATTCCATGCATATTATTTGACCATAGTGCAATAACATTGGAAATTAATGGCAAAAGAAACCAGATAGACTCCACAAACACATGGAAATTAAGTAAAACTCTCATGAACTAACAATGAGTCACAGATGAAATTTAAAAAAGAAATTAAACAGGGGATTTAGCTCAGTGGCTTAAGTGCCTGCCTGGCAAGTGTGAGGTTGTGAGTTTGACCCCTGGTACCAAAAAAAGAAATTAAACAATATTTACCATCACACAGAAATGCAAATACAACTTACTGGAACCTGTGAGTGTAGAGAGAGCACTCCTAGAGGGAAATTTGTAGCAGTGAATACTCAGATCAAGAAAACAGAATGAGCACAAATAACCCGATGCTGCACCTCACGCTTCTAGAAAGTCAAACCTAAAACCCAAACAAGGGAGGGAATTATAAAGATCAGAACAGAAATTAACATGATTGAGACTGAGAACAATTTTGTTTATTTGAAAGAATAAACAAAATTGTCAAACTCCTAGCCAGTTTTATGAAAAACAGGGAAGGAAAAAACTCAGTTTCAAGCAATAAAGAAGGAAATGTGTGAAATCTCTACAGATCCTGTAGGAATTCAGATCATCAATATATGCTTTAAAAATATTTACTCACATAGAATGGAAAGCATACAAGAAATGGACATATTGCTAGAAATGTATGAATACCAAAGCTGAATCAACAAGGCATAAAAATTTTGAATAACAATACCAGTTAATGAAATTGAAAATTTAATTAAAAATTTACCAACAAAGAAAAGCTTGGGCTCTGATGGATTCATGGCTGAATTGCACAAGAAATTTAGAGAAGATTTAATTCCAATACTCCTAAAACTCTTTAATGAAATAGAAAGGGAAGAAATTTTCTCTAATTCAGGTAAGTATTACTCTGATACCAAAGCCAGAGAAAGACCAAACCAAAAAAGAGGACTACAGGCCAGTTTCCCTAATAAACATAAGTGCAAAAATCCTCAATAGAATACTAATAAACAGAATGCAGTAAATCATTGAGAACATTATATATCATGAAAAAGTGGAATTTATCCCAGGAATACAAGGATGGTTCAACACACACAAATCAATGACTATAATACACAATTAGACAAAAACCAAAGACAAAAGATTCACATGATCATCTCAATAGATGTAGAAAACACTTTTGATAAAGTCTAACACTCATTCATGATAAAAAACACTAGAGAAATTTGGAATAAATGGTCTTTACCTCATTCTGATAAAAAACGTCTATGACCAATCAACAGCCAATATATATATATATATATATATATATATATATATATATATATATATATATGGAATTGAAATATATATGTATAGAATTGAAAATATATATTTAAAAAATATATGGAATTGAAAATATATATTAAAAATATATGGAATTGAAAATATATATTAAAAATATATGGAATTGAAAATATATATTAAAAATATATGGAATTGAAAATATATATTAAAAAATATATATATTTATATATTCAGGAATTGAATTCAGGACATCGTGCTGGCCAGTCCCCAGCCAATATCACACTAAATGTATAAAAATTAAAAATTTTCCATCTAAAACCAAGAAAGAGGCAAGGATGTTCACTATAGTTCTGGAAATACCAGCTAGATAAATTAGATAAGGGAAAGAAATAAATGGAATTATGATAGAAATGGAAGAAGTTAAATTATTATTTTTCATAGATGACATGATACTCTGAATAGAAGACTTGCAGAATTAATAATCAGATTCAGTAGCATAGCTGAATATAAAGTCAACACTCTAGTTTTATTTTAAATTTTAGTCAACTGTCCCTCAGTCAAAGGATTTATATCTAGAACATATAAAGAATTGAAAAAAAGTCAGGTCTCTCAATTTCAAAGACCCAACACAATATGAGCATCTGAGATGAACACACAGTTCTCAGATGAAGAAATACAAATAGCAAACAAATATATGAAAAAATGTTCAACATCACTGGTTATTTGAGAGATGCAAATTAAAGCACTGAGATTCCTTCTTTTCCCAGAAAGAATAACTGTCATTAAGGAATCAACTGATAACAAATGCTGGTGGAGAGGTGGGGAAAAGTCAACTCTTTTCCACTGCTGGTGGGAGTACAGACTGGTGCAACCACCAAGGAAATCAGTGTCATGATTGCTCAGAAAACTGGGATTAGCAATCATATTCAACCCAGCTATTCCCTTTCTAGATATTTTCCTAGATGAATTAAGAACATTATATCACAGAAATATGTGTGAACTCATGTTTCTTGCATCACAATTTGTAATAGCTAAATCTTGGAAACAAACAAAATGCCCATTAATTGTGGAATGAATAAAATCATGTGGCATTTTATGTAATGGAATACTATACAGCTACAAAGAAGGATAAACTCAAGGCTTTTATAGGTAAATGTATGTACTAGAGACAATACTCATAAATGAATTAAATCAAATTTACATGTGTAAACATCTTATTGTCTCCCTGATGTAAGAAACTGAAAAAGCAAATAAGTGCCAAAATGTACAATAGATATTGTGTAATGGAAAAAAAAAACTGCTCAAAAGGAAAGCGACTGGTATGGAGGAATGGAGCAAAGAAGAAAAAGAAATATATAGATATAGATATAGTTATAGATAGATATAAATATAAATATAGCTAGCTAGCTAGCTAATTGTACCACTGATTTCTTTTAGTTCACTGAAAAAAATTTGTGCTTGTACTGTTTGATCAATTATGCATGCCTATAATTTATAATAGCTAAATCTTGGAAACAACCAAGATACCTATCAACTGCAGAGTGGATGAGAAAGATGTAGTATTTTTATACAATGGAATATTACTCAGCTATAAAAAAGGATGATCCTGAGGTGAATTGAGACTATCCTCATTAGTGAAATAAATAAGAATCATATATATTACTATCACATTGTGTCTCTAGTGTAAAAAGTAATAAGAACTATAAGAGTAATAACACCCCAAATATGTAATTGCTATTGTAAAAAAGAGAGGAAAAGAAAGGGCTCTAAGGGATATAACTGCATGTATGTTTGAGTGTGTAAAATAGTTGACCATATTGCTGAATCTTTGTTGGATCTTTGAGCAGAACTGTTTGCAGTCTCACTGTTTGAATGGCTAGTATGTATCCTTTAAATTTGTAACTTGAACAACTACATCCAAGATGACAATATGTAATTTATCAACTAGTGATTTCTTAGTGTTTTTTTCTCCTTTTTTCATTAAGAATTCTGTATTATTGCTACCCTTTTCCTGTTTTGCTTTTTTTCTCTTTAAATAAAAATTTTTAAAAATGCATAACTGCTATTGTAAAAAAGAGAGGAAATAGGAAATGCTCTAAAAGATATAACAGCATGTATATTTAAGTGTGTGAGATTGATAACCATATTTCTAAGTACTTGTTGAATTGTTGAACAGATCTGTTTGCTGAGTCTCACTGCTTGAATGTCCACTTTGTATGCTTTAATTTTGTAACTTGAACAACTATTTCCAAAAAGACAGTACGTAATTTATCAACTAGTAATTTCTTACTGTTTATCTTTTTTTTGAAATTCTGTAATATTTCTACCCTTTTTCTTTTTTTTCTCTTTAAAATAAATAAATAAATTATGCATGCCTATATCTTGTAATAAGAGCAACTACTTTGAAAATGATAACATGCAATATATCAACAATTGTTGATTTCCTATTAACTTATTTTGAATTCTGTATCTTTTTTTAAATAAAAATTAAAGATACAATAAAATGTTCTAGTTTAAGCAAAGAATTCCCAGTATGTATGTAAACTTCTCTTCCCCTATTTATATTTCTAACCTGTGTTCAAAATGCTCAGGTAACTATTTAATACATAATTTTATGTGATTTCTAGTTTCATTATACCTGTGAATAAATATTTAAATTTTTTTTGAAAAAAAAATGATGTCGCAATATGAAGAAAACTAACCAAAAAGAAATTTGCCATTGCAAACCTGCCAAATGAGAAATAGTGAAGCAAACCTCTCAAGGTGAAATATAAAAATGATGGCAAACTGGACAGTATTTTGAATTTACATAAAGAAATAATGAACCAGGCATGGTGGTGCACTCCTGTTATCCCAGCACTCAGGAAGTTGAAATAGGAGGATCGTTGCAAGTTCAAGAGCAGCCTGTGCTACAAAGTGAGCCCAAGGACAGCCTGAACTGCATAGTGACACCCTGTCTCAAATAGAGGAAAAAAAAAAAAAACAATACAAAACAGAAATAATAATAGTTATCAGCAAAGATATCAACAACATTGACATAAATACAAATACAGATAAATTACAACATAAATGTATTTTTGGGTCTAATTTATTTCTCTAACTTGATTTTAAAAATAATTGAATAAAGTGGCTAATATTAGTACTGTTGTTGGGCATAAAATATGCACATAGGTACTTTTCAGCACTAAACAGGAGAGAGAAGAAATGGTACAATGCCACAGTATTTTAGGAGGATGCTGTTGAAGTTAATTTTGTTATAAACTAATGTTATAAGTTGAAACATTATTTTAGTTCATAATAAAACCTTTAGCAAAATAACTTTTACACACAGAAAAAAATGTCAATGAAATAAAATGGTACTGTCAGAAATATCTATACAAAGTTATGCACTAATGGGAGAACAGAAAATGACCTGAGACATAGGACTATAATTTTAATTTATTACTAATATCCATTGATTACAAACTTGTCATAAAAATCAGGGAAATTAAAAAAAAAACAGTTGGGAAGTGGGAACAAGGAAGTCAGGAAACAAGATATGCAGAGAGACCTCTTTAAATAGCTGTAGACTATGAAGGTATTTTGTCCTTTTGGAATGTCTTCTAAAAAAAGTCTCCAAATAGAAATGCCTTCATCAGTTGGATAAGAAAAAGGGAAAACCTAAGAGTAAAAATACAAACAATTAAAAAATAGTAAAAAACAATGACTAGGCATTTCTCCAAAGAAGACAGGTAGATAATAAACTTGTGAAATATTAATATTCTTTAATAAATCATTAAAGAAATGCAAATAAAATCTCAAGTGAAATGACTACAAACATTTAGGTGAATGTAATAAAAGTTTAGACAGTAAGAAGCATTGATAACATGTTGAAAAATGGGAATACTCTTGCACTGAGTGTAGAATGTAAAATAAGAATGAAAAATTAAGTCTATTATTTCATTTTTATTGTGCGGCTCTTGACCTAGGAGTTGTCTGTCTTGTAGAAAACACTTTTTTGCAGTTCCTCAAAAAGTTAACCACATGCTTAGTTATCATATGATCCAGTCATTCTCTTCCTAGGATTTACTGCACAGAACCACAAAAATTGTCCACACAGTTACCTGTGTGTTAATATTCATGATAACATTTTTGATAATAACTAAAAGTGAATATATGTCTACTGTTGAACAATTAATGAATAAACAAGCATGGTATTCATATAAGAGAATCTTATTTAACCATAGGAAGTAAAAGTTACCTATATATACTACAACAAAAATAAGAAGACATATATAAGTGAAAGCATTTAGATACGATAGTAATATATCACAGGATTCACTTTACATGAAATGTTCAGAACACACAAGCCCACAGAATTAGAAAGTAAACAGTTACTGTAATATACTTCCAAGTGTGAGGAAGGGAATGAGTAATTAGGTCAGGGAAATGATTAACAGTTGGGATGGTTTTTCTCTTTGGAATGATGAAAATGTTCTGGAATTACTGGCTATGTTTGTACAAATTTGTGAAAACACTAAGCACAATTGAATTGTACATTGAAAAAAAGGGACTTTTACTCTACATGGGTTTTATCTCAATGCAACTATTAAGAAGTTCCATTAGAGCCTTGAAGTCAAATTTTTATACAACTTATTTATGTAACAACAAACCATTTCTTTAGTATTCCCATATTTTGACATTTGCAGTATTATGTATATTTGTTTTATATGTGTATATGTATATGTGTGTATATTTTTATATTAAAATAATTACTTACATTATTTAAGTAATTATGTATTTTAATTAATTAATTAGATAATTATGTATATTATAAAATAAGCATGCATTAGTATACATTTAGGCATGTATTTAAATGTTCATGTAGGTAGATATTTATGCCTGGCCACCTCTTTTTTCACTCTTTCTCCAAAGTTTTAATCAGCTATGTTCTTTGACTTCTTAATTGGGGAATTCTCTGACTTATTTCAGAACTCTTGGATTTTTTAGCATTACTCAAAAAGATCCAAAGTGTACATAGAAAAAAATTCTGCTATTTACATCACAACTAATGCTAGGAATTCTGCCATTTCCCTGACCTCTGCATGATTATTATCTGTTATTCCAGGCTAATGATTTTTCATGGTAAAATAATTCTCCTTTTTTTTTTTTTTTCTTTTTTGCCTACAGGGATCCTACCCTAGTAGTGCTACTTGGGAGACTGTTGGGTGAGGAAATGAAGAGACCTGACTTTCTGTTATGCAGATTTTCATTTTATGTCAGTTGTCAATATAGTACATTCCTTCTGTTCTCTAATGTATATTACCAAGTTCCCAATCTCCCTTTTTCAAGCTTTCCATTGGAGAAATTCTTATACTGGATTGGGTAGCAGATGAAATGATTACTTTTTCATTGGTGGAAGAAGAAAATTATAAATATATTTAAAGTTACAGTTCCAGTTCCAGTCTCCTTAGCCCCACTGTAAAAAACTGGCTTGATTATCATTGTTAAATCTTCCTTGGATTCTGAAATTTTAATTTTTGCAAGACACTACCACTCCTAAACTCAGACACTTAGATTTCAGCTTCTTTGCTTTGCTAAATTAGGTACTGACACTTTTCTGCTTTCATTGTAAAAAATGCTTTTGGTATACTGTCATCTCCATAATCTCCTTAAATTTTCATACTTAAATGCTTTTCAAAATTTAAAAAATAAAATTTAAGAGACTCTTTACTAGTTGTTAAAAATAAACATCAACAATCAATTCTACAAATATACCAAAACAAAGCACCTGTGTGGATTTTATGTTCTAATCTAATTATGTGAGATTTATATTTTTGCATTGCTATTTATTTTTCCAATCATGCTGTGTCATTAACTTATGACATGGAATCCTTTGCTGATAGAGATCATTTGCTGTTTATCACTTTGCCAACTGTGTCTTCCCAGTGCTTTTGTTAAAGAGCAGTTTTGGGATGACAGCAGAGTTGTGCTAAGATAGTGCACTGCATTGTTCAGCTCTTTCTATAGATATTGATGTAGCACGGGCTGTTGAATGGTGTACTCTCCATTGTACAATTGCTATTGATTTCTTGCAGTGAGTCAATATGTGCTTAGTTTATTATGAAGTCATTTAGACAACTGAGGAAGAACAAAGATTTCACAGTCAAATTCTATACTTTGGTCTACCTTATAGTGTGCAAAAAAGCAATATTTGAATTTTATTCCTGCTTCATTTAACTGTCGAGGCAAAGTAATAGAGTTCCTTTAAGGAATTATAAATCAAAATTAAGAATGGATTCTCTGTGGTCTTCTTTAACCCTGTTATTCATGTAACCACAGAAAGGCTGCTAAGAAGAAGGCTTTGAAATCAGATTGCAAGTGCCGATATTCTGACTCTGCAGTCTACTGGCATGCAGCAGAGTGAGGGTTGAGATTGATGCCAGGAACATAGCAGAAAAATATCATAGCTTCCTCTCCTCCATAGACTCCCTGTATAAATAAACATTTACACAAGAATAAACCATCTCTTTACAAAATCCCCAACTAGATTAGAAACTACTATGTTCTGGGAAATTGATGAAGCACTCACATCAGTGTTGGAAAGAAAAGCTAGAAATGCTTGTGTACAGACCTTACTCCAGACTACTGACTCGCCAGGAAATTTAAAATGGAGCTGAATCTTGAATTGAATGAGGATTGAGGAGTCTGGATCACATACCTAATAATCTAGTAATCTAGACTCAAAGTTTGGATCTTAAATTGCTTAGGACTGTAAGGACCTTGGCTTGTGGACCTTTTCTTGAGCTTCAGTGAATGAAGAGAGAGACATTTTTGAAAGGATATAAAAACTCTTTTAGCACCAATTGCTCTCACAAGCATGCTAGAAAAAATGAACTAAAATACCCAGTTCATAACTTCTGGGAGGTGCTTCTTTGCGGACTTTTTCAGCTGCTGCATGAGGCCGGGGCTTCCTTTTACCTCAAATGTGGGAGTTGAAGGGGCAGATAAGTACCATGAACTGGAGCAATAGTGTGAGTACATCTCATGCTTTCCCAGATCCAGCAATAAGTACAAGTATTCGGATTTTCCCTTGGAGGAGTTTGGGTAAACACTGAAAACTCTACAGTTTGAAGTTCTGTCCAACAGTCTTGCTCCTAAGTCATCTTGCTCTGGTGAATTCTTGGTCCCTATCTCACCTCAAACCCACCGTGTGCAGCCTAAATGAGGATGCAGGGGTTGGCCACAAATCCTCCCTCTGACTTACTGCAAAATTAAGGGGAGATAAATTCAATTTCTCTGCCTTCCACTGAGGATAAAAGGAAATGAAACACACATAAAGCCTCTGGAAATTTCCAATTGCATTTTAAAGTACTGGCTTTTGTTTTGCCTGTCTTGGAGAACTGGCCTATTCTAACTTCCCAAGAGACATTAAGAACAAGAGAAATTGTTTGGAAAGAATTGGAAAGCACCAAGAATGTCTGACAGGGCTGATAGGTGATGTTCATGGTCCAAACAAGTGCAGTCTGTGAAGACTGGATGGAGAAGTTTTCCATTTAGCATTTCTAAAAGAACACAGAGTACCAAAAGAATTGTGTTCCAAGTAAAAGAATAGGTAAATCCTCAGAAATTGATTCCAGTGAAACAGAGATGTGATTTACCCAGAAAAACAGTCATGAAGATATTCACTAAGGTGAGAAGAGAAATGCACAAAAATACTGATACCTTCAAAAAACAAATACAAGAAACAGGCTGTGATGATAGCCATCAAGGTAAAATGCAATTGGATGCCTGTGGTGATCTGGTGTTTCACTAACACTGCAGGTCTAGGGCCAGTGGTCTGATCATAGGTTCACAGGATAGCGGTACGCAGTGTGGCAGCTGCCAAGGATCTCCTCCTGAGGGCTGCAGCCATTGCTGATTCCCCATGGCCTTGTTTTGAAGTCCTATATCATTTCCCTTGTTCTGTTGGCTTGGGTTTTATTCTCTTTTGTCGTGTTTGATTATGTTAAAACTGATGGCAGGAGCAGTTATTTCAAAGGTAGCAAGCTATATTATGGTAGCTATTTTGGATTTACTATTGGCTTGTTTTGAAGTCCTTATTATAGCATTCATTGTCTTGTTTTTATTGTTCCTATTCCATTCTGTTCTGTTTGACTTTTAAGTGTCTGAAGTTATCTGCAGCTATTTTGAAGATATCAAAAAGCATTATGGTAACTATTGTTGATTTTGTGATGTTTTGAAGTTCTGTATCTCTTACACTGGTTTGTTTTGATTGGTTTTATTCTGTTTTATCCTCTTTAAAATAAAATAAAACATTTTTAAAAAAGAAATACAAATATATAATGAGGAGCAAACAGAAATCATAGATGTGGAAAATACAATAGCTGAACTGAAAATTCACTACATGCTTGTAATCCCAGCACTTGGGAGCCTGAGGCAGAAAGATCACCATGAGTTCAAATTAAGCCTGAGGTATAGAGTAAATTTAAGTCCAGGCTGAACTACCTAGAGAGACCCTGTCTCAAAAAACAAAACAAAACAAAACAAAGCAAAACAAAACAAAACAAAGCAAAACAAACTTAATCATAAAATAGTGTTCAAAAGCAACACAAGCACACCGAAAACAATCTGTGAACTCAAATAAAGGTTATTGGAAACCAGGAAATAGAAAAATAGTGAAGCAAATTTAAGGGACCTGAAGTACATCATACAGGGAACTACATATTATCAGACTGGCAACAGAAAAAGGACCAAAACTTTATTCAGAAATTAATAGCTGATACTTTCCATGTCTGGAGGAAGAAATGAAAATCAAGATCTATGATGACCAAAGGATACCAAATAAGATGAATCCAAGGAAATTAACAGGAAAACACATTTGAATAAAATGGTCAAAGTTAAAGACACAGTGGGTATTTTGAGCAGACAACTTGTTACATACAAGGTACCCCAATGAGGCTGTTTACAGACCTTTCAGCAGAAGCACTGCAGGCCAGAGGGAGAAATACATTGAAAGTGCTAAACAAAACAAAACATAAATTTTCAACAAAGAAGTTTATACTGGGTAAAAGTGTCCTTTAAAAATTAAGGTGAAACGAAGATTTTCTAAGACAAATACAAGCTGAAGGTGCCAAATCACTACCATTACTAATACTGTAATGTATAGTGAAATACGCCATTAAAGAAGCCTCAGTTGCCTTTGAAACACACACATAAGGACACCCGCACTCACACACACATGCAAAAAAAAAAAAAAAAACACAACAGAAGCTGATGATTATGTTAATTAGGTTACCTCAAGTAACACTTTACAATACCTGGATAGCAAGGCATAGCATGTACACTATATGCGTATATAATAAAAATAAAATGCTTCCATTTTGTTTTTAGGAAAAATGATTACACATCAAATTCAACTATGTGTCTAGATGACAGTAAATTTCTAATATTACAATTAGTAACAATAATAGTACTAGTAATTTTTGCAAATTTTAAAATTTTAATTTTTATTAAGTAAGCATACACATGTTTTCAGTTCATAATGATTACATTCATTGTGGAGAGTTGGTACATGTGCATAACCCATCTTTATTGTTAAGTGAAAAAAGTTCAATGCCCAAAACCTGGGACCTAAAAGGAACTTCAAGTTTGACTGACATCTGGAAAAACCATTTTACAGAAGAACAAAGTATTCTTTTGTCCATTAAGACAGTCTATTTCAAAATCCTAAATATATTAATACTATTGAATTTTTTTCCTATTGTGGTGGGAACTGTTTTCCAAAACAGTAAATATCTGTTGTTTGTTTGTTTGTTGATGATGTAGGAAGGGAAGTAAAGAGGGAGGAATAACAAACTCTGGCTCCTTTAATGGGTGCCCTATTCCTTTTTTCCTGCAATCCCCTTGAACAAAATATGCAAAATTGAATAATGTGACTCACAGCTTGAGTATTCTCAGCCCTCATAGAGAACTATATAATGACATATGGCCCCAAGATTATTGTGCCTTTTCTGTTGTGCATTCTCTCTGATGATCATGTTATTGAATACTCTTCTCCAGGTTTGTCTTATTATTGGTGGAATAAGTACTTTTCTTAGTGGCAAGTATTTTCAGAAATGAATGTGTAAAAGAATAGCAGATTAAGGGTTTAAAATGCTTTAGTGTTAAGCAAATGTTCTCTCTCTCCCCCTGTCCTTCCCTCTCCCTCCCATTCTCTCTCTTTCTGTATTCTATATGCATCTAAATAAAATATACATATACATGAACACAATGTACCCATAGATATATATACACAAGATATATTTTTGCTTTTCATTGGTAGCATGGTACTATCAGTGTCTTTTGCTTCATCTATACCATTTTGCTTATCAGCAAAAAAAACAGAGAAGCATATGTGGTGGACAGAATAAAACCTGCCCAATTACCACCATCACTGCTAAGCCAAAATATCACAACTGACCCTTGTTACTCTACATGGCTAAAGAGATTTTTTAGACATAATTAAATTAAAAACTGGGAGATGAGATGACTATTCGTCATTACTAATATGGGGCAAATTTAATAAAAATCAAGTAGTCAGAGGGATGAAGATCAAAAAGCTATTGTTGCCTTTAAAGTGAAACCTACTCAAGTCCATTTCAGACCTTAGATCTACAGAAAGTCTTGGTATAAATTAGTGTTGCTCTAAAGCACTAAGTGTGCAGTAGTTTGTTATTCACTGATGGACCCCTAACACGGTCCTGATGTCTAAAACTGTAGTAAAAGCCCACACAACACACAGAACCTATAAATCACCTATCCAGTGTTCTCATACCACAAAAAGTCTCCAAGCATTGATAGATTATATATTTCATCTACTTATATATAAAAAATAGGAAAAAATGTTCTCAAAAACCTTATAAAAAACAATATATGCTTAATTTGGATTAGTACTACTAGCCAAAGGTAAAAATGTTAACTGATGCTAGAGATGACATGTAAAATTGCATTTAGGACTTTGTGGGAACACAGCCTCAAATTAATGGAAGCCAGATTCTTGATATGGACATAGATAGTTACAGAGCTAGCTGATTCAGTGGATATAGAAACTTCTATTTCCTTATTATAATCACTGAATTTGATTTTCTTCTATATTATTTTTGTTTTGCCAACTTCAATTTACCCTGTCTTTGGTTTTTAATGAGAGTTGGATGGAGGTGTGTTTTGTGTGGAGACATATCATATGTAAATATGTTTCCATTTCTTTTTCCACAGGTATAGTCTCCCTTTTTTCCTGTCTACCTTCATTCATTCATAAAGATGATGAGAAATAAACAACTCTTATTTGCCAAAATTAGTGGCTCTATTTTTGTATTTGATCCAGTTCTTTGCTATAAAATTGTGGTCAATCTACACGTGCCTTCTTCTGGAAACTTAATTTTCTACTTTTGTGTATTTTTTATTTCTTCATTTCTTTCTTTAACCGGGGATTGAACTCATGACCTCCTATGTTTGTGCTACTGAGCTAAATCTTCAGACCCTCTCTTTGTTTTCAAACATGACATTTTCTCATATTTCCTATACTCAAAAAATAGTTCTCAATATTTGATATCACTCAATAAATTTCTTCATTGTATAATTTTGAAAAACTGTTCCTTTTTGTTTCTCCATAAATATGTATTCATGCTTTTAAAAAGATATCACTGAGGTTTTGTTTTACAAATAAAGAGAATTCTGACTCAATGTCAAATTTCTCTTAAGATAATGGGAATTTGAAATTGCTATAATGGTGGTTAAGATAAAGTCTTCTGAAAATGAGCATCTAATTATAAATCCCACAGTTTACTTGTACTGTAGTATTCACTGTGTGAATACTAATACAAGCAGCATTGGGCATTGTTGGCTACATACCAGCATCACTTGTAAAGTTATTTTCAATGTTGTAGATGATTCATTCCTAGTACCAAAACCCAATATTCAATATTACCAAAGCTTAGTACTCCCCAGTCCTGTTTGACCAAGTCACAAAAGATAGTGTGAATTGTCAAGTGAAGAAATTTGAAATATCATTACTCAAAAAAATGAAAGGTAAGGAAATGATGGCAGTGTCACTTGGTTAAAAACACAGGAGCACAGACAGAAATAGTTTTATATAGTCCAGGAAGCAATGAGGCTGTGGATTTTCCTGTTGTTGCTTATCCCTCCATGTTAGTTTTGACTCCATTGCCAGGCACTGTGTTGCCTTAATAGAAAGTGGAATGTTTATGTTACAGATGTTTCAACCTTCTCAAACACACAGCAGATGAAAAAGATTCACTTCTGCTTTGGCTTTTCCATCTTTAGATCTTCTGCTTGTGCCTCCTGTTGGCAGTACAAACTCATAAATCAGTCATGAAAACCTTGAAAAAACCAGTTTCTGAGACTTCAGCCCCTTCACATGTAGAAAAAAAAGTTTTGTGATTTGAAGAAATTGAAGATGCAGAGTCCAGATTGCTTAGAAAATTTGGAAATGATAGAGAATAAGGTTAAGTCACATGAGTAAAATACTATTCTCCACCATCCACCGCAGGGAGACAGATTTATTGAATGCCCAGAGTTACACAGCTGACAGCAAAGAGGCACATGAGCCCTATACCATAATTATTTACAATTACTCAGAACCCATTCGCCCACTTCTAATCTTATCATTTATTTCTCTTCATAGGCTAGACTCCAAGTAGTAACCAGAAGGCAGCATGCTTCCATTTTAAATGATGCAACATTTAAATGATAAAATATTATCTTCATCTTCCAAAGGCAACAGATAAGAGTTTCAACATCTTGTATATTTAGCTCTGATTGCTAATTCTTCCTTGAATTCAATCACAATCTGAACCTCAATAGTTTCAAATCTAAATTTGTAAACTAACTAACATTAATAGTAAATCTATGAAAATAAAGTTAGGAAAAGTGGATGCAAGAACCAGTTAGTCAATCTGTTGTATGTGTTTTCTGTGAACTGATCATAGAGTGATAATTGCTATTTTTTGCTCCATTCTTTCATTGCTTTTTCCAAACTGCCTTTGTCCTTACCAGGTACCTCAGTTTCCCCAGTAATTTTCCCAGTGGGGCAGCAAAACTTTAATTCCTGAAAGGTTTTGTGTGCTTATTGATTTTTGAATGGCAGTGCAGGACTGTAACTGTAAACCAACAAAAAACTTATCAGTTTGAAAAGTTATGATTATTCTGACAATATTAATATTTGCATCAGATCATTAAATAGTTTATTATTGAGTAAAAATGTATCAGAAACAGAAAAAAATGGTAATGGTAATGGTAATATATAGTTACTATGCTGTAAATAAATATATATGCTATAAGAAACAGAAACAATGTACAGAGACAGAAGAAAGCAGTAAAAATAGTATACATTTATTATACTATAAATATATGTAAGATAATATACTGTAAATTTAAAGGGTATTATAGTAACAGTGTTACTCATTGCTGCAATAGTTTTTAAAAAGTGTTAAAGTAATCAAATTAACCCAAATTTTAAACATTAAAAATATTGCAAATAAAATGTGTCATTTATTTTGTGAAAATTCACCTTCTCCATGCTATATAACATAAAATGTAGAGTAACTATGCCTCGGTGAATTGTCATTCTAAAAAGTATTTATTTATTTATTTATTTATTTATTTATTTATTTATTTTTTAGTTTGTGCCAGTTTCCAAGGGTTTGTCCTTTTCATGTCTGATGCAGTATGGTTTCTCTGAAAGTTTCTTTAATTTGTGATTTCCCTAGGCACATAGTCATCCTCCTCATCATTTTCCTTTTGATTTTCCATTTTCCTACTATTTCACCTTTGCTATATTTCCCTGGCCACATTCTCAGGTTCTCTCCATTTGATAGTAAAGTTGACATTCAGATAACTCTTCCTGTAAATCTATGTCTCATTCAACTTTCATATGTGTGAAAGTTACTTTTCATTTTTTCTTATGTTTTCTATCTTGGTTGGCTGATTCCGTCTTTTTTAAAAAATTATTTTGTACCAGCTATCAAACCCAGGACCTTATGCTTGCCAAGCAGGCACTGACTGTGTACCGGAGCTGTATCCCCGGCCCTAGCTGATTCCCTCTTAATTATCAACTGCTGTCAATAATCAGATAGTTTTCTCAGTGGATGTGGAGGAGGCAACATCACTATTTTCTTTCTTATTAAATCATCAGCTGAATAATACAGTGACCCAACTGTCAATGGGTGTGGAAGGAAAGTGGCATAATTGGTTACAAAATAAGATTTTTGTCTGTTATTTGTAAAGTCCATTTTGGATTGAAATGCTACCAGTGAAAATTGTGTATCATACAATTATTCTTCCTATCTTCCCTTTGATTCCCACCCACCTACCCTCCCTTTGCCTCATGTTCCCTTTACCATTTGCAGTACATCTATCTCTGTTTCCGTTAGCAGCAATACCTCTATTTGCGAGTTATTCTGTTTGAAAATAATTCAGTTCACAAACAAAATCATTTGATAAAATTTTGCTTCTGTTGGGTAAGGCCGCATTAGGTGACAAGCATGACCACAGCCACCTTCTCCAAAATCATAAAATAAATAAAGTTTGTAAACCAAGATACCACTGTATCAGTCTTTTCTTTTGCTCATTTGTATTTTGAATTTTTCCTTTTTTTTCATCTTTTAAAATTTTATTTAAAGAGGAAAAAAGCAAAACAAAAAAAGGTGGAAACAATACAGAATTTCAGAAAAAAATAAACAGTAAAAAATTACTAGTTGATAAATTACATATTGTCTTCTTAGACATAGTTTGTTCAAGTTACAGAGTTAAAGCATATAGAGTGGACATTCAGTGAGGCTGCAAAGAAGTTCAATGATCCAATAAAAACTTAGCAACATGGTTATCAATCCTACACACTTAAACATAAATGCAGTTATATCCTTTAGAGCACTTTCTGTTCCTCCTTTCACTTTTTAAAAAAAATTTATTTAAAGAGAAACAAAAGCATATAAAGGGTAGAGATAATACAGAATTTCAAAAAAAAAGATACACAATAAGAAATCACCAGTTGATAAATTACATATTGTCCTCTTAGAAATAGTTGTTCAAGTTACAAAATTAAAGCATACAAAGTAGATACTCAAATAGTGAGAGTGTAAACAGCTATGCATGCATGAGTCTCTACATGTATTTCTATCTTTTCTGTATTAGAGGGAAAAACAAAACATAGCAAGACAAAACAAAACAAATTCCTATAAAAACATGAAACCAAAAGGTCATATAAAACCACAGTACAAGGTGATCAACAATGATTACTGTGTTGTTTCTTATTACCTTCAATAGAATTACCTATAACAGACATTATTGAATATAGCAGTATAATTGAATATAGCAGTAAATAACAATATTAGTAAAAATAAAACATTGTAGACAGTATAAAACTTCAAAGGCAGGTAATAATCAAACCAGAGTGGATCTTCTAGTGAATCTTATCATCTTAAGTGCAGTTGCCTATACACTCAGACTTGATACTATCAATCATAACAGCTTTGAATAAAATCTATCAATACAAAACAGCGATCTAACAAACCAGATTCAATTATGATCTGTCATGGTAAAACAGTGTAGGTTTAACAGAGTTTTAGATTAAGTTAACAGGAAATTAAGGATGATTACCGTACTATATCCTGTTATTTTTGGGATTGCTGTCTGTGCCCTCAATGTAGTACAGGTAGAATGACTGGAACAGATTATAATACATCTAAGCAGAGTAGTGTGAGTAATGTGGGTTTTAAATCCTGGTGCACTATTAACAATATAGTGTAT